>WOAB01000571.1:0-508226 GCA_027886185.1 Rheum nobile
GAGAGAGAGAGAGAGAGAGAGAGAGAGAGAGAGAGAGAGAGAGAGAGAGAGAGAGATCTTACATTTCTCTACTGTGGAGCGCTCTAGAACCTCCGTCTTCCAAATCTCCTCATCTTCGTGATTATCTTCTAATAAACATAATGCATTGTTGGATTTGCATGTAAACTTGGGGACAAGAATCAATTATTTTTTTTGGATCTGAAACAGAACGGCGATGGGGTGATCTAGATCTGAACTGTGGAGGTGTTCATCGCTATTCGCTTCACACTCTAAGACGAAGAAATGGAAGAAAAATCACCGATCTGTCTCTGTTCGGCTTCAAAGGAATATTTCGGATATCAAATTTTGGAAAAAGGAAATAGAAAGGTTGGCCTGGATTTAGAGAAAAAAAAAGAGAACGACGAAGCTTGGATTTGGAAATAAAATCCGCCATGAATTTGGAAAGCGAAAGAAATGGAAAAAAAGTTCGAGAGAGAGACAGATCTGGAGCAGAGAAAAAGAGAGAGAAAGGGAAACGACGAAATGAAGAGTTGGAAATGAGATAGGGTTAGTGGAAACCGACGATTTTGGTTTCGATTATGGGCTTGGGTTTTAAAACAAATTCAAATCAAATGGTTTCGAAAGAAATGGAAGCCCATAAGGCAATATTGAACCCGCCTATAAGCCCATTAAACAAAGGTGTCCATTAACCCAAATAACTAAGTTGTCGAAATTTGTGTAATCGGGCCTATGAGCCCATTAATTCAATTCCATATTTAAGTTAAATATTTCAACCTATTCCAATATTATTTTGGCCCATATGTCCAAATATTATTTATAATTTTTTTAATATTAAAATAAATAATTAGTATGTAAAACTATTTATTATTTAAATGTGTATATATATTTTTATAAAATTAAAATAAATTATTAGTTTGTATATTTATTTATTTTATTGGGAATATTTATCTCAAATTTTTCAGTGATTTCATTATGGACGAATTAACCCGACATAACAGAATGTTGAGTTCAGTTCCTATTAGAGAGAAACGATAACGAATAAATTCAATTTAATACAAATAATATATTGTTACATAAATCGAGCTTTTAGAATTGAGCTTCTATTTCACATCCCTATTTATTCTATTTGGGCCTATAAGCCCATTAAGCCAATTTAAAGTTGCATGAAAATTTTACAATCTATACAAATATAATTTGGGCCCATAAGTCCATTGAGTATTTAGAAATATTTATTACATTTATATGTATTAGATGGACATTTTGATTATGCTTTATCGTTTTAGTAGTATGGATGTTAAGGATGCGACTATTCCCGTTTCAAAACTACTTAGTCAATTTTTACTATTAATAAAGTTATGGAGAGTTTCGCTTCTCTTTCGATAATGTGTTTTGTTAATCTCTTCAATATTTTGTATTCAATTAGTCATTTTTTATATTATATTTCATCTACTTCTATAATCGTTACTACCTACATATTTCTATATCAATTGAATATATAATTTTTATAAACTATTCTTTTAAATGTAAGAAAATATAAACAAATCCCGTACAAGGCACGGGTACTACACTAGTTTATATTACGTTGCTTAGTTAAGAACTTTTGAGCCGCACAAGGATTTTCAAGAAGGCATTTTTGGCGTTAAACTTGTTTTGAAGATTCATGCTTATTGAATAAGCCTTTCAACTTGGATTATTTCAACATTGAGATTAAATTTTTTATCTCCCTCTTTTATTGAATAATTCATATATGTTGATGGCTAGTTTAAATCTATTGAATATGTCTTCAATCATGCTTAGCTAAATTTCTAGTTCTAAGGTTGGGGTGATCCCGATGATGCGTATGTAAATAGAATTTTATCTTTGCCTAAATTGAAATAATATTTGATTCATTTCTAGTGTGCTTAATGCCCATAGTAGTTTATGCGAATTGGATCCTATTAGGGTTTTAGACCGAGAAGTGATAACGTTAAAAGGTAGCCAGATAGGGTTTGAGACAAAGAGGTAATAACTTCTATTAGATTTCGATGAATTGAACCTGAGATTTTATTATTGCGAGAGCGTCTTAATTTTTCTTGAGGATTAATAAGCTATCATAGATGTTCTAGGTTTGACTTGGATTTAGCAGAACGCGACATCGAATGCTATTTCAATTTATCCCTAGGCTCTAAGTGCTTAAAGATTTGGATGTGATTAGCTCTACGCGACAACGATTGTTAGTTAAATTCAGACACATTTACTATCATCTGACATGAGTTAGTAGATTGTCTTAGATGGTTTACCTTCAAATAATTTGGACTAGATCACTAGTACAAAAATGCTCTTTTACCCCGTAAAAAAATAGCCCGGATCTCCTATATTCGGGCTAATAAGCCACAAAAATTACTTTTTATTTTTGGGATAATAAAATAACCCGGATATACGGAGAAATGTCCGAGCTAAATATCAGATTTCATTTTTTACGTTAAAATTATATAGCCCATACGTGTTTTTAATGTACATATTCAGGCTATATAGTTGCAATCTTATTCCGCATAGATAAATAAGCACAAATGTAAATAACCAGGTAATAACCGGGCTATTTAAGCTATATAAACTCGAATATTTATCGCGGTTCTTCTCTCAACCGGGCTAAAAAGATAAAAAAAATTATTGAACAAAACAGCTCCGTCCTAACATTATTTTTTTTACTTGAAGAGCTGCGTACTAAAGCAAACAAATTAGGGCTCGATCCTTTTATTTGAACAACTGCGTACTGAAGCAAAAAATTAGGGCTCGATCCGAGGTGTTGCTGCAAATATACGGTCGGTCTCCTAGGGCTCCGAGGTGTTGTTCTTCCTGTTCGTGGTGTAGCTGCAAAATCGCGCCTAGGGCTCCGAGGTGTTGTTCGCCCCAATTTGGTCCTCTTCCAGTTCCTTGTTCGTGGTGCTGCTGTAAAATCGCGCTCGGTCTCCTTCCTGAATTAGGGCTTCGAGGTGTTGTTGTGGTAAGTGTTTTAAATCTGAGTTCATTTGTTGTTTTTGCTTCTGTAGCATAGAATTGCTAATTTTGAAGGAGTTTAAAGCAGCTTGATCGGTCTCGTACAGATGGTCATTGAGATTTGTGCCATTGAACGACTTTTGTGCAGATATAAATTTGGACAAGAGTGCCTTGCTAACCTGCTCATATTCATGTAAACATATATCACAAATACAGACAATAAAAGTTGGGTTCCTAGATAGTAATATGATGATCATGAAAGCAATACAGCGGTGTCAATCTATTTTACTTTAATCAATGCACCATGGTTTATGGCTCTGCTAAACCTGTTATATCATCAATAGGAGGTGACTGCTAGAGTCTTCATGCCCCTGATTGAGTGTCCATCCAAACGCTACAAAACAAACAACAGCAAGGGGAATATAATCCTTTAATTAAGAGCATCAAAGTTCTTGAAGTTTCAAGAGGTCCTCCATATTGCTATGAATTTATAAGGCTATTGTTTTTGTCTCTACCACTATTGCATTTTTTTTGATGGACATATAGTTGTGTGGATCTTTCAATTGCTGAAACATTTGTTTTTTCTTCTTCCATCTCTAGGATAAGATGCAAGAGTTAGCTGAGCATGTCCCAAAAGGTCATATACCAAGGAGTATGACAATTCATTTCAGGGGAGAACTTACCAGAATGGTCTGTATAGGTGTTTTATCTCTTTGCAATTCTATTAGTTCTTACTTCTTAGGTACACCTTAACTAAATAATCCTTTGGTGACAATTTCAGTTAGCACCAGGTGATGTTGTAGAACTATCAGGGATCTTTCTTCCGATTCCCTATACAGGATTCAGAGCAATGCGTGCTGGGTTAGTTGCTGATACATATTTGGAAACAATGTCTGTCACTCACTTCAAAAGAAAATATGAGGAGTAAGTTAATTTTTCAGTTGATCAGCATGATAAGCCATCATTATCTTCTTAGGGAAGAATCTCAACGTTATTCTATACTAATGTTCATTCGTTTGCTGTAGAATATAACCAAAGATTTCCACCTTTGTTAACTGTTAACTCTAGTGCTCTTATTCCTTTTCAGTCAATCATTTTAGTGCTATTAAATATATATCTCATTATTCTATCCGTGATAACATAAGTAAGCCATATTTCTCGTGGAAACGGTGCTGTTAAAGTTTTGTATAATATCGGTATATCACTACCCGTAAGTAGTTTTGATGTTCAGTAACTGAATGATAGTGACGATTGTATCTAATAATTGTTTCCTTGCAGGTATGAGTTTAGAGCTAACGAGGAAAAAAAATTGCACAGTTAGCCGAGGATGGTGACATCTATAATAAATTGTCACGGTCATTGGCTCCTGAAATTATTGGTCATGAGGATGTTAAGAAAGCTTTACTTCTCCTCTATTTTTCCCTAAGCTGATGTGTTTTCTTGTTTTTTGCATTCTAGTTGTCATTTTTCTTTATGTTTTTTTGTATGTTTCTTATTTTTTGTTTTTGTTTTGTGCCCTCTTTTCTTTTTATTTTGATTTCTTGTTGGATGTTGAGCAACTGATTGTGGTTTCCTTGATCTAGAAAGTTTGTTGTTTTATGAACCTTGGATAAGCCATGGTAGTTTATGGGTATCAGATTTTGGATGGCTTCTTTGAATTGATCAGGAGTTAAGAACTCTTGGAGTTCTTAGTTGCTAGTGCAGAATAGACAAGGATAATAGTGTATGAATCAACAAGGCTGATGTTGCTTTGGAGTATTCTTGTTTTTAAATAATCTCATTGGGGAATAAACATATGATATGTAACAACTGCAAACACTTGGTTATTTAGGGAATACATAATCCTTTACTTTTGTTTATTTTGGTTTGGATCGATTGGGATTATTCAGTTGGTTAAATTGTTTATTGCTTAAAACTTTGCATGCTAGTTCTCTACTCATATTCATTCTATGAATCTTGTTCTCTTCTCGGTGTTATTTTTTTGTAGTATATAATGTTTTCATGTGGTAGCTTATTTTCTTCTTCTTAAAGTCTGGTGAATTTTTTGGGATGGTTGACTCTCGAGTGCAGCTGGAGAGATAGTTGTGTCCATATTAAGAGAAGGGGCTGCAAAAGTGTAATTAAATCACGTGTTCTCTGGCCGCAGGTCCTCTTGCACCCTTTTTCTTTGTATGTGTTGATTTTGGGTATATAGTTATTAAGCGTGATAAGAGTTAATTTTATCCAGTCTATATTGTTTTCCTTCCCCTTCTTGAAGGTCCTTTTCGTGTTGTTCTACAAGGAAATAACAAGAATGAGCTAGAAATCTGCCTTGAGAGTGGTAAGTAGATCACTGCCTTAGTGTTGTTTTTATATTCACATCAGCTAGGGCCATGTCTATTTTATCCAGTTCCATCCCGACCGTACTGAGAAATCTGGAGCCTATGGTATCTTTTTTGCCGAAATGGTGGGGTGGAGCTGTACACAGACAAAGATTGAAAAGATCAAACCTGAGTGCTTTGCAAAATCCTTGTCAAACTTATTGCACCATGAGATCTAAGCAAATCATGTCTACAACAGGGCTGTCGAGAACCATATGCAAACTTTTGTCCACCGTGAAAAGAAAAGGGTAAGAGATCTTTTGTTGTGGTGTTTGACCATTTTCAATGATTTTGAATGTTTCTTCTCATATTCTACTCTTGATTTCTTGTAGTTTCCATCTTTCGTTGATTGGTTTGGTTGGTGCACATGGGATGCCTTCTACACTGATATCACAGTTGAAGGTGTACAACAAGGCCTTGAAAGGTGTGTAGCAAACTCATACTAGTTTATAAATCAATTTGGTGGTTGTAAATAACATTTTACGACTGAATAATGTACCACTTCCACCACAACTTGTCATCAGGAGGCACGCTGCCACGTTTCTTGATCATTGATGATGGATGGCAAGTGGCAACAGATTGGCAGTGAGGAAAAAGATGACACCAACTGTGTTGTGCATGAAGGGGCATAGTAAGTCATTTTCCCTTTCACTATGGCCATGGGCATTGAAAAATAACTTTTTGTTAGAAAGATAAAAAGGAAGCAATTGAAACAAGATACATGAGAAATATGACTTAGCTTTCAATTGGCTTTGTGTGGCGAAAGATGCATCACTAGCAAAGTATTGACGTGTTCTGGTGCTTTTTACACAGAACACGGAAGTCATGTGACCTAATATTCAGCATTGAATAGTTTATTTTGTTCGCTCTGCAGATTTGCCAACAGATTGGCAGGAATCAAGGAGAATGCTAAGTTCCAAAAGAAACAAAATGACCAGAACAATGATCAAGTAGCAGGCCTGAAGCTTGTTGTCGAAGATGCCAAGCAAAACCACAGTGTCAAGTAAGTGTGCAATTTTCCCAGTTCACTTGCTCTTTTCTATATGCTCTATCCACAATTTGATCTCAGCTTATACAGAGCCACTAGCTTTTGTCTATACAAATATTATTTGCTAGACAGTTTCTCACTATAATAACATGGTAAAAGATCTACCTAAGTTAATGCTCCCTTCTGTATCTGATCGAACATGATTCACTGTAAGGAAAATAGTATTGATGGTTGAAAATATTATGTTTGGATATCATAAGGGGATTCACTTTTCATAAAAACTCTATTGTATTGATGGTTGAAAATATGAACGAGAGAAATTAACCAAATAATATGGCATTAGAGAAACAGAGAGTACTATCTAGCATATTCACTTGTTTTATCAGCTTACTATCAGGTGCTGATTTTATTTCTGCTAGGTGAGTGCTGCTGCAGAGGTTATTTATGATCTTGTTGATCCAAGTGCGAATCTAATTTTCGGGGCAGTTATAGAGCCTTCTCTTAGTGGTCAAGCGAGTATTGTTACATGCTCTTGCTTATAAGATACACTCAATACTTTAGCATTTTTTTGCTTGGATAATTTTATGAGGGAAGCAAATACTTCTCCATGGTATACAGTTATTAATCTTGCGGTTACGCGGTGAAGAGAATATGTTATTTCATTTATTGTTTCATATTTACACTTTCTAAACTTCTATAAAGAATCCGGTGGTGGTGCATTTTTTTTAAAAACTGAATGGACTTTTTTTAACAAAATAAAGGGACTTTTTAGCTCGGATCTTAAGATCAGGGATATAAAGTGCAATTTTTAGCCCGGATATTGTTTTACACGCCCAGGCTATATAATGTTTTGGATCGTGATATATCTACACTATTTTAGACCGGGTGTGTGGTAAATGGTCCGGGCTATTTGAGCTATTATCACACCAACCTGAAGCCCGAACCTATTTCACGTTATATCCAGGCTATATTATAAAAAACGCCCGTGCTAAAACGTGTATTTTGTACTAGTGGATTTAGGTGAAGTGTGATTTTATTTACTGAAGCATTTTTGTTGTGATCCTTAACCTTAGACACATTTATCCCATTGATTTCTATCTTTTATATTTGTTTTATTAGTTATTTGTTTAGTTATACATTTCATCTATTCCTTATTTTTACGGCCTAGTTCACTAATAATGTTTCAATTAATATTACATTGGTCTCAGTGAGATCGACACTTGACTTCTACAACTGATCCCGTACACTTGCGGGTAGGTTTTAGCCACATCTTGTTTTTGGCGCCGTTGTCGGGGATCAATTTGTTAATATTAGTTGTCACATCTATTGGTGAGTCTAGGTCATTATTTTTGCTTTTATACTTTCTCTTTTAAGGCTATTCCGAAAGAGTTGAATAGATGGATTCAGTTTATGTATGATGTAGATTCTTGCCCCTTTCTTGCTGCTTCGCTTAAGAAAAGTACTCAGACGTATGATTTTGTAAACATTAATTTGGGTTTCTCTAACCCAAAGGCTTCTAGCCTATTTTGTGAGTCATGTGAAGTTGCAAATCATGATTGTACGGGTTGTCATGTAGCTTTAGGGAACGCAAATGTGCCAAACTCAAATTCCCGCAGTCCTAGTTGGATGACACCACCACACTTTCCACTCTAGTCCGAGCCTAATAAGTCCATTCAAGATTATATGCTTGATAACTTCATCTTAAAGCATGAAAGTGAAATTGAAGAGATTTTTAAAGCTCTTAATCAAACTGTTAATCTTACTTTTATTGTGCTTGATCATCTAACAACCCAAATGTCAACTCTTATAGGTATTGTGGGCCCTTTGATGACTCAAGTATGTACATTAACCACACAAATTTAGAAGTTGGAAGATCAAATTGTTGAGTTGGTTAGTCTAGAGTTGCGTACAAAACCACTTGAAGTGCACTGTATTGAACGTTGCACCGCTATTTCATTGGACATTGACAAAGAGTGGGATGAACCACAATTGGATAGAAGAGAGCCTATCAAGCTGACTCAAGAGGACCCTATGATTGATGAGTTTGAGCTGTCACAGGACGCTACCCCGACCACTAGCACCAATACCAGCTATAAGGTGCGGGAAATGTTTCCTGATATATTGGCCGATGTAGTTGTGTTACCACCTAAAACATTGGAAATCCAAGACCCTAGGGTGAAAGCTAATCTAGAGAGAAAGGGTCGAAGTAGACGAAAAAAGAGAAAAAGAAGCTCTGCTGACCGGGATCCAATTGAGTTTAAGGAAGGGGATCATGTGATTCTCTATCATCATAAATCGAATATGTTTCCGAGAAGCAAGAGCACAAAATGGTACGGTCCATACTTCCCGAATGTAGTTCTTCAAAATGATTCTGTTTAGCTATGGCATAAGAATTCGGGGTACTTTAAAGTGTGCAAGATTTGACCGAAACGTTACAAAGGGACTGATCCGATTGAGTAGGGTACCACTGACCCGCCTGATCCGAATACTTGATATTGGTGGAAGGTCAAGCTAACGACCCAAAACAAGCGCTTTTTGGGAGGAAACAAGATATGTAATTCTTTCATTCTTTTTAAAAAACATTCTTGTGCAGAGAGAGAAGTGTACAGACCGTGCGCAAAAATGCACACTGTTTGCAAACAACCATGCATGGACCGTGCGAAAAACCTCACGACCCGTGCATATTCTCGTTGTTTACAGAACGCTTTGCACGGAGCGTGCACTAAAAAAATTAAATTGTTCAGAGAAAAAGAAAGAAAACCTCTATGCTTTTCTTTTCTCTTTCTCTTTCTCCTTCTCCCACGTTTTCTTCCCTCCCAGCCCCCCGATCTCTCAACTGAACTCTCTTGCACCCACGTTCACCATCGAACCCACTCTCTTGCACCCACAAACCCAGATCCACAGCCACCTCATCTGACCAGGACCACGACATTACCTCGACTCGCTCCCTCATTGATCATACAATGTCACGACTTTGCGACCACTCCACCACCTACCAAAACAATCGAATACACACCCTCTGTCGCGCCTTGCGCCTGGCCCTGACCACTGCTCGATTCCAAGCCCCACTCACACCATCGAACACAGCCATGCCGTGACCCCTCTTTTCCCAGCGAGCCGTACATGCTGACCCTTCCGTCGAGCCCAAATCCGCGCACCCACACCCTGACTCGGTGAACTACTACACCTCTTATGTGCATGCGACCCAGCTCGCGCTCATGCCTGAATCCTCGTACTGGCGTATTTGCCCTCAACTCCTCGCGCTAGCCCACGGTGTTTCGATTGAGCTTATCAGAATTGGGTATTGATTTTCTCTGCCATCTCATGTGCATTCATGATTTTGCTAAATTTGTGCTTTAAATTGATTATGCCTTTGGATTGGTGTTTGTCTGGTTATGGCTTTTGAGTTGTATTTTTTTTTGAAATGATGGTTGGATTGTGTGAGGTTATTTTAGATTTTGTTTAATTGAATGATGAGTTGTGCATAAATTTGGTGCTATGATGGTCGTTGATGTTTCTGCATCTGATCTGATCATGTGTTGGTTTTATGGGAATATTTTTCTGAGCACGTTACTAGACTGATTGTGCGAATGTTATTTCAGTTTATCCCTAGACTCTAAGTTCTTAAAGGGTTGGGATGTGATTAGCTCTACGCAACAACAATTGTTAGTTAAATTCAGAAACATTTACTATCATCTGACATGAGTTATTAGATTACCTTAGATGATTTACCTTTAAATAATTTGGACTAGATTTAAGTGAAGTGTGATTTTATTTACTGAAGCATTGTTGCGGTGATTGTTAACATAAGACACATGTATCCCTTTGATTTCTATGTCTTTTATTTGCTTTATTAGTTATTAGTTTAGTTATAGATTTCATCCATTCCTTATTTTTACGGTCTAGTTCATGAATAGTGTTTTAATTATTTTTAGATTGGTCTCTGTGAGATCGACACTTGACTATTACAACTGATGCCATACACTTGCGGGTAGGTTTTAGCCACATCATTACCCTATTAGGATGTCAAATGTCTACTTCTATTATTAAATCGGTTTTACAATCAATCAAGTCTTATCTAAACCAAGTCTCACACAGATCTTAGACTTCTAGACTTTAAGCAAGTGTAACAACCTAATAATCACAAGAACACAAGAAACCCTTAACAAGTACTTCACAAAAAGTTCGGACCTTGACTTCTCTCTATGACCTTTAAATGCTTGTAGATGCGTTACCTTCTCTAAGGTATACTACATACTATAACAACCATTAATTTACCTAGCAGCCCATGAAATGCTAACTAAGATAACTAATCAAATGTTATCTAATCCCATAAATATAATATTCTATTCACTTTTTCCAAAGATAAAATAAAATAGAATATGCTAAATCTTCTTTCTTTCTTGCGCATTGCAACCCAATAATTTTTTTTGATATTCTTTCCAAATTTAGAATTTATTTCCAAAATGCATCGTTCCTTTAAGTTGTTCTCTTTCTTCTTTCCTCTTCACACCGTGAGTGTCAATACTCCGTGTTGCTCATCGTCGTTGTTCCTTTGTTGACTCATCGTTCCTTTACTTTTTTGTTTTGCTTTTTCTCTCGGTTATCATTGTACCATACTTCAGTCATTCAATCTGAAACTCATTAGATGAAAATAAACCATAAAACCTAATGTTTTTTATCATCATCAAAACTAGAGAGAACATCATCTTTCCAATAATTTTCCCCTTTTTGGTGATGACAAACCCATTCAAAAATTGTCCAATCAAAGACAAATAAGTAATGAGTCAATCAACATCAGTCAATATACATCTAAGTTCAAATATTTAGTAAAATTCCCCTTTAGATAGATATATGCATATCATACCTTTCAAGTTGCTTGAAGTACCCCCTTTGCACTAGTATTGCTCAACATACAGAATTAGGAACAATTAAAATTCTCACCTCTCTTTATTGAGTTAACCGCACAATTTTCCACACTTCCCCCTTTTGATATTATAAAAAGATAACAAAAAACATCCAGCCTAAGTTGTAAATCATAATCATAATCATAATTCATTAAATTGTACAAGGAATTGATTACAGTCAAATAAGAACATTCCAAACTTGCACAAAAGATCAAAACCAAACAAAGAAAAGCAAGAGAGCATGATAAACCAAAAAAATAGAAGATGTGGCTTGGGATTAGTAAAAGGGGTCCACTCATGCCTTAGAGTCATCTCACTTCTCCTCCTCCTTGTGTAAGAAGTGATCAAACAACAACTTCATTGTGGTGTTTAGCTACTTCAACTTAGCGATAAATTTGATTGTGCACTGATCCACCCCTTGAGAAACCTTTACCTACTTCTTCCTATGCAGACGTAGAGGGAGGCAATGTTCCCTTATCATCTCCTTGATACTTCATTTTCTGAACATTAACCATCTCAAGCTCAGTGGTCAAGGGAACTTTGCCTTCAGCTTTGTAGAGACCTTTCTCCTCCAGCAACAGTTTCACAAGACCAAAGGTGATGCGTTCCGAGGCGGCTTGGAGTGCAAGGGTGCCCGATCTAGGCAGGAGCGGGCGCAGATCCTTCTCCGTCGGTAACCTGGATAGATACGAACCACCTAGATGATGGTCCGCGGGTATCTAATGCTCGCTTTGGGGCGAGGGCGGGGCGAGACGTTCGAAGCGACGAGCTACGGAAGAAGGGAGATGCGAAGATAGATGTGTTTGACGCTCGAACCCGAAGAAAAAGGAAAACTCAACTCTTACTTTACTTGGGTTAAATTGAACGTGATTGAAACGATTACAATGGAGGCCTATTTAAAGGCACATGGCTCGGCCAAGAACCCTAATGGGCTTGGGCCGAGTAACAAGCTAATGGGCTAGCCCACTATTGCATAGTGGGCACACGCCCGAAATAGAAATGACTGAAATGGAAATGCTAAAACGGGAAACATACTAAAACGGAAAATAACATAAAAATGGCTAAACTAGGCTAAGTCTTCAACCATGGAGGACACCATGGTCTTGGGCGCCTCGGGCTCGTTAGAGCCCGGCTTGAGTCGATGCCGGGTCATATCAAAAGGTAAGGCAAAACATGTGTATTATCAGTACTGTAACACCCCCAAATATCACCTTGAAAGTATTACCGCCAGTGACCTCAGATTTCACATCTGAAGCCACCCAAGGCTTAACTACTTTATACAAAACATAAAATACATTGATAATATGAAATATCATAATCTTTATTGAAACCAAAGTCTTGGGATTACATCCGTAAATTCCAAATACAACAGAAATACATAATATGTTTAATACAGCGGGAGTCTTAAATAAATAACATAAGGGTCTTGATCACGCGATCGCACGCCTAGGATCTTCAACCTTGATAAAACTCTTAAAAACTTCATCTGCCTTCATTGTCGGATTCTAGCCTTCACGGAACGGGAGTTTACCTGATGTGCCGTATGAGACGGATGACACCAGCTAACCATGCAAGGGAAAATAACCGGTTGGTTAGTCTAATGAAAGACTATGCAAGGGTAAAACAGAAAGGTTCTAAGTAGTCGTATTAGGTTAGACCCATCGCTTCTCGAATGAAATCCGATGACGATAGTAAACCTTGATACTTCTATAGGAATATACGAAACAGAAAGATCACGAGAAGACTCTGGAAGATTGAGTCTTATGGGAAACGTGTGAAGAGAAGACTCCAAAGGATTGAGTCTTATCGGAAAGTATGACAAGTGTTCGGGAACGTTATAATTTCGCACAAGCGTTTTAAAAAGACTTGACCATTTGGGTCCACGACCAACCTCACCGCGCAATGCGAATTCAGATTTGGAAGGACGACTTACTTCAATCGAAGTCCGGGCGGTTTCCACGTTGTACTCCTCGCCCGAGGGTATATTAATTATGTGCATAATTGCACTTATCTTATTTAATTCCAAAACACACAATTACGTTATAAGCTTTTAAGATATATCATCTCAACACGAGAGATATCGGAGGGGATAAATCCCGAGTGTCGGCACCAGCTGTGTACACCTACCCTGAGTAAGGGTACAGTCATGACCAGAGAAAGTACTAGGGAAAAATCCTCCTAATACCAGTTATAAAGAAACGACTAGACCTCACAAGGTACATAGCGTTCCTACGAATACTCGTTCTAATTAAACAGTTAAAACCACACAATAGTCCACATCAATACCATTATGGCAATAACATATATAATAGCGTTGTTTCTAGCAGTATATACAACCTATTATAATATCACTTTTTATATCACATACGTTTATCAAAACTGTTCCCAAACGAAAACAACCTTCATCCCAATTTAATTAATAATTAAAAATAATTGATAATTAATGGAAACATGGAATGATAAGCAAGAGCGAACCGCCACTTGCCTTAGTCTAGATGAACGATTGAGCGACGATGGGTTTCTGGGTCCGGAACGGGAATCGGATTACAGATTCCTACGACAACGACCCACGACGAAACCCTAGGTTAGATTCGACAATTAATAATATGAATCTAAGGAAAAACGAACGAAACCGAAAGAACGAGGGTCCCGTCCGAGACCGGTTTGTCCAAGGCCACGATTGCGTTTGCTAAGGCAAACCGCGGTCGCGGCTTGGATTCCGCAGTCGCGGACGTCTGGACATCGTCCGCGGTCGCGGCAGTTCATGTCTACGGTCACGGCCGACTGTACATCGTCCGCGGTTGCGGCAGTTCATGTCCGCGGTCGCGGCCGTGAACTCGGCGACCCCAAATCGGCTAAATTCTCACCGACGATGACACGAAGAGGCTCGAGGCGAGAGGGCTTCGACTCCTATCCTCACCGCGGTTCCAATGCACCACCCCACGGCCACCATAACTTCCGGCGAGAGCTCCGGCGACACCACAAATTTCCGGCGATGAAGAACATGAGAGAGAGAGAGGAGATCTGATTTTCGGATGCCCAAAACCCTCCAACTCAGCACCCATTTATAGCCAAAGGAGGAGCAGCCCCCCGACCAGATCGACGGCAGCTCAGAGGATCGACGGCGACGTGTTCGACGAGGCGCGAAGGAAGACGAGGCGTCGCACGCATGCATTATTCTGCGGTCGCGGAAATCTTCCGCGGTCGCGGACAATTCCATTGCCCAGCGTCTCTGAGTGCCATTTATCCGCGGTCGCGGAAATGCCTCCGCGGTCGCGTAAATGCCCTTTTCCGCGTCTGCTTGCTCATGGAAGGATTTAGCACGGGTTTGAGTCCCATAAATTATATATTTGTACCCAAACAAATATTCTAAGCCACGAAAATACATCGAATGTATTTTATACCACTCAGGGAATTATTACAGAGATCATACACGTTATAGAAAATCCGAACTTCTCCGAAAGCGACACGATTACAGAACGAGGGTTGGGGAAATTACCCAAATACCCTTACTAAAAAATGAGGGGTATTACATCACTTCCCCCTTAAACGAAGTTTCGACCCCGAAACTTGACCGAATAACCCAAAAAAACGAGGCGTTACATCACTACCCCCTTAAAAAGGTTTCGACCCCGAAACTAGGCCGAAAATAGATCGGGACAACGATTACGCATATCTGCCTCAGTCTCCCAGGTTTCCCAAGTAACCTCTTCAGATCCAGCCTTGGACCAAAGAATCCGTACCAATGGTACTACCTTGTTCCGCAATTGCTTCTCGCGATGTTCGAGAATACGCACATGTATCTCTTCGTAGGTACTATTTGCCTGAATCTCGATGTCTTCATAGCTCAGCACATGAGACGCATCTGGCACGTACTTTCTCAACAAGGACACGTGGAACACGTTATGCACTGGATGCGCCGACGGCGACAATGCCAAACGATACGCTAGAGACCCTACACTGTCAAGGATCTCAAACGGTCCCACGTAGCGAGGGTTAAGCTTCCCACACTTGCCGAACCTGAACATACCCTTGGATGGCGACACCCTGACAAACACCTTGTCACCAACCTCGAACTAGACAATCCTGCGCTTCAGATCTGCGTAAGACTTTTGTCGACTCTGAGCTGTCAACATCCTCTGTCTGATCAAAGCAATGTCCAAGACAGTCCTTTCGACTAACTCCGGTCCGAGTAGAACCTTGTCGGCATTCTCATCCCAACAAATCGGAGATCTGCACTTTCGACCGTACAAAGCCTCGAATGGAGCCATCTTAATGGTAGCATGCCAACTGTTATTGTACGTGAATTCAATCAGACTCAGGCTGTTCTCCCAGCTAGTCGGACGATCGAGTACACAAGCTCTCAGCATATATTCCAATGTCTGGATGGTCCTCTCAGATTGTCCATCCGTCTGGGGATGAAACGCAATACTGAACCTCAACTCGATTCCCATGGCCTTGTGGAGTTCCTTCCAGAATCTCGACATGAATCGGCTATCACGATCCGATGCAATGGTCTTTGGTGTACCATGCAAACGGACAATCTCGTGTAGGAACACTTCTGATAGCTTCTGGGTTCCCCATGTTGACTTGATAGCCACGAAGTGAGCACTCTTCGTGAGCCTGTCAATGATTACCCATATCGCATCCTTTTGACTCTGAGTCTTTGGCAACCCTGTGACGAAATCCATAGCGATATCCTTCCATTTCCACTCTAGCACTGGAAGAGGTAGCAATTCACCACCTGGTCTACGGTATTCTATCTTGACCTTCTGACACGTCAAGCATTTCGCCACAAATTCTGCTACGTCCCACTTCATGTTGGGCCATCGGAATTTCTTCCTTAGGTCCTTGTACATCTTGCTAGAGCCTGGATGTACAGAATAAGCTGACGAATGGGCCTCCTTCATCACCAACTAGCGAAGGCCATCAACGTCAGGCACACAAATCCGGTCCTGAAACCAGAGTGATCCATCCTCCTGAATCACAAATCCGGGAGCTTTCCCGTCCATCACTTAACTGCTTAGCTTTACCAAGACCACGTCATCAACCTGCTTTTCCCTGATCTGATCAAGTAGCGTAGCCTGAATCTCTATCATACTCAGGTATCCTCAACGCTGATCGTACAAGACTTCAATCTCGCACAACCCTTGGTTCAGCTTGGTCTGAGCAGTGAGTAGAGCCACTACAGTCTTGTGCGGCGTTTTCCAGCTCAATGCATCGGCTACTACATTAGCCTTGCCCGGATGATACAACAACTCGATGTCGTAGTCTTTGAGTAGCTCTAACCAGCGACGTTGTCTCATATTCAGCTCCTTCTGAGTGAACACGTACTTTAGACTCTTATGATCGGTGAAGACTTGGCACCTCATACCATAGAGATAGTGCCTCCAAATCTTCAACGCAAATACTACAGCTGCTAACTCCAGATCATGCGTCGGATAGTTTGCCTCATAGCTTTTCAATTGTCGAGATGCGTACGCAATAACCTTCCCCCTCTGCATCAGTACACATCCCAACCCATTCTTCGAAGCATCACTATAGACTACATAACCATCGTTCCCTTTCGATAGCGCCAAAACTGGTGCGGAGGCCAGACACTGCTTTAACTTCTGAAAACTGGCCTCACACTTGTCATCCCAGACAAACTTCTTATGGACCTTGCGGAGCAAACCGGTCATAGGTAGAGCGATCTTAGAAAATCCCTCCACGAACCATCTGTAATATCCAGCGAGTCCTAAGAAACTGCGCACCTCCTTCACATTCTGAGGCCGCTTCCAGTTGGCTACCGCTTCAATCTTCTGGGGATCAACCATAACCCCATCCTCATTGATCACATGGCCTAAGAAAGCCACTTCTTTGATCCAGAAGTCACACTTAGACAACTTTGCGTATAGTTGATTCTGTCTAAGGAGTGACAAGGTGATCCGAAGATGTTCCTCGTGAGCCTCCTCACTCAGGGAATAGATCAAAATATCGTCGATGAAGACCACTACGAACTTATCCAGGTATTGGTGGAAACATCGATGCATCAGATCCATGAAGACCGCCGGAGCGTTAGTAAGGCCAATGGCATGACTACGAACTCATAGTGGCCATACCTCGCCCGGAAAGCAGTCCTCAGAATGTCTTCCTCACGAATCCTGAGCTGATGGTAACCAGATCTCAGATCGATCTTGGAAAAGACTTTTGCTCCCTGTAGTTGATCCAACAGATCATCAATCCTCGGCAACGGATATTTATTCTTGATCGTGACCTTATTCAACTCTCGATAGTCGATACAAAGTCGGAATGATCCGTCCTTCTTCTTGACGAACAAAACCGGAGTGCCCCAAGGCGATGCACTCGGCCTTATGTATCCTTTCTCAAGAAGGTCCTCGAGTTGCTTTTTCAACTCTTGCATCTCAGCTGGAGCCATCCGGTACGATGCCTTAGAGATCGGCGCGGTACCAGGCTCGAGATCAATGGTAAACTCCACGTCACGATTCGGGGGTAAATCGGGAATCTCCTTCGGAAAGACATCCGAAAATTCGCGAATGACCGGAATATCAAGAACCGAAGGCTCATCTCTCTTGGGCTTATCCAAATAGTATAGGTACCCGACACAACCTTGTCGAAGTAGCTTACACGCAGCCATCACATTGATGAGCTTGCCGTTATCAGCGTCATTACGACCCTTGAACTTGCATACAAACTGGCCCCCGGATGAAACTGTCACAGTCCTTGAACTGAAATCGATCACCGCCCCATGACGCATCAACCAGTCCATCCCGAGAATAATATCGTATGGAGCCATAGCTATGCAGATCAAATCTGCTTCGAACTTCCTACCCTGAATGGTAATCGGAAATTCTGACAAATGCTTGGTTCCAACCAAATGTTCACCATTGGGAAGATTCACAACAAAAGGCTCACAAGCCTCGTTGCATACTAAGCCTAGCTTACTTACGCAACTTTCCGAGATGAAAGAATGAGTAGCACTCGAATCAAAAAGTATACACACATAAGTAGAATGGAGGTAAAGAGTACCTTGAGTAGTAGGAGCATTTGGTCCATCAGCCTCACGCATCTCGTAGAGTCGCTGACCTTGACCTCTTGAAGCAGCTGGGGCTTTCCCCTTGTTCTGGGCAGTTGTCTGCGTCGAAGGACTAGGAGCCTCCACTGATCTGAATCTGGGTCAGTTGTTATGACTAACGGACCCTTGTTGTGACTCAGCTCCTTTCTGTCTCCTCTGCGGACAAAATGTCTGCAAGTGCCCCTCCTTCCCGCAGGCAAAGCACGTCTTCCTTTCCTTCGGACATTCATTGCTCTTGTGCCCGAGTGTACCACAGTTGTAGCATTGGATCGGATTCTTGCCCTGACCCGAACGTTGCGTAGACCCTCCATGAGTCATCTCCGTTCTTGCCCGGCCCGACTTGGCAAAGTTTGACGGTGGCGCGGGTCGCTTGAACCCACTTGCCTGAGGCTGGCTCTGTGCCGGTCTCTGGCGATTGCGCTTTTTCGTCGACTCCTCCAGAGTCACCTCCAACTTGTAGGCAGCGTCCACGTACTGTTCCAGAGTAGAGCATCCGTGGCGCACCATCAGTGGCTTAATGTCTGGATTCATCCACTCGTGGAAATGCCAGATTTTCTGCTCTCCACTGGACACTTCCGGCCTAGCGTACTGCAACAGATGATTGAACTTGGCCGTAAGCTCAGTCACCTTCAATCCATCCGTCTTCGGATAGAGGAACTCCTTATGCTTCTCTTCCCTCATAGCCCAGGAAAAGAAACGATCAGTCATTTTCGTCTTGAACATTCCACAGTTCAAACCAGGATGATCAGCTAGACCGGTGCTTTCCCACCATTCACTAGCCACCTCCTTCAATTGAAGGGTAGCGATGTGCACCTTCTTAGCTTCTGTGCACTCGACGTTTCTGAACAGTCGTTCCATGTGCGAGAACCAATACGCCACTCTGACTGGCTCTCCCTTCCCATCATAGCTGTCAAGCCTCATAGAGCTAATGGCCTTCAGTGCTCGACCATAATTACCTCTGTTCCTGGCCGCATCCTCATGGGGTACTTGGATATCTGGCTCCTCGAATCTAGGAACCACAGGAGGAATTGGCACACCTTGTGCCTGAGGCGCGATCGGTCATATAATATCGGTGACTACTTGCATCACAATCCCCCGAATGGCCTCAATTGCCGCAACATCGAATACCACTAGAGCGTGGACCGTAACTTGGTCACTGCCCACATGATTGTTGTGAGAAACTGACTCGTTCTCATTCACTAGGTTTGCGGCATTCCCTAAATTCAGTCTGGGGTTGTTGCTTGGCCCAACACCAGCACGAATGGTGTTCCTTGTGTTCACCATCTGTTTACCGATCAAATTCCAAGTATTTCGCAACATTAATATCATTTCAACATGCACGACATATGAAATCGACTTAGAATAGACCAAACTTGGTAAACTTTTATTGATGAACTTTGAAACTGAGTTTGAAAAGGGGCTACATAGAAAAGCTCTCCCAAGCGACAAGACAAAATTGCCTAGAGACTACAATTCTACCAAAATGAAACGACAAAACACTAGAAAAGAAAACGCTAAGCGCTCAACACCGGCCCCCATCATGGTGCCCTGAAAAGCTTCCTATAATCAGGAGCTCTCATGTACAACTTCTTCGAACGGGGTGTCTATCATCGGGGTCTGGCGTCGGACTCCTTGCCCTACTCGGCTCTGGAGCACACGGCTCATTCCTCGGCCTTGGTGCCCTTGGCCTTTCCCTAGGTGCGGAAACACTCGGTACAGTCCTATCGGATCCCGGTGGGTAGCAAAACTCCTCCAGAAATCCTGGTTGGAAGTCTGCCCTGTTCACCTCATACAAAGGGTCGAGTAGCAACCTTGCTTGGCGGATATACTCCTGGAGCTCGTGGACGTCCCCAAGCATTCGGGAGAGACCGAGCTCAGTCTCGTATGTCCTCTCCTCCATGTCGTATAGGGCGTTCGACCACCCCTCCAGTCGCTCCTCCAGTACTCGGGGCCTTGGCCTGGCCTGTTGAGTCGGGACCACAACTGGTGTACCCATCGACTCCCACGGCCTTGCCCTTCCTCGAGCATGCTCAACCGCCTCATCCACCTGGCGACGCGTCTCAGATGAAGCCATCTGACTCTGGCGAAACACCTGTCGCGAGTCAGGACTCATCACCGGCCCACTCCTCCACCTGCCGATACCTTCAACACCAAGTGCGTACCAAGTGGCAGGAGACAATGGCGAATACTCCCGCTCAGGTGGCGACGCCGGAATCGGGAAGATGAATTCCATCCCCAGATCCTCCTCCGGGTCTTCTTCAGGGTCCTCTTCTGGGTCCTCCTCGGGATCCTCCTCAGGAACCTCTTCGACCTTGAAGTCCTCGTCGAAGTACCCTCCTGTGTACTCCGCCGGCTCTTCTTCCTCAGTGTCCTCCCAAGGATCCGCTTCAGGCTCTGCCTCGGGAACCTTGTCGGACACTAACACCACCGACTCCCCGAGTACGGTCTTTACCTCCTCGGGTGGACTACTGGGTTCCCCGACCTCAAAGCACGACGGGGGAACCGGGAACTCGAGCCTAACTGGAAATGGTAGGGCCACCTCGGCTTCCTTCGGGTTCCTCAGTTGAGAGATATTTGCGCCCATATCCTGCGGGGCGACGAGAAAGAGTTAGTCTTTCTAAATATAGAAGCGAACTTACTATATCAGACTGAAGAGAAGGCACGACTAGAATGACAGAGGTTTCAAAACAACACATTTTCTAGTCAAGTATGGTTTTATTCGGAAATTCAAATTTTTTGAATTTAATCAACTTTCTCAGTTCAAAAACGGATAAACAATTGATAAAATCTTTGCTTTCAGTAAGACGATTTGAAACCCAACCCGTTTTAAAATTTTTTTTTTGGCTCTGATACCAAATCTGTAACACCCCCAAATATCACCTTGAAAGTATTACCGCCAGTGACCTCAGATTTCACATCCGAAGCCACCCAAGGCTTAACTACTTTATACAAAACATAAATCACATTGATAATATGAAATATCATAATCTTTATTGAAATCAAAGTCTCGGGATTACATCCGTAAATTCCAAATACAACAGAAATACAGAATATGTTTAATACAACGGAAGTCTTAAATAAATAACATAAGGGTCTTGATCACGCGATCGCACGCCTAGGATCTTCAACTTTGATAAAACTCTTAAAAACTTCATCTGTCTTCATTGTCGGATTCTAGCCTTCACGGAACGAGAGTTTACCTGATGTGTCGTATGAGACGGATGACACCAGCCAACCATGCAAGGGAAAATAACCGGTTGGTTAGTCTAATGAAAGACTATGCAAGGATAAAACAGAAATGTTATAAATAGTCGTATTAGGTTAGACCCATCGCTTCTCGAATGAAATCCGATGACGATAGTAAACCTTGATACTTCTATAGGAATATACGAAACAGAAAGATCACGAGAAGACTCTGGAAGATTGAGTCTTATGGGAAACGTGTGAAGAGAAGACTCCAAAGGATTGAGTCTTATCGGAAAGTATGACAAGTGTTCGGGAACGTTATAATTTCGCACAAGCGTTTTTAAAAAGACTTGACCATTTGGGTCCACGACCAACCTCACCGCGCAATGCGAATTCAGATTTGGAAGGACGACTTACTTCAATCGAAGTCCGGGCGGTTTCCACGTTGTACTCCTCGCCCGAGGGTATATTAATTATGTGCATAATTGCACTTATCTTATTTAATTCCAAAACACACAATTACGTTATAAGCTTTTAAGATATATCATCTCAACACGAGAGATATCGGAGGGGATAAATCCCGAGTGTCGGCACCAGCTGTGTACACCTACCCTGAGTAAGGGTACAGTCATGACCAGAGAAAGTACTAGGGAAAAATCCTCCTAATACCAGTTATAAAGAAACGACTAGACCTCGCAAGGTACATAGCGTTCCTACGAATACTCGTTCTAACTAAACAGTTAAAACCACACAATAGTCCATATCAATACCATTATGGCAATAACATATATAATAGCGTTGTTTCTAGCAGTATATACAACCTATTATAATATCACTTTTTATATCACATACGTTTATCAAAACTGTTCCCAAACGAAAACAACCTTCATCCCAATTTAATTAACAATTAAAAACAATTGATAATTAATGGAAACATGGAATGATAAGTAAGAGCGAACCGCCACTTGCCTTAGTCTAGACGAACGATTGAGAGACGACGGGTTTCTGGGTCCGGAACGGGAACGGAAATCGGATTACAGATTCCTACGACAATGACCCACGACGAAACCCTAGGTTAGTTTCGACAATTAATAATATGAATCTAAGGAAAAATGAACGGAACCGAAAGAACGAGGGTCCCGTCCGAGACCGGTTTGTCCAAGGCCACGATCGCGTTTGCTAAGGCAAACCGCGGTCGCGGCTTGGATTCCGCGGTCGCGGACGTCTGGACATCGTCCGTGGTCGCGACAATTTATGTCCGTGGTCGTGGCAGTTCATGTCCGCGGTCGCGGCCGTGAACTCGGCGACCCCAAATCGGCTAAATTCTCACCGACGACGACACGACGGGGCTCGAGGCGAGAGGGCTTCGACTCCTATCCTCACCGCGCTTCCAATGCACCACCCCACGGCCACCACAACTTCGGGCAAGAGCTCCGGCGACACCACAAATTTCCGGCGACGAAGAACACGAGAGAGAGAGGGGAGATCTAATTTTCGGATGCCCAAAACCCTCCAACTCGGCCCCCATTTATAGCCAAAGGAGGAGCAGCCCCCCGACTAGATCGACGGCAGCTCAGAGGATCAACGACGATGCGTTCGACGAGGCGCGGAGGAAGACGAGGCGTCGCACGCATGCATTATTCCGCGGTCGCGGAAATCTTCCGCGGTCGGGGACAATTCCATTGCCCAGCGTCTCTGATTTCCATTGATCCACGGTCACGGAAATGCTTCCGCGGTCGCGGAAATGCCCTTTTCCGCGTCCGCTTGCTCAGGGAAGGATTTAGCACGTGTTTGAGTTCCGGAAATTATATATTTGTACCCAAACAAATATTCTAAGCCGTGAAAATACATGGAATGTATTTTATACCACTCAGGGAATTATTACAGAGATCATACACGTTACAGAAAATCCGAACTTCTCCGAAAGCAACACGATTACAGAACGAGGGTTGGGGAAATTACCCAAATACCCTTACTAAAAATGAGGGGTATTACAAGTACACATCGACATGTGTTGAAGAATGACTCTGGGGGGTTAATCATCTCCTTCTTGAGGAAAGGATAGAGTAGAAACAGGTTGGTCATGGTGACAATTCTCCTCTTCTCTTGGTGAGGAACGATCGCCTTCATAATGACGCTACTCCGACCACTAGCACTAATACATGCCGCAAGGTGCAGGAAAAGCTTCTTGATATATTG
The DNA here is from genome assembly GCA_027886185.1 of Rheum nobile. Classification (NCBI taxonomy): domain Eukaryota; kingdom Viridiplantae; phylum Streptophyta; class Magnoliopsida; order Caryophyllales; family Polygonaceae; genus Rheum; species Rheum nobile. The sequence continues at coordinate 23,692 of WOAB01000571.1, forward strand.
CTCGATGTAGTTGTGTTACCACATGCTACATTGGAAATCCAAGACCCAAGGGTGGAAGCTAATGTAGGGAGAAAGGGTCGGAGTAAACGAAAAAAGAGAAAAAGAAGCACTGCTGATCGGGATCCAATTGAGTTTAAGGAAGGGGATCATGTGATTCTCTATCATTATAAGTCGAGTATGTTTCCGAGAAGCAAGATCACAAGATGGTCCGGTCCGTACTTCCTGAATCGAGTTCTTCAAAATGATTCTGTTGAGCTATGACAGTAGAACTCGAGGTACTTTAAAGTGCGAAAGATTTGACTAAAACCTTACAAAGGGCCTGATCTGATTAAGTAGGGTACCACCGACCTGCCTGATCCGAATACTTGATATGGTTGGAAGGTCAAGCTATCGACCCAAAACAAATGCTTTTTGGGAGGCAACATAAGGTATGTAATTCTTTCTTTCTTAAAAAAAATGTTCTTTTGCAGAGAGAAGTGCACGAATCGTGGAGAAAAACGCACGCTGTTTACAAAAAGCTATGCACGGACCACACAAAAAAACGCACGGCTCGTGCATGTTCCCGTTGCTTATAAAAAGCTTTGCACGACCCCTGCATAATTATGCACGGACCGTGCACTTAATTTTTATTTATTTTTTATAGAAAAAAACCTATATGCTTTTCTTTCGTTTCCCTTTCTCCTTCTGATAGGTGTTATTTCATACACCTTTATTAGAAATTATTAGCATGATTTGGAGGAGTTTTGGATGAGTTTTGGAGCTAAGTCTGTGATCCATGAAGTTATGGAGAGAAGTGAAGATATCCCAGGATTTGCAGCTTAGATGGAGACATGATGATGGAGATGGAGCTGCTGGAGCATACTTGGAGAAGACTACCAACGCTTGGTAGTAATGAAGAGCAGCAGAAGAAGAGAAGAGGAGCTGGAGAAGAGAGTGAGCGAGTTCACCGCCCCGCGCCAGAATCACCGCGGCCCGACGGTGACTCCCAGAGAAGACTGAAGCCCCGCGGTGGATCTCACCGCCCCGCGGTGGCCGTGTTAAATGCCGCGCGCCCAGAGACATTTATTTCCTTTTTATTTCGTTCAGACTTTATTATTTTGTTTCCTTTATTGTTGACATTAGTTTAACCTAGTTTTCTTAAGACTATTTAAGTCCTCTTTCTAGGTTAAGAGGGGAGACACTCGTTACTACTTTATTTCAGACGTTATTTTTCCCTTAGAGTTTCATCCCCCTTTGATGGAGCACTAATTTCCCTTGTTCTACTAGACGTTTGAAGCAATACAGTTGATGTGTTTGTGAGATTTCTATTCCTTGTTCTTATCCTTATAAGTGTTGGTTTGATTCTCTTGGTTATATTGAATATTGATTTCTTGTTATTCTTCATAGCCTGATCAACTAGGTTGAATACATTTTATCAATTGCTAGGATTGCATATAGGGGTTCCGAGTGCATATCTAGTGGCATACACGATTGTGCGTATAGGGGTTTCGAGCGTACAATCGTGAGTGAGAATTATTTGCATGTTAAATAGTAAGGCGTCTTCTATTTGCATGTATCCTATATCCTTGTGTGCATTGCTATTGCTGCGTTAGTGGTAAAGTATACCGACAACTGTGAGAATCGGAGGTACTTCACCAGTGACATAGTGATAAGTCTATCGACAACTGTGAGAATCGATAGTAATTAAGATCAGGGTGAGAACAACTATAAGGATAGTAAAAGAACTTGGATTAAATAGATTTCTGTGATCAAATTATATCTCTGTATTGTGGATCTCGCTCTAGTAGGACTACTTTCCCCATTATATTTTCTCAATTCAACCAAACTTGTTTGCTTTGCTTACTTTGCTTTCTCGTGATAACTAAACCCCCTTGCTTGTTACTTGTCAATCACGACTGCATACTTCATTCGATCTTCCCTGTGGGTTTGACCCTTACTTGCTTACTATACATCTGTTTAGTAGGTCTGTTAGGATATTTACTTTGATTTGGCTATTCAGCGACATTTGCTTGTGCACTTTTAGCCACGTCACCTTCCCCTACGTTGTCTTCCCTTCCAGCCTCCACCCGATCTCTCATCTTAACTCTCTCGCACCCTCGTCCACCATCGAACCCAGTCTCTCACACCCACGAGCCCAAATCCATCGCCACCTCATCTGACCATGACAATCGCATCACCTCAACTCACTCCGTCGATGCTCGTACAATGCGACCACTTCGCGACCACATTACCACCTACCAGAACCACTGAACACACACCCTCGGTCGTGCCTCGTGCCTTGCTTTGACCATTGCTCTATCCCATGCCCCACCCACACCATCGAACCCATCCATGCTGTGACCCCTCTGTGACCAGCAAGCCGTGCTTGCTGATCCTTCTATAGAGCCCAGATCCGTGCACCCACACTCGACAAACCACTACACCGCTTTGTGCACGCAACCCAACCCGCACTCGTGCCCGAATCCTTGGATTGGCGTATTTGCCCTCAACTTCTCGCGCTAGACCACGATGTTTTGATTGAGCTTATTTGATTTAGGTATTGATTTTCTCCGCCATCCCATGTGCTTTCATGATTTTTCTGAATTTGTGCTTTAAATTGATTATGCCTTTGGCTTGGTGTTTGTCTGGATATGGCTTTTGAAATGTTTTTTTTATGGTTGGATTGTGTGAGGTTACTTAGAATTTCTTTTATTGAATGATGAGTTGTGCCAAAAGTTGGTGTTATGATGGCTGTTGTTGTTTCTGCATCTGGTATAATCATGTGTTTGTTTTATGAGGAATTATTGTTAGCTTACCCCTAAATGGTTGGCATTGGACACATTTTTTACTAATTCGTGCTTAGACGGATTCATTAAATTCTTGCTGAACATGTTTAATATTTGTCTGAGCACGTTATTACGTTTTTATGCCTACTAGCTGCTAGGATGCTTAGTCTTGTTTTTGGGGTTTGTCTTGTACATGCGGTGTACAATGCAACAAAAGGTGAGATGCTGTTGGAATTTTTTTTGCACTTGTACTAATTTTCCCCAACCCCGGTTCTATACGAAGTTGCTTGAATATAGAATTTAAGCTTGGGGGAGGGATAACTCTTTGTAGCTCCGTTTGCATTTTTGTGATTTTATGTGTTATTTTCTTTCTTTTTCATGTGTTTTATTTATTTATTTCCATAACTTCTCATGCATCATGCATTACATTTTAGGTGTTTGATATGATTCACATATTTTCTTTGCTTATTTGTCTTGCAATATTCTCCTTAAAATATTTTAGTTGTTGATATTCTAATTGATTTTAAGCATGTTGAGAGAATTTTCATATTTGGTAATGTTTGAGTTAGAGTGTGTATATAGTCATTGATTGAGACTATTTAGGGATGAAATTCTAGACACATGTTACTATAAGCTTTTGAGCCTTGAGACTGCACATAATTGAGTTCTCTTATTTCTTTTCATGTGTGATTATCATTTTTATTGCTTTATCTCTAGAAATTACGTTATAATCTTTTTTGAGGCCATATTTATGACTCTTGTGCATGATATAAAAGTGATTGAGACATTATTTCTTATTACCCTATATATTCCTTACCCACCTTGCATGTTAATCCTCTGTTTGAAGCCTAGTTGAACCTTATTAGCCTTTTCTTTGGAAGTGCCACTTTCGAGTCTAATTTTTAGCATTTTACCCATCTTGAAATTAGGATAATTGATTTATTTATTTTTATGGTTGGAAGCGAAGCTTGGGAGGGCTTACATATATGGGTGTTGTTTTTCAAATTGTTTAGGCTTTTGAAAAAAAAGAAGAAAAAAAAATATTAAAAAAAGGAAAAAATAAATAAAGGGTGTTTAGTTGAAAAGAATGGTAAATCTTCTATCTTTCTTTTTCCAAAGATAAAATATAATAAAATATGCTAAATCATCTATCTTTCTTACGCCTTGCAACCCAAGAAATCTATATGATCTTCTTTCCAAATATAGCAATTATTTCCAAAGCTCTCAGCGCGTAAACGTGTCGTTCCTTTACATTGTTCCCTTTCTTCTTTCCTCTTCACAACGTGCGTGTCAATACTCTGTGTTGCTCAGTGACGTTGTTCTTTTGTTGACTCGTCGTTCTTTTACTTTTTTGTTTTGCTTTTTCTCTTGGTTATCCTTGTACCCTACTTGATTCATTCAATCTGAAACTCATTTGAACAAAATAAACCATAAAACCTAATGGTGTTTATCAATATCAAAACTAGAGGGAGCGTAATCATTCCAACGATTTCCCCCCTTTTGATGTTGACAAACGTATTATAAAATTGTTCAATCAAAGATAGATAAGTAATGATTCAATCAACATCAGTTAATATACATCTAAGTTCAAATATTCAGCAAAGTTCCCCTTTAGATAGATATATGCTGATCATACCATTCATGTAACACCCCTGACTTACGTCGGTAGTGTCACACGCCAGTAACCTCAGACTGTAAAGTCCAAAGCAACTCAAGGCTTTAATCGGAATAATTAAGCTTAAACATTAAATAATAAAGAGTAAATAGCGGAAGACTTTTGAAACAAATACTTAACCTTTATTAAATCTTTCCTCGTGAATTGAGAAGATAAGTTTTACAACTCGAAATTAAAATACACCGGAAGACTCGTTAACTAAACCCAAAATACATGACTAACTTAACTAGGTCTTATATTTATTTAAGAAGATTAAGTCATCACTAGACAACTTAAATAAATTATATTACTAAAAATCTTCAATCTTCAACTGTAAGCCTTTGTCTTCGATTTGTTACTTCAAGGCGTCTGAGACCAACCACTGATGTGCCGTATAGGATGGATGACACCAACCAACCATGCAAGGAAAAAGAAAGGTTGGTTAGTCTAATGAAAGACTACACAAGGGCTCAAACATAATGGTTCTTCTGATTGTATCCAGTTACTATAATTGTCTTTCGAATAATAGTCGGTAGACAATGTATAACACAAATACTCTCACTGAAACGATAGAAAATGTACGCGACAAGAGAAGACTTCAAAGAAGGTAAGTCTTATAGGAATATGTATGTTTGTTTGGGAACATTATCACACAAAGTTTGAAAACCGACCTTGAATATTTGGGTCCTCGACCAACCTCACCGCATAATGCGAATCCAGATTGGAAAGGGGACTTACTTTAAATAAGAGTCCAGGCGGGTTCCATGTTGTACTTCTAGCCCGAGGGTATATTAATTATGTGCAAAACGACACTTATCTTATTTAATTTCAAAACGTGAATTCAAGTTAAAGCTATTAGTCCACACCAAGCTCGCAGTGAGATATAGATCATGGGACGAATCTTGAATTTCGGCACTAGCTAAGTGCACCACCACTTATATTCGAATAAGGGTAGGTCATGACCAAAAGTATTAGGGCAATAATCCTCCTAATACCAGAATTGTTCAAACATTGTTCAAACATACAGAATTAGGAACAATTATAATTGTCAGCTCTCTTCATTGAGTTCATCGCACAATTTTTCACACGTCTCCCTTTTGGTACCATCAAAAGATCAAAGTTAAACAAAAAACATACAGTCTAAGTCGCAAATCATTATCAAATTTATTAATTTTTGCAAGGAATTGATTACAGACAACTACAAACTTTCCAAACTTGCACAAAAGATCAAAACCAAACAAAGAAAAGCAAGAAAACATGATAAACAAAAAAACATGAAAGATATGGCTAGTGATTAGTAAAATGGGTCTCATGCCTCAGAGTCATCTCGCTTCTCCTCCTCCTCCTTGTGTAAGGAGTGATCAAGTAACAACTTCATCATGGTGTTTAGTTGCTTCAACTCAGCTAGAATTTGATTCTACACTGATCCACCCCTTGAGAAACCTTCACCTACTTCTTTCTTTGCAGACGCGAAGAGAGGCAACATTCCCTTATCATCTCCTTGATACTTCATTTTATGAACATTGATCATCTCAAGCTCAGTGGTCAAGGGAACTTTGCCTTCAGCTTTGTAGAGACCTTCCTCCTCCATCAACATTTTCACAAGACCAAGGTAAGGCAAAACATGTGTCTTACCAGTACACTTCAACATGTGTTGAAGAATGACCTTGGGAGGTCAATCTTCTTGTTGTTGAGGAAACAATCGAGTAGAAGCAGGTCGGTGATCGTGACAATGTTCCTCTTCTCTTGGTGAGGAACAATCGCCTTCATAATGACTTGATGTGCAATCCTCTAAACTAACGTCAATTGAGACATGTTGTGCACTGCTTCCTCTGAACCAAACACTCGCTTAACACTGACAATCTTTGCCTTTTTGTGCTGATCAGTCTGCTTCTCACTTGGAATGACAAAAAAATCATTAATAGTAACACCCAACAGCTTAGCAATGTTTTTGGTTGTGAAGGATAACTCTTCCACATTCACAGTCATTGTTCCCACCATAATAGATGCATAAGTAAGCTAAAAAAAGTAGTAATACAAAAGTACTTGGTCCTAATTGACCAGCACACGACTTGAACATAACTGTTCCCAACCTTGTAACTTCAACATCACTAGAATCTCCTTAGATCCATTTTCGGAGAAGGCAAAAACTTGATAGGTCCAAATCCTACCCCGCAAGTGTACGGGTTCGGTTGTAGTATCAAGGTATCGAACTCAGGGACTATGTAATAGTACCAATTGTCAGATCAACTAATAGACTAAGTCATAAGTAAGAAAGGTTTGCAATTCGGTTTCAATGGTAACAAATGTCAAGTAAAAATGAATTATCAGTTGGGAAAAAGCTTCCAAGGTTAGGATCCCCACAATGGTGTTTCGGTAGGTTCTAAACAATATCTGATTAGATTTCAATATGAATGTCATTTGAAGGACTCACTATCTAATGTCAACACTACCTCTTTTCAGACGAATAGTGCATGTACCTAGACTCGACTAGCAGTCACTTTCGCACAAAGCTAATCTCATTAAGGTCCATTAAGTTCTGTAAAGATCAATGAACAAATAGAAACAACATTCGCTTTCGCGCTCCGCGGAATCTACTCATCCAAATATCAATTCGATAGTCAAGTACCACAAGAGGGATTAAGTCACTTTCGCACAAATAATCCTCAAGTTCTATCCTAGGGATCTGTTGGGCCTGGATTCTCCAGAGAAGATGGGTCAAATCGGTCGAGCCCAAGCCCATTGCCAATCGGAAGATCGAAGAAGAAAGCCCAGAGGATCCGACGAGACGTCTCTGGTCGAATTCCTTTTGACAGGATCGCGAGGATCTCGCCAAGCATTAAATGCTAGATCACGCAACGGCCACTGCCTTCAAACCACCATAAACGCAGAAATTTAATGGCGCAATCTTCACCATCACTCCGAGCATTGAAGATGGAATATTCGGCCGAAGCATAAACGGTCACAAGAGTAAAAGACTTACCATATCAGGACGGCGAGGAAGATAAGAAGAAGACTACACAATTACACACAGGACAAGCGTTCGAAAAAAAAAACTCACCAGAATAGCACTCTCGCTCTCCACCTAGCTCTCTAATGGCTGCTTACGCTAGATCCCTGCCGGTCGCCACTCATAAGTCGTCGGTCGAGTCCCACTCGATCTCTGGTTTTATTACGATAAGTTGTATCACGATTCAGTCTGATTCACACGACATCTAATAAGATCATCACGCTATTATACATTTATTATGTGTTTATCTATTTTTGGCTTGGTTTGGATTGTTTTCTATCACCCGATCGACTAGTTACCCCGTCTAAGGCGATTTAGGTCGTCCGATCTTTTCGCCCCAAAACAATTTGGCGCCCACCGTGGGGCAACTTGCCGATCACCCTTCCGAAACCTTCCAACCATGACTATTGACCCTCCTACTGACAATCAAGAACTACGTCTCGAAGACGAAACCCAAACTACAGAATACCCAACCGAAAATCCTACCCCAACCCAGTTCCAAGAACTCTCTCAAAAAATGGCCGCCCTTCAAGAGGAACTAGCCCAACAATGTCAGAAAACCGAAGCCCTAGCCGCTTTGTCAACCCAATCCGAAGCCGAGATTGCGCAACTAACCCGTGAGAATGAGTCTCTTAAGTCGCAGGTACAATCAGTGGCTTCAGGATCTAGGAATGCGCCCATCCACGGCGGCATCCGAACACGCCTCGACATGGACAGTATCAAACCAATGCCTCCAAGCGTACGACGTCCCGGACACACTGAGGGTACGTCTCGAACTCCTTTCGCTAGTCCATTTTCGACTAACCATGTCACCTTTTCTACACCGATCGGGTCTGTCGGGGCCCGAATCGATGAAACACAGGTTGCCAATCCGCCAGATGTCATGGCTCTTTTCCAGCAAACGCTCGACCGACACATGAAGACGATCGACGATCCCTTCAACAGGCTCCCAGGAGTCCCGCAACCGATCGAGAGAGAAGCGTCCGGCGGATTCGAAGAATCCCCGTTCGTCGAAGAAATCGCAAGGGTCGAGATCCCCAAGAAGTTCCATCTCCCCAACATGGCGACATTCGACGGCACCACCGATCCAGATGACCATATCTCTCTCTATAAACAAAAACTAATGGCTGCATCTGTTTCAAAGGAGAGCCGCGAGGCTGTCATGTGCAAAAGCTTTGGCACGACCCTCGCGGGCCCCATACTAACTTGGTTTATGCGTTTGCCTCAGGGAACGATCGCATCATTCACGGATCTGGTTAACTCTTTTAAGAGGCAGTTCGCCAGTAGTCGGAAGCATGAGAAACAATCGAGTGACCTCTATCGAGTCACACAAAGGTACAATAAACCTCTCCGGAATTATCTCAACAGGTACAACAAAGAGAAAGTGGGAATCCCCCACTGCGACGTCACAACGTCTATCGAAGCCTTCCGACAAGGCTTGGTCAAAGATAGCAATCTCTACGACGAGATTACCAAGTACCCGTGCAAAAGTTTTGAAGATGTTCAGGCCAAAGCTATGGCCGAGGTAAGACTGGAAGAGGACTGTGAGTCGCGTAAAGCCTCCCGCGGACCCGATCTATCCGATCGTAAACATTCCTCCGATAACCGTCGAGACAGACGTCCACATCCCTATTCTCGTAATCGAAACGAACCAAATCAGGTAAATGCTTTCCAAGACAGGTCACAGGAATGGAGAGACGGCTCTGCGTTGCCTCCTAGGGTCCAGTCTTATAACTTCAACGTTTCCATGTCGGAGCTCGTCAAGAGTTTCGACAAGTATGGAAAAGACGTAAGATGGCCCCGAAAGAGCGACCGACCGGACGTCAAGAAGGACATGAGTCGATGGTGCGAATTTCACGGTGACCATGGTCATTCGACCGACGAGTGCATCGCCCTGCGAAAGGAGGTCGCTAGGCTGCTCTCACAGGGGCTCCTACGCGACATCATCTCGGAACGGGCAAAAGCCACCATGGAACGCTGAGATCAGGTAAAACAGAACAAACCCCCATCTCCTGTCCATACAAAAGTTGTCAATACCATTTCAGGTGGGTCCGACATATGTGGGAACACATACCCCGCGGCCAAGCGACACGCCAAGGAAAGCAAAGGCGACAAGCCCGAGGCATCGGAACTCAAACCAAGGAGGGCATCTAACCTTCCGACGGTCACATTCAACGAGTTCGACTCCGACGGGTCGGAAAGCCACCATGACGGACTGGTAATCTCTTTGTCCATTGGTAATTGCTTAATACGGAGAGTACTAATCGATACAGGAAGTTCGACAAACCTCTTGACCCTCGATGCTCTCAAAGAAATGGGTCTGACCGAGAACGACCTAATCAAGAAGTCGACCCCAATGGTCGGGTTCAGCGGTGAGGTTAAACACACGACTGATGAAATCATTCTGACCACATACGCTGGAGGAATCAACCAACAGGTTAAATTCTTAGTCCTAGACTGTCCGTCTCCCTATAATTGTATCCTTGGCAGGCCGTGGATACACGCTATGAAGGCAATACCTTCAACATATCACCAGGTCATCAAGTTCCCTACTGAATGGGGGGTCCAAGAGATCAGAGGAGATCAAAGGACCACAAAGGAATGCTACGTCGCTTCCATGAAGAATGCAGTCGAACACAAGACCGCATAGCAATCACAGAACGGCGAAGGACCTAGTCGATACGTCGAACCAGAAATGGAAAAACTCGATGAGATCGCACTAGATCCTTCAAAGCCAAACCAAACGGTAAGGGTCGGGTCAGACTTGGACGACTCGACCAGACGACAACTCCTTGACTTCCTCAGGGTCAATGCCGACTGTTTCGCATGGTCGCATGAGGATATGATCGGAATATCTCCAAACGTTATTACTCATAAATTAAATGTAGACCCATCTCATCCCCCTGTCAAGCAAAAACGCAGGAAGTTCGCCCCCGAGCGGAACAAAATAGTCGATGATGAAGTCAAAAGCTTACTGGAAACAGGAAAAATCAGAGAAGTCTACTATCCCGAATGGCTAGCCAACGTGGTCGTAGTCCAGAAGAAGAACGGAAAGTGGAGAGTCTGCATCGACTTCACAGACCTCAACAAGGCTTGTCCCAAGGACTCGTTTCCTCTACCCCATATCGACGCCATGGTCGACGCCACGACAGGGCACAGAATGCTCACTTTCATGTACGCTTTCAGCGGCTACAATCAGATCCTCATGGATCCCGACGATCAAGAAAAAACAACGTTCATCACCAGTCAAGGTATCTATTGTTACAAAGTAATGCCCTTTGGTCTAAAAAATACAGGGGCTACGTATCAACGACTAGTCAACAAAATGTTCAAAGACCAAATCGGAGACACGATGGAAGTCTACATAGACGACATGTTGGTCAAATCCAAAAAGAAAGAAGATCACGTAGACCATCTACGCGACAGCTTCGAGGTGCTCAAAAGGTACAACATGAAACTAAACCCTACTAAATGCTCCTTTGGAGTGTCGTCAGGGAAGTTCTTAGGTTACATGGTGACACAAAGAGGAGTAGAAGCCAGCCCAGAACAGATCAAGGATCTCATCAACCTTCGATCCCCCCGATGTGTCAAAGACGTACAGAAGCTCACAGGTCGGATAACAGCTCTGAACAGATTCATCTCCAAATCATCCGACAAGTGCAAACCCTTCCACGACGCACTGAAGAAGAACAAATCCTTTCAATGGACGGAAGAACACGAAACAACATTTCAGAACCTCAAAGAATACCTGGCCAGTCCCATGTTACTGACCAAACCTAAAGGCGACGAGCCCTTATTTCTTTATCTTACAGTGTCAGAATCGGCCGTAAGCGCTGTACTGGTCAGAGAGGAGGATGGCAAACAGTCGCCAATATACTACATCAGTCGGACGCTATTATCAGCCGAAACGAGGTATTCGTCACTTGAAAAGCTCGTATTATCATTGGTAATGGCTTCAAACAAACTCAAACCATATTTTGAATCCCATACTATTACTGTTCGCACTAATCATCCCATGAGAGCTATCATGAGGAAACCTGAGTTCACAGGACGAATGACCAAATGGGCCATACACCTCAGTGGTTACGACATCGAATACGAGCCCAGGACAACGATCAAGTCGCAAGTTTTAGCCGACTTTGTGGCTGATTTCAGTCCGACCCTAGAGCAAGAAGCCACAAAAGAAGCAGCTCAACTACTCGCGACAGACGAAACAGGTATATGGGAGCTCCACACAGATGGGGCATCGAACGCCAGAGGATCGGGGCTTGGGGTCGTACTGAAATCGCCACAGGGGGACAAGATAGCCCAAGCTGTCAGATGTGAGTGGGATGCGACTAACAACGAAGCTGAATACGAAGCACTCATATTCGGACTCATCCTAGCTCGCGACCTAGGGGTCCGGGAGATCGAAGTCGTTTGCGATTCCTTGCTGGTCGTGAACCAAATACAGGGGTCGTACAATGCCAAAGATACCAGAATGATAGCCTACCTGGAGGTAGCCAAGAAACTGATCGCACAATTCCAGACATTCAACATCCGACAGGTGCCCAGGGATCTCAACTCCCAAGCTGACGCACTCGCCAATCTAGGATCCGTCCTAGACCCGAAAGAATTTCCACACATACCACTGGCCCACATCATGACGCCAGCCTTCCCAAGGACGTCCGTCGAGTTAACAACACCACTCGAAGAACTCGTCGCCATGGAAATAGGCGACCAACCAGAAGAAGACATCATTGACACCAATAACGACTGGACGCTGTTGGGCCTGGATTCTCCAGAGAAGACAGATCGAGAGGACCGAGCCCAAGCCCACTGCAAATCGGGAGAATGGCAGACGAGTTCAGAAGAGTGGACAAGGCTTCTCTGGTCGAGCGACACCCGACAAAACCTCTCCAGTCAAGAGTCATCCAACAAGATCGCGGAGATCTCGCCACGCATTTAATGCTCATATCATGCAACATCTGCAATGTTCAAACACCTTAATTGCCAGTAATTCAACGGTGAAATCCTTGCCATTACACTCGGTATTGAAGATAAAAACATAAAAACGGTGCAACGGCCACATGAGTAAAGGGACTTACCATATTTGGAACGACGAAGAAGATAAGACCAGGGAACTCACAACTACGCAAGGGACACACATTTCTCACTTAGCAAACTCACCAGAACAGCACTCTCGGTCTCCATCTAGCTCTCTAAACGGCTGTCTATGCCTGACCCCTGCCGGTCGCCACTCACAAGTCACCGGTCGAGTCCCACTCGATCTCTGATTTTATTACGATAAGTTGTATTGCGATCTAATCCGATTCACACGATATCTAATAAAATCATCTTGCTATTATATATTTATTTCTTGTTTACCTATTATTTGCTTGGTTTGGATTATTTCCCATCGTCCGATCGACTAGTTACCCCATCTAAGGCGATTTAGGTCGTCCGATCTTTTCGCCCCAAAACAATTTGGCGCCCACCGTGGGGCAAATTGCCGATCACCTTTCCGGAATCTTCCAACCATGGCTATTGATCCCCCTATTGATAACCAAGAACCACGTCTCGAAGACAAAACCCAAACCACAGAAAACCCAATCGAAAAAATCCTACTCCAACCCAGTTCCAAGAACTCTCTAAAAAAATGGCCGCCCTTCAAGAGGAACTAGCCCAGCAACGTCAGAAAACCGAAGCCCTAGCCGCTTTGTCAACCCAATCCGAAGCCGAGATCGCGCAACTAACCCGTGAGAACGAGTCTCTTAAGTCGCAGGTACAATCGGTGGCCTCAGGATCTCGGAACGCGCCCGTCCACTGCGGCGCCTGAATGCGCCTCGACATGGACAATATCGAGCCAACGCCTCCCAGCATACGACGTCCCGGACACACTGAGGGTACGTCTCGAACTCCTTTCGCTAGTCCATTCTCGACTAACCATGTCACCTTTCCTACACCGATCGGGTCTGTTGGGGCCCGAATCGACGAAACACAGGTTGCAAATCCGCTAGATGTCATGGCCCTTTTTCAGCAAATGCTCGACCGATACATGAAGGCAATCGACGATCGTTTCAATAGGCTCCCAGGAGTCCCGCAACCGATCGAGAGAGAAGCGTCCGGCGGATTCGAAGAATCCCCGTTCGTCGAAGAAATCGCAAGGGTCGAGATCCCCAAGAAGTTCCATCTCCCCAACATGGCGACATTCGACGACACCACCGATCCAGATGACCATATCTCTCTCTATAAACAAAAACTAATGGCTGCATCTGTTTCAAGGGAGAGTCGCGAGGCTGTCATGTGCAAAAGCTTTGGCACGACCCTTGCGGGCCTCACACTAACTTGGTTTATGCGTTTGCCTCAGGGAACGATCACATCATTTGCGGATCTGGTCAACTCTTTTAAGAGCCAGTTCGCCAGCAGTCGGAAGCATGAGAAACAATCGAGTGACCTCTACCGAGTCACACAAAGGTACAATGAACCTCTCCGAAATTATCTTAACATGTACAACAAAGAGAAAGTGGGAATCCCCCTGATACGGGTATTAGCCGCGTCGGGATGGATCTAGGCAACGGATCTCAAAACAATGAAAAACAAGAACAATTAGGATATGACGGAATTGAAACAAATGAAGGGATGATAAGAAAGAACCAATAGAAACGATGAGAAAACCCTCTTGCGACGGGTGCAAGGAACCTTGTCGAACGATCTACCGACCCGATCTCTACAACGCCACACAACCAAGAATCGCTAACGAACTTGGAGCACGGAGGGGATGCTTAAGATGTACGAAATCACCAACTCCAGAAGAATTTGACAAAGACGAAAACAACTAAGCGAAGAAGTAACAATCGATTGAGACTCTCACGGGGAGCAAAGTTCAAAGCAAACAAAGCTCTGTTTTGTGTTTAACAAATGGGAGAAATCTGCCTAAGGAAGAAGACAAGGGAGGCTTTTAATACCCTAAGGTGGCCGACCCTATGCTTCCCAAAAAGACTACAATTGTTTCCAAAATATCCGAAAATAGAAAGCTTAACACCAATAAATAATAATCCTAAAAATATCCAATCTAGAAATTAATAAGACTATTAAACATAGGTAATGTTGACCATTAAAGTCAACGCCTTGACTTTGGACTTGTCCTCTTCGTCATGTGATAGTGCATGTGCCATAAACGTCTCCAGCTCTTGACGCAGTTCCTTCGACCTTGACCTAGTGATCGGCCATCAAAGGTTGGCACTAATGGCGGGGTCGATTCCTCATCATTCTCCCCTTCTTGAAAAGGACTCGTCCTCGAGTCATCAACATCAGCGGCGGCATAAGGAGTAAGGTCCCCGACATTGAATATCGGGCTCACTCTATAGTCGTCGGGCAGCTCCAACACATAGGCATTGTCGCCTACTCTCTTCAGCACCTTGAACGGTCCATCACCTCTTGGAGATAGCTTCGACTTCCTCTGCTCCGGGAACCGTTCCTTGCGCAGGTGTAGCCACACCAAGTCACCAGGCTCGAACAACACTTGACGCCGTCCGTGATTAGCTCGGGTGGCGCTCTTCTCTGCAGTAGCCTCCAAACGAGCCTTAGTCCGCTCGTGCAGCTCCTTCATGAACTCAACCTGTCTATCAACATCAAAGTCTACAACGCCACACAACCAAGAATCGGGTATTAGCCGCGTCGGGATGGATCTAGGCAACGGATCTCAAAACAATGAAAAACAAGAACAATTAGGATATGACGGAATTGAAACAAATGAAGGGATGATAAGAAAGAACCAATAGAAACGACGAGAAAACCCTCTTGTGACGGGTGCAAGGAACCTTGTCGAACGATCTACCGACCCGATCTCTACAACGCCACACAACCAAGAATCGCTAACGAACTTGGAGCACGGAGGGGATGCTTAAGATGTACGAAATCACCAACTCCAGAGGAATTTGACAAAGACGAAAACAACTAAGCGAAGAAGTAACAATCGATTGAGACTCTCACGGGGAGCAAAGTTCAAAGCAAACAAAGCTCTGTTTTGTGTTTAACAAATGGGAGAAATCTACCTAAGAAAGAAGACAAGGGAGGCTTTTAATACCCTAAGGTGGCCGGCCCTATGCTTCCCAAAAAGACTACAATTATTTTCAAAATATCCGAAAATAGAAAGCTTAACACCAATAAATAATAATCCTAAAAATATCCAATCTAGAAATTAATAAGACTATTAAACATAGGTAACGTTGACCATTAAAGTCAATGCCTTGACTTTGGACTTGTCCTCTTCGTCATGTGATAGTGCATGTGCCATAAACGTCTCCAGCTCTTGACGCAGTTCCTTCGACCTTGACCTAGTGATCGGTCCATCAAAGGTTGGAACTAATGGCGGGGTCGATTCCTCATCACCCCCACTGTGACGTCACAACGTCTATCGAAGCATTCCGACAAGGCCTGGTCAAAGACAACAATCTCTACGACGAGATTACCAAGTATCCCTGCAAAAGTTTCGAAGATGTTCAAGCCAAAACTATGGCCGAGGTAAGGCTGGAAGAGGACCGTGAGTCGCGTAAAGCCTCGCGCGGACCCGATCCATCCGATCGCAAACATTCCTCCGACAATCGTTGGGACAGACGTCCACATCCCTATTCTCGTAATCGAAACAAAGCAAATCAGGTAAATTCTTTCCAAGACAGGTCACAAGAATGGAGAGACGGTTCTGTGTTGCCTCCTAGGGTCTTATAACTTCAACGTTTCCGTGTTAGAGCTCGTCAAGAGTTTCGATAAGTATGGAAATAACGTAAGATGGCCCCGAAAGAGCGACCAACCGGATGTCAAGAAGGACATGAGTCGATGGTGTGAATTCCACGGCGACCATGGTCATTCGACCGATGAGTGCATCGCCCTACGAAAGGAGGTCGCTAGGCTGCTATCGCAGGGGCTATTACGCGACGTCATCTCGGAACGGGCAAAAGCCACCATGGAACGCCGAGATCAGGTAAAACAGAACAAACCCCCATCTCCTATCCATACGAAAGTTGTCAATACCATTTCAGGTGGATCCGACATATGCGGGAACACGTACTCCGCGGCTAAGCGACACGCCAAGGAAAGCAAAGGCAACAAGCCCGAAGCATCGGAATTCAAACCAAGGAGGGCATCTAACCTTCCGACGGTCACATTCGACGAATCCGACTCCGACGGGTCGGATAGTCACCATGACGGTCTGGTAATCTCTTTGTCCATTGGTAATTGCTTAATCCGGAGAGTACTAATCGATACAGGAAGTTCGACAAACCTCTTGACCCTCGACGCTCTCAAAGAAATGGGTCTGACTGAGAACGACCTAATCAAGAAATCGACCCCACTGGTCGGGTTCAGCGGTGAGGTTAAGCACACGACTGGCGAAATCATTCTGACCACATATGCTGGAGGAATCAACCGACAGGTTAAATTCTTAGTCCTAGACTGTCCGTCTCCCTACAATTGTATTCTTGGCAGGCTGTGGATACACGCTATGAAGGCAGTACCTTTAACATATCATCAAGTCATCAAATTCCCCACCGAGTGGGGAGTCCAAGAAATCAAAGGAGATCAAAGGACCGCAAAGGAATGCTATGTCGCTTCCATGAAGAACGCGGTCGAACACAAGATCGCATAGCAACCACAGATTGGCGAAGGACCTAGTCGATACGTTGAACCAGAAATGGAGAAACTCGACGAGATCGCACTAGACCCTTCAAAGCCAAACCAAACGGTAAGGGTCGGGTCGGACCTGGACGACTCGACCAGACAACAGCTTCTCGACTTTCTCAGGACCAATGCCGACTGTTTCGCATGGTCACATGAGGATATGGTCGGGATATCTCCCAACGTTATTACTCATAAATTAAATATGGATCCATCTCATCCCCCTGTCAAGCAAAAACGTAGGAAATTCACCCCCGAACGGAACAAAATAATCGACAACGAAGTCAAAAGCTTATTGGAAACCGGAAAAATCAGGGAAGTCCACTACCCTGAATGGCTGGCCAACGTGGTCGTGGTCCAGAAGAAGAACGGCAAATGGAGAGTCTGCATCGACTTCACAGACCTCAACAAGGCTTGTCCCAAAGATTCATTTCCTCTACCTCACATCGATGCTATGGTCGACGCCACAGCAGGGCACAAAATGCTCACCTTCATGGACGCCTTCAGTGGCTACAATCAAATCCTTATGGATCCCGACGATCAAGAAAAAACAGCGTTCACCACCAGTCAAGGTATCTATTGCTACAAAGTAATGCCCTTTGGTCTGAAAAATGCAAGGGCTACATACCAACGATTGGTCAACAAAATGTTCAAAGACCAAATCGGAGACACAATGGAAGTCTATATCGACGACATGTTGGTCAAGTCTAAAAAGAAAGAAGATCACATCGACCACCTACGTGACAGCTTCGAGGTACTCAAAAGGTATAATATGAAACTAAACCCTACTAAGTGCTCCTTCGGAGTGTCGTCAGGGAAGTTCTTAGGATATATGGTGACACAAAGAGAAATAGAGGCCAGCCCGGAATAGATCAAGGCTCTCATCAACCTCCGATCCCCCCGATGCATCAAAGACGTACAGAAGCTCACAGGTCGGATAACAACTCTGAACATGTTCATCTCCAAATCATCCGACAAGTGCAAACCATTCCACGACGCGCTCAAGAAAAATAAGTCCTTTCAATGGACGGAGGAACATGAAGCAGCATTTCAGAACCTCAAGGACTATCTAGCCAGTCCTATGTTACTAACCAAACCTAAAGGCGACGAGCCCTTATTTCTTTATCTTGCAGTGTCGGAATCTGCCGTAAGCGGTGTACTGGTCAGAGAAGAAGATGACAAACAGTCGCCAATATACTATGTCAGTCGACGCTATTATCCGCCGAAACGAGGTATTCGTCACTTGAAAAACTCGTATTATCATTAGTAATGGATTCGAACAAGCTCAAACCATACTTTGAATCCCATACTATCACTGTGCGCACTAATCATCCCATGAGGGCTATCATGAGGAAACCCGAGTTCACAGGAAGAATGACAAAATGGGCCATACACCTCAGTGGTTACGACATCGAGTATGAGCCGAGGACATCGATCAAGTCACAAGCATTAGTCGACTTTATGGCCGATTTCAGTCCGACCCTAGAGCAAGAAGCCGCAAAAGAAGCAAATCAACTACTCGCGACAGACAAGACATGTACATGGGAGCTCCACACAGATGGGGCATCGAACGCCAGAGGATCGGGGCTTGGGGTCGTACTGAAATCGCCACAGGGGGACAAGATAGCCCAGGCTGTCAGATGTGAGTGGGATGCGACTAACAACGAGGCTGAGTACGAAGCACTCATATTCGGACTGATCTTGGCTCGCGATCTGGGAGTCCAAGAGATCGAAGTCGTTTGCGACTCCTTACTGGTCGTAAACCAAATACAGGGATCGTACAATGCCAAAGACACCAGAATGATAGCCTACCTGGAGGTAGCCAAGAAACTGATCGGACAATTCCAAACATTCAACATCCGACAGGTGCCCAGGGATCTTAACTCCCAAGCCGATGCGCTCGCCAATCTGGGATCCGTCCTAGACCCAAAAGAATTTCCACACATGCCATTGGCCCACGTTATGACGCCGGCCGTCCCAAAGACATCCGTCGAGTTGACAACACCACTTGAAGAACTCGTCGCCACGGAGATATGCGATCGACCAGAAGAAGACATCATCGACACCAATGACGACTGGATGCTACCTTACATCAAGTGGCTAAAAGATGGTATTTTACCAGACGACAAGACAGAAGCAAAAAAGGTTAAGGTACAAGCACTCTCTTACGATATTATTGACAACATCTTGTACAAAAGATCTGTTACAGGGCTACTCCTACGATGCCTTAAGACTCCAGAAGTCGGACGTATCTTACAATCATTACACGAAGGAGAGTGTGGCAACCACACCGGCGGACGAAGCCTCTCGGGAAAGGCCCTACGAAACGGGTACTATTGGCCAACGATGAACAAAGACGCCATGGAATACACCAAGAGGTGCGACGCCTGTCAGCGGCACGCACCCGTACGTCATCAACCATCGGAGCTCCTCCATCCGACCCTAGCTCCATGGCCCTTTATGAGATGGGGAATGGACATCGTCGGAAAGCTCCCTCCCGCGTCGGGTCAAAGAGTCTTCTTCCTCGCTATGACAGACTACTTCTCTAAATGGATCGAAGCCGAAGCCTACAGAGAGGTAAAAGATCAACACGTCATTTCATTCATAAAACACAACATCTTGTGTAGATTTGGCGTCCCATCCGAAATTGTGTGCGACAACGGCTCCCAATTCATCAGTCATAAGACTTGAACCTTTTGCGACCAATGGAACATCAAATTGGTTACATCTACACCTCGGTATCCGCAATCCAACGGACAGCCGAATCCAGCAACAAGATCATTATCAACAACCTCAAGAAATGCCTCACAGGGGCTAAAGGCAAATGGGCAGACGAGCTCCCACTCATTCTCTGGTCCGACAGGACCACTCCAAAGAATGCGACTGGGCAATCGCCTTTCTCTCTCATCTACGGGAGCGAAGCAGTCAGCCCGGTTGAGCTACTGGTTTCGACCGCTCGCCGCAACCTCCAAACAAACGAACAAAATGACATCGAACTAGCACATAATCTCGACACTGTGGACGAAATCAGGGAGAAAGCTCGAATCAGAATGGTCAAGTTCCAACAACAAATCGCGAGGAGCTACAACAAGAATGTCCGGATCAAGGCATTCAAGGTCGGAGACTTGGTCCTAAGGAAGACATTCCAGAACACCAAGAACCCATCCGACGGAAAGCTAGAACCACAATGGGAAGGACCTTACTTGATCACCGAAGTGGTCGGACAAGGAGCATATCAACTAGAGGACAAAGACGGACAACCAATCCCGAGGAGTTAGAACACAACACATCTTAAGCTCTACCATTTCTGAACCAATAAGGTAAAAACATCACACAAAACTCTATGCATCGTATACATATCGCATGTTATCGCATGTACATTGCCACCTGTCGCATACATATCGCATGTACATTGCCACCTGTCGCATACATATCGCATGTTATCGCATGTACATTGCCATCTGTCGTATACATATCGCATGTACTTTGCCATCTATCGCATATGTATCGCATGCTATCGCATATACATCGCCACTTTCCTTTATATATCATCGCCTTGACACCAAGCACGGACTTCCTCCTTACAAAAATACAAATGCAGAACAACATTTACATTGGACCCCGTCGTCCGCAAATGGACCCAGTCATCCGTAAATGGATCCTATCATCCGCATATAGCGCTTACATTACACGACCGATCGGATTACGGGGAGATGACAACACAGGCACGTCGGCACACCGCCTGCCTTATACAAAACATAAGGTACAACACCTTATTACATTCACGCAATTAAACATAAGGAACAAACACCTTATTATATATTGCTTACCTCCCCGGCATAACGTCATGACTAACACATACACAAACACATCGCAGGCCTGCTCTACATACATACACACGGTGAAACCCCACTCGACGGAGCACACGGGTAAAACCGACATACACGACATACTAAACGTCATCGACAACTTCCTCGAAAGTTTGACGAACATGTACGAAACAAACTAGCATGCAATTCTACATGTAAAAACGCATTTGCAGCAAAATAAAAAGCATTTTTATAAATACGCGACCCGCGATGGCGGACGGGTCGCCAAACCACATTGTCTGCCTACACATCTGTAGGACTTCATCAAACAGAAATATTCTGCGACCCGCGACGGTGGACGGGTCGCCAAAACATACATTATCCAAAGGCACCAAATGTCTAAACCCACACACAAGTGGGACAAACAAAGTCAAGCATCGGGAACAACAACGTTACCTTCGGCAGGGGCTGGCTCCAATGGGGCTATCTCGTCGGTCGGCTTAACATCGCCAGAATGAGCTTCGTCCTCATCGGCATCTTCATCCACAACCTCTTCTCCGACGCCGGCTAAGCAGAACAACTCCTGACCAGGATCGCCCTTTGGAAACATGGAGTCCAAAGTCTCCTTCTCCGCCTTCAGGTCCCATAGCTCATGCTTGCCCTCGTTGAACTCTTCAATCATCTCGATGCGCGATCTCACGGCGTAGAAGGCCCCAACGTCGCCAGCAATCTGACCGTCGGCAATCCGAGCCCGCTTCACTTCCTCCTCAATGCCTGCCCTGCACTCTTCAAACTCCCTCTGACATGCGACCAGCTCCCCTTGACAACTCTTCAGCTCCCTGGTGAGACGACGCTCAGTCTCACGACAGCTGATAACAGGAATTTGTCGTTCTAATTCCTACTATGCAAAATATCCAAACAAACCTTAAACCGTAGTCCTAGGTAAGTAAAGGTCGAATCCACAGGGAGACGAATTCTATCTAATTATGCAATTCGTATGTCAAACCAAAGTAACCAAAGGGGGTTTTTGTGAGTTTAATTAATCTAAGCATGCAAGAGTAAACAACTAGATGTGATGGATTCAGTAATGGGGAAAAAGCACTTAGTCAAACAACATCCACTATTCGTATGACAAGTTGATCCTAGATACTCATTCAAATCTCATGCAATGGTAATTCCAATTCCTTTTCAGATATAACTAATAGCACAACCAGATACTATTAGCACTAACTAATTAAACAACCCTGAAACTATCAAGATTCAGTTTAACAGCAGCCTTACGGATAGGAATATAGTTGGATACAATTCTAGCATAACACAACCAGATATTATCCTAGAATGTAAATCAATTCTCTTCTGCATAAGACTAGCACAACCAGTTACTAATACGATGCAGTTGCTACTCTGAAATAGATATGCTCAACCAGTAACAATCTAAATCTAGCAATAGATCAATAACAATAAACTCTAGTTGCGTCCAAATAGAGATTATCAATATCAATCATAAACAACTTAAGCAAGAGAAAGATAAAAACCATGCAATAGATTAAGAACAAGAATCTCACAACTTTATCCAAACGAAAGCTTCAGCGTCTGACTAAGCCAGGGAGGCTTAGTTCTTCATAACGTAGAAAAGGGAATTAGGGTTCAAGAGAAAAAGCGAAGATTATCCAAGATAGGCTAGCAAGCCTTTTTTCTCAACCCTTAAATACTAAAGGAAAATAAAGCTAAGTTAACCTAAAACGAAATAATAAAAAGTAATAAAAATAATCCAAATAAAACAAATATGGAAAACACGTTCGGCGGGCTTCTGACATCGGCGGCGGTCGCCGCATCTCCCACGGCGATCGCCGTAAATGCGGCGGGCGCCGCAATTAAATGGCGGTCGCCGTAATCACTTCGTAGCCAAGGTCGGTGGAAAGCCAAATGCGGCGGGCGCCGTAAGGTTCACGGCGGGCGCCGTAATTACGGCGGTCGCCGCAATTAAACGGCGGTCGCCGTTCTTCGGTTCAGCTCCTGCGACATTTCCGTAAAAATGCCATAACTTTTGATTCCCAACTCGGATTGCGCTCATATTTTTAGGACTTGCAATAGACTTCAAGGTCTAACTCCTAGAATTGGAATCACTCCATTTGGACATCGGAACAGAGAGAACGAACCAATTGAATTCAGCACATTGTTCTTCTACTCTTCATTGCACTCCCTTGGCGCCTACTACTGGTGGCTTCCTCCTCAGTGTCTCATATGATCTCCAAAACCGCTCAAACACCTCCAAAAACACCAACTCCGCCCCCAAACACCATACACAAGAATGTGTCTAAATCTACCCGAATGACACCAATAAAACCTCTAATAACTCTTACTTAAGCCCTACAAAGTAGTGCTTATCAACAACGACTCTCCGCTCCCTCCAGCTTGGTCCTTAAAGAGGCAAGGTCGGACTCTGACCTAGCAGCCCTGTCCTCAGCCTTGACAAGCATCGCCTGGACACCGGAGTAAGCTCCCAAGAAGTATTGAAAAGCCTGACAAAAAGGCATACGGCAACACAAATACGCGAATCAGAAAACACAGTCGAACAAAAGAAATACAAAAATGCACAAAACAAAGGGCAACACACCCTCCACGCGAAACTGCCCGCTTCACCAATGCAGTCCAAAGGGGAGACGTCCTTAACTTCCGACTTCAAAGTCGGATCTTGAGCGCGAAAAAGATCAACGATCGACGGCCCTGCGGCACCGATCTTGCCGACCCCTTCGGCGGTCGCGCCTTTCTTCTTAGGGACGTCCTCCGCCTTAACATCATCAGGACGAGCGCTCGCTTTCCTCTTAGAGCCAGCTTTAACCGTAGTCGTCAGGTCAATCAGAGCCGGTTTGCTCGACGCTGCCTTGGCTGCTGCTTTCCTTTGCTCAATCAAGCTTTTTCCCGACGCCACCCTCAGGCGAGTACTCGACCGACCACCAGGGGAACCTGACACGACAGAGCATCAAAAAGGGAGAAATCCTAAAATACATGACAAAGCGAAAAACAACAAAAAGATTCCTAAAGCCGAAAGTCTACCTTTCGCACGGGATGAAGAAACATTCGACATATCTTCCTGTGGGGGAGGAGTTGGCACCAGCAAATTGACGTTGACGAATTTCCTCTCAGACGCGGGAACTTCAAGCACAATCTTTGACAAAGCCTCCGATCGGCTGCTAACTTCCAATTCTTCCGGTTCAGGGACTACAAAAAGGGAAAGTTAAAAACAGAGTGTTAAAAACGCATAAACGCGTGAAAGAGAAAACAAAGTACATACTGTCAATCCGCCACTCTGACAATAGAAAAGGACATTCTCCTTCCTTCTCCAGAGAAGATCATTTGACAAAAAAGTATTTTGACCCCCATCCACGGTCGTTCACATCGGGAGTTTGCACCAAAGGCTTCCGACCTCGTCGGGCACGCAGTTGCACACGGGAAGAACTCTTCGACCCGATGAAGTAATTATACCACAAGGCGTCGAAATCAAAACCAGCACCAGTTTGCTCATTCACTAAGTCTAAAACCCTAAGGACTCTCCAAGCTTGAGGCATCACTTGACACGGCGCTAACGCCAAGGTAGCTAGAAAATCTCTAACAAGAGGAGAGAATGGGAACTTATGCCCTATCCTAAATGGGTACACATAGAAGCAAATCCACCCTTCGTAGCGCGCGTCGGCCCTCTCGTCCGGCTCAGGCAGTGTAGCAATCGTCTCCGGAGGAAAGCCCCCGACTTCGAGGACTTGGACCAGCTCTGCCTCCGACAAACTGCTAACCAGCGCATCCGACTCCGTTAGGAGGAAATGAGGAGAAGTATCGCCCTCTCCGGCATCGGAAAGAGTCTTCGACGACTCAGAAGCCTCGAGAGAGACCATGTCGAGAATAGAGAGGGGAGGAAATCAGAGAGCTATGGCTAAGAAAATCAGAAAGCAAATGGCAAGAGAGACCGAAAGGCTTACCAGAAACTTGCAAAGGAAGGAGATGAAGACTAATCGCTCCCCCTGCTCAGAATTTATGGAAGGAAATCATGATCTACAGAAGACGTCGCATCGTGCCCTAATCGCGCGCCACGTCGACCTGTGCAACCGCGCCAAAAAGGACGGTGAAGATCGTGTCCAAGGAAGTTGCCATGGATCCCGGTCTACTTGCCTAAACCGTAAGCCTATAGCAACTTGGGGCTATTGTTGGGCCTGGATTCTCCAGAGAAGACAGATCGAGAGGACCGAGCCCAAGCCCACTGCAAATCGAGAGAATGGCAGACGAGTTCAGAAGAGTCGACAAGGCTTCTCTGGTCGAGCGACACCCGACAAAACCTCTCCAGTCAAGAGTCATCCAACAAGATCGCGGAGATCTCGCCACGCATTTAATGCTCAGATCATGCAACATCTGCAACGTTCAAACACCTTAATTGCCAGTAATTCAACGGCGAAATCCTTGCCATTACACTCGGTATTGAAGATAAAAACATAAAAACGGTGCAACGGCCACAGGAGTAAAGGGACTTACCATATTTGGAACGACGAAGAAGATAAGATCAGGGAACTCACAACTACGCAAGGGACACGCATTTCTCACTTAGCAAACTCACCAGAACATCACTCTCGCTCTCCATCTAGCTCTCCAAACGGCTGCCTACGCCTGACCCCTGCCGGTCGCCACTCACAAGTCACCGGTAGAGTCCTACTCGATCTCTGATTTTATTACGATAAGTTGTATTGCGATCTAATCCGATTCACACGATATCTAATAAAATCATCTTGCTATTATATATTTATTTCTTGTTTACCTATTATTTGCTTGGTTTGGATTATTTTCCATCGTCCGATCGACTAGTTACCCCATCTAAGGCGATTTAGGTCGTCCAATCTTTTCGCCCCAAAACAGACGCTACCTTACATCAGGTGGTTAAAAGACGGTATTCTACCCGACGACAAGATAGAAGCAAAAAGGCTCAAGGTACAAGCACTCTCTTACGATATCATTGACAATATCTTGTACAAAAGATCTGTTACAGGGCTACTCCTATGATGCCTTAAGACTTCAGAAGTTGGACGTATCTTACAATCATTACACGAAGGAGAGTGTGGCAACCACACCGGCGGACGAAGCCTCTCAGGAAAAGCCCTCCGAAACGGGTACTATTGGCCAACAATGAACCAAGACGCCATGAAATACACCAAGAAGTGCGACGCCTGCCAGCGGCACGCACCCGTCTATCATCAGCCTTCAGAGCTCCTCCATCCGACCCTGGCTCCATGGCCCTTCATGCGATGGGGAATGGACATCGCCGGAAAGCTTCCCCCCGCGTCGGGTCAAAGAGTTTTCTTCCTTGCCATGACGGACTACTTCTCTAAATGGATCGAAGCCGAAGCCTACAGAGAGGTAAAAGATCAACACGTCATTTCATTCATAAAACGCAATATCTTGTGCAGATTTGGCATCCCATCAGAAATCGTGTGCGACAATGGTTCCCAATTCATCAGTCATAAGACTCGAGCCTTATGCGACCAATGGAACATCAAATTGGTCACATCCACACCTCGGTATCCACAATCCAACGGACAAGCCGAATCCAGCAACAAGATCATTATCAACAACCTCAAGAAACGCCTCACAGGGGCTAAAGGCAAATGGGCAGACGAACTCCCACTTATTCTCTGGTCCGACAGGACTACTCCAAAGAATGCGACCGGGCAATCGCCTTTCTCTCTCGTCTACGGGAGTGAGGCGGTCATCCCGGCTGAGTTACTGGTTCCGACCGCTCGCTGTAACCTTCAGACAAGTGAACATAACGACATCGAACTAACACAAAATCTCGACACAACGGACGAGATCAGAGAGAAAGCCCGAATCAGGATGGTTAAGTTCCAACAACAAGTCACAAGGAGTTACAACAAGAACGTCTGAATCAAGGCATTCAAGGTCGGAGACTGGGTCCTAAGGAAGACATTCCAGAACACCAAGAACCCATCCGACGGAAAGCTAGCACCACAATGGGAAGGACCTTACTTGATCACCGAAGTGGTCGAACAAGGAGCGTATCAGTTAGAAGACAAAGACGGACAACCAATCCCGAGGAGTTGGAACGTAGCACATCTCAAGCTATACCATTTCTGAACCGATAAGGTAAAAACATCACGCAAAACTCTATACATCGCATATACATTGCTACCTATCGCATGCTATCATATATACATTGCCATCTGTCGCATATATATCGCATGCTATCACATATACATTGCCATCCGTCGCATACATATCGCATGCCATCGCATATACATCGCTACTTTCTTTTACATGTCATCATCTGACACTAAGCGAGGATTTCCTCCTTACAAAAACACAAATGCAGAACAACATTTACATTGGACCCCGTCATCCGTAAATGGACCCAATCATCCGCAAATGGATCCTGTCATCCGCATATTCTGCGACCCGCGATGGTGGACGGGTCGCCAAAACATACATCGGGAACAACAACGTTACCTTCGGCAGGGGCTAGCTCCAATGGGGCTATCTCGTCGGTCGGCTTAGCATCGCCAGAATGAGCTTCGTCCTCATCGGCATCTTTATCCACAACCTCTTCTTCGACGCTGGCTAAGCAGAACAACTCCTGACCAGGATCGCACTTTGGAAACATGGAGTCCAAAGTCTCCTTCTCCGCCTTCAGGTCCCAGAGCTCATGCTTGCCCTCGTTGAACTCTTCAATCATCTCGATGCGCGATTTCACCGCGTAGAAGGCCCCAACGTCGCCAGCAATCTGACCGTCGGCAATCCGAGCCCGCTTCACTTCCTCCTCAATGCCTGCCCTGCACTCTTCAAACTCCCTCTGACATGCGACCATCTCCCCTTGACAGCTCTTCAGCTCCCTGGTGAGACGACGCTCAGTCTCACGACATCGACTCTCCGCTCCCTCCAGCTTGGTCCTTAAAGAGGCAAGGTCGGACTCTGACCTAGCAGCCCTGTCCTCAGCCTTGACAAGCATCGCCTGGACACCGGAGTAAGCTCCCAAGAAGTATTGAAAAGCCTGACAAAAAGGCATACGACAACACAAATACGCGAATCAGAAAACACAGTCGAACAAAAGAAATACAAAAACGCACAAAACAAAGGGCAACACACCCTCCACGCGGAACTGCCCGCTTCACCAATGCAGTCCAAAGGGGAGACGTCCTTAACTTCCGACTTCAAAGTCGGGTCTTGAGCGCGAAAAAGATCAATGATCGACGGCCCTACGGCACCGATCTTGCAGACCCCTTCGGCGGTCGCGCCTTTCTTCTTAGGGATGTCCTCCGCCTTGACATCATCAGGACGAGCGCTCACTTTCCTCTTAGAGCCAGCTTTAACCGTATTCGTCAGGTCAATCAGAGCCGGTTTGCTCGACGCCGCCTTGGCTGCTTCTTTCCTTTGCTCAATCAAGCTTTTTCCCGACGCCACCCTCAGGCGAGCACTCGACCGACCACCCGGGGAACCTGACACGACAGGACAACAAAAAAGGAGAAATCCTAAAGTACACGACAAAGTGAAAAACAATAAAAAGACTCCTAAAGCCGAAAGTCTACCTTTCGCACGAGATGAAGAAACATTCGACATATCTTCTTGTGAGGCAGGAGTCGTCGCCAGCAAGTTGACGTTCACAAATTTCCTTTCAGACGCGGGAATCTCAAGCACAATCTTTGACAAGCCCTCTGATCGGCTACTCACTTCTAGATCCTCTGGTTCGGGGACTACAAAAAAGAAAAGTTAAAACAAGAGTTAAGACACACAAATACACGAAAGAAAAGACAAGTACATACTATCGACTCGCCACTCCGTCAAAAAAACGGACATTCTCCCTCCTTCTCCAGAGAAGAGCGTTCGACGAAAAAGAACTTCGACCCCCATCCACGGTCGTTAACATCAGGGCTCTGCACCAAGGGCTTCCGACCAGGTCGGACACGCAACTGAACACGACAGGAACTCTTCGACCCTATGAAGTAGTTGTACCACAGGGCGTCAAAGTCAAAATCAGCCACAGTTTGAACATTCATAAGGTCTAAAACCCTAAGTACTCTCCACGCCTGAGGCATTACTTGACATGGCGCCAGCGCCAACATAGCTAAGAAGTCCCTGACAAGGGGGGAAAAAGGAAACCTATGCCCTATTCTAAACGGGTAAGAGTAGAAGCAAACCCATCCCTCATAGCGAGCATCAGCCCTCTCGTCTGGGTGAGGCAGCCTGACAACCGTCTCCGGCGGAAAACCTCCGACTTGGAGCACCTGATCCAGTTCCGCCTGGGACATAGTGCTAACCAATGCATCCGACTCCTTCAAAATAAAACGAGGAGGAGCTTCGCCTTCACGAGAATCGGAGAGAGTCTTCGACGACTCAGAAGCCTCGAGAGAAACCATTTCGAGAATGGGAAAAGAGGAGAATCGAAGAGCTACGACTAAGAGAAATCAGAAAGCTATGGCAAGAGAAACCAAGAGGCTTACCAGAAACTTGCAAAGGAAGATGATGAAGAGTAATCGATTCCTTCTGCTATGAATTTATGGAGGGAAGTGAAGGCTTGCAGAGGCGTCGCATCATGCCTCGATCATGCGCCACGTAGCCCTGAGCAAACGCGCCAAATTGGAAGGTGGAGATCGCGTCTAGAGAAGTTGCCACGGATTCCGGTCAACTTGCCTAAACCGTAAGCCCATAGCAACTTGGGGCTATTGTTGGGCCTGGATTCTCCAGAGAAGATGGGTCAAATCGGTCGAGCCCAAGCCCATTGCCAATCGGAAGATCGAAGAAGAAAGCCCAGAGGATCCGACGAGACGTCTCTGGTCGAATTCCTTCCGACAGGATCGCGAGGATCTCGCCAAGCATTAAATGCTAGATCATGCAACAGCCACTGCCTTCAAACCACCATAAACGCAGAGATTTAATGGCGCAATCTTCACCATCACTCCGAGCATTGAAGATGGAATATTCGGCCGAAGCATAAACGGTCACAAGAGTAAAAGACTTACCATATCAGGACGACGAGGAAGATAAGAAGAAGACTACACAATTACACACAGGACAAGCGTTCGGAAAAAAAAAACTCACCAGAATAGCACTCTCGCTCTCCACCTAGCTCTCTAACGGCTGCTTACGCTAGATCCTTGCCGGTCACCACTCACAAGTCGCCGGTCGAGTCCCACTCGATCTCTGGTTTTATTACGATAAGTTGTATCACGATTTAGTCTGATTCACACGACATCTAATAAAATCATCACACTATTATACATTTAGTCTGTGTTTATCTATTTTTGGCTTGGTTTGGATTGTTTTCTATCACCCGATCGACTAGTTACCCCGTCTAAGGCGATTTAGGTCATCCGATCTTTTCGCCCCAAAACAGGATCTATCATGTATCAATCTTCTATTATCATTTTCTCCTTTCGGTCTCAAATTCCAATAGAAATCCTAATTACGAATCAATTAGGTCATTAAGCATCCTAGGATAGAATCAAATCTCATTCACATATTCATTCAATCAAATACCGCAATCAAACCTACCTAATTCACCATTGGGTTCACCCAACCCTAGAAAAGAAGGTTTAGCTAGACATGAGAGAAAGAGAAATCAAATTCATTGAAAGAGACAACATACCAATTGTATTCCAAAAGAGATTCGATTCTCAAACGATCCAATGTAGCAAAATCTCCAAAATCTTCCCTAGGGTTTTTGAGATATCTAAAAACGTAGATGCAACTGCTAGCCTCCCAAATAGAAGTTTTTACAAGTCTTTTATACCCCGCCTCCAAATAGCAAACGACGCATGGGATAAAACAAGTCGGAGACAAAACACGTGGCCCGACCCAGCCGGGTCACGGGCCGAGTTTCAGTCAGCGACGCTGACTCGGGCGACAACTCGGTCGGGTCTCGACCGAGTTGTGTCCAGTTAACAACTCCTGGGCTGACTCGAGAGACAACTCGGTCGGGTCTCGACCGAGTTGTTCTCAGTTAACTTCCTTTGGCTGACTCGGGCCGAAACCCGATCGGGTCTCGACCGAGTTGCTCCCAGTTGACGTCTTGAGTGGGCTTCATGACTCGGGCCGAAACTCGGCCGGGTCTGGGACGAGTTTGGCGCCGTTTTCTTCCTTGGTTCTTGCCTCAGACTTTCTCCTTGATCGACCTTGGTCCCGCCTTCTTCTTGTCATCCGCACACTTGACGTTGGTGTCATCCCTTCGAGCCCTCTACTCAAACATCTTTGTATTAAGGCTCATATTCTCCAAAAAACGCCTCCTAAAGATCCTGAAATGAAACAAACGCAAGAGTAGACTCCAGACACTACAAATCTACTAAAACCAAATAAAACTAAAAGGAAAATGGAGCAAAACAAACCTATTCAAGAGAAATAAACATGATCTAAACTAGCCTAAATGCATGCTATCAAATCCCCCAGGCTTGAACCTTGCTTGTCCCAAGCAAGCTCATGACAATGAGACCACAGAATACGCAACAGCTGTTTCTATCCAAAATACATATGAGCAATGACCATGAAGGGTCAAACAAACGACAAATTCCGTCCTAGCATGCTTCTCAATCAATGACAAAAGTATAATCAGTTCTTCCATTCTAGACCTCACCAGAATCAAAAACAAGTCACTCACACTCATGTGTTTAGGCATGTGTTTCACTCAATATAAAATATCAACTTTGAATGCTAACTACCATAAGCTTGCAACAGTGTTCTTAATCTCCACCACTAAGGACCATGCACACAACAAAAATCATGAGGACTTTTCCAAGGTTGCAATGTGGCCAAGGTATAACATAGGGCATAGGAATATTTAGGCCATGAGGAGTTAAATCCGGGGAAAAGGGTCTTACCAAGGCAACTCCAAGCAAAAATAACCTTTAATTGAATTACAACCTTCAAACCCGTACAACTTTACCTTTACATATGACATGGTCTCCTTTCCTCAAGAATTTAACTTCTTTTTTTTTTTTTTTTTCTTTTTTTAATATTTTTTTTTGGGAAGAAGTCAAAGAAGAAAAATGGAAAGGAGACACATTACAAATTTATACACATTTCACATATCTAACCACCATATATGTAACTTTCCCCAAGCTTGGCTAAAATCCACTATAGCAACAACAATTCAACTATCCTAATCCCCGGATGGGAAGGACGAACTTATAGGCTTGGTATGCTTTTGTGGAGTTTCCAAAGAATAGGCAATAAGGCACAACGGGCTTCAAGCAGGGGATACATGAATAGGGTGGCCAAGGATGAAAAAGGGTAAATAAAAACAATGCCTCAATCCTTTTAATGTCGTGCACATAAGTCATGAGCGTGGCCTCAAAGAAGATATTAATGCAAGTTCTAGAGTTAGCACACAAAGAGAGTTCACACACATGAAGAAAACGAGAGGACTTTTGCAAATGTAGCCCTAGAAAGGCCAACAATCTCACTAGGTCATTTTGTCTAGAATGTCGGTGCTAAAGTACCTTAGTCAAAGTCCACATGCTCAGGTCATTGCCATAGTTTTGATCAATCATATCAAGCTCATAATGCAATTGCAATATCAACAACCAAAACATATTAAGAGGATTCATAACTCATGCATTACAAGAAAAACAACCAGAAGGAAACAAGCAAAAAGGGTCAAATCCAACATCCATAATGCAATGCATAGAAACAAGTTCATAATGATAAAATAAAATAAAAATGCAAACACAACTAAATCTAGGAAGAACTAAGATGATCATGCAAGTCTACATGTGAATTGCTCCCCCAAGCTAAACCCTACATTGTCCCAATGTAGAAAAATAACAGAAGAAGAGGAAACTCACATCTAGAGTCTTGGGTTGCCTCCCAAGCAGCGCTTCTTTTGGGTCATTAGCTTGACCTCCCACCACTTTCAAGTACTCGGATCGGGAGGGTCGGTGGTACCCTACTTGATCGGATCAGGCGTGACAACAGGCTTTAGTCGATGACTTTGCAATTTGAACTTTCCTGAGTTTTTATGCCATAACTCAATTGTCCCACCTTTCAGAACTCGAGTCACCCTATACAGTCCTGACCATCTTGTCCCCTTAGAACCTGGAAACATGTTGGATTTTTCATGGGATAACAACACCATATTTCCACTCTTGAGCTCAACCCTTGTCTTGGCCTTCTTCCTTTTCGTTGGTGTTTGCCTTTTCTTCGCACTAGCATTCTCATAAGCATCCAAGTCCAGATTTCCCAAACACTCATCAAGCAAACCAGCTATGTCCGATAAGATCTCCTCTTGCCCAGGATCAACCTCAATCTTATAGCAGGTACCTGTGATAGGAGCTGGTGGAGTGTCTTTGTATATCTCAAGAAAGTAGTTCTTGAAATATTTATACTCAATCTTCTCTTCCCCTATTGTGAATGAAAGCTTCCCATTTGACATCAATATTAGCCCCAACAGTGGCTAAAAATGGTCTCCCAAGGATGATGGGAGTTTTATCACTAGCCTCCATGTCAAGTATCACAAAATCTCTTGGTATGAAGAACTTTCCCACTTTCACAGGGACATTTTCTATTATCCCAGCAGGATGAGTAACAGACCTATCAACCATAATGAGACGCATCTTGGATGGAACATGCTCACCCAATTTCAGTTCTTTACAGATTGACAAAGGCATAACATTGACACTAGACCCGAGATCACAAAGACAATGTAACACCCCCAAATTTAACCCCATTTGAAAGCGTTACTGCCGATGACCCCGGACGTAAACCCCGAAGTCACCCCAGGCTTTTCCGATGTCATAACTGACTTAAAACATAGTTACAATACTAAAATCATAACTTTTATTAAACCACATGGTCGCGGAATTACACGATTCCTAAAACGACCCAATTAATCAGAAATACAGCAGCGAAAGTCTTTAACAAAATACAAAATAGCACAGCGGAAATCTTTAACAAAATACAAAGTGACAAAACAACTTGTCGAAAATACCGTTCATCTTCATAGTCGTTCTAGCCTTCTCGGATCTTCAACACACCTGATGTGCCGAATCGAACGGATGACACCAGCCAACCATGCAAGGAATATAACGGTTGGTCAGTCTAATGAAAGACTACGCAAGGGTACAAAGCAGAGTGGTTCGAAGCAGTCGTATTAGGTTAGACTCATCGTCCCTCGAATAATAACCGAGTACGCTAGTCAACCATCATACTCCTACTAGAATAAATGAAGCAGCATGATCAAGAGAAGACTCTGGAGACCGAGTCTCACAACAATCAATCCCAAAAGAAGACTCCAAAATGAAATGAGCCTTAAAGGAAACATGACAAATGTTGGGGAAACATAACCAAACACACACAACCACATCACACAAGTATCGCATACGAGCGATCTACAACTAAGACGAGTTTTTCCTAGCTGCACTACTCGCCAAACATTTTAAATAAGTGCTTACTCATACGGCACTTTATTATTATGGTCAAGGCATTTTAATTATGTGCATACTCATGGCACGTATCTTATTAAATGTCAACACACACACATCACGTTATAAGCTTTTATCATGATCAACTCATCCCGAGACGAGAGATCTCTTGGGAGCATCTCCCGAGATTTGCTCCCCAGATATATGTGACACTAGCTAAGTGCACCACCTCTATACCCGAGTATAGAGGCTAGTCACGACTCACCAATGGTATTAGGGTCTCAATGCCCTTTTCTCCATTTAATTATCAAGAAACGACTGGACCTCCTGGCCCCAGTAAACGTTCCTACGAATACTCGTGCTAACTAAACAGTTCAACACAATCATATATCACATCAAAACAAAGCCATCAAGGCCAACATCATAGATCTATCATTATATATATATCAAAATAGCGTTGCCACTAACAGTATATGCAACCTATTATAATCTTTTTATATGAAGTTCACCTTTGAAATCCACAACAAAACCATTATGAAAATAATAGCGCTGTATCTAGCAATATACAACCTATTATAACAGCACTTCTTTTATCAAATAATTTATCAAAACTGTTCCCAACTTAAGCAGATGAATCATCCCAAATTAATTAACAACAAACAATTGATAATTAATGAAAGTATGGAATGATGAGCAAGAGCGAACCGCCACTTGCCTGAATCCGCAGAAGCTTAAGCAAAGCTTAGAGACAACGGCTCTTGGGTCCAAAACTGGAACAGATTTGGAATAAAAATCCCTAGGAAACGACCCATAACAAGATCCTAACTTAGATTCAATACACATATATATGAATCTAAAAGAATACGAAAAGAAATCAAAGGAAACGAGCAAAGCCCAAAGTCAAACCACAAGACACACAACTCGGACACACATACCGTGATCGCGGTCGGTCGCGGTCGGTCGCGGTTTTCGTGCTGTGACAGTGGCTAGCTCGCGAGACAACAATGGAGAATTTCTTACCCAAACCGATTTGTTTGCCTTCGATTTGTCTATGGTTCGATCTCCCAACACCTCAAAACTTCTCACAACACTCAAGAGTACCTTCTCAACTCAAGAGACACTCGAAATCTCCCACACACGAAGCTCACAAGCTCGGCTTTAATGGAGAAAAACAGAGGAAAACAGAGGAGAAGAAGAAGGAAGAAGAAGAAAGAAGAAAGGGTTCGGTCTTCACCTCCTTTTATAGCACAAATCCGAACCACCTCAGGGGGAACAAGCCGGGGACAAGGGGACAAAGGCAAAGGGCAAGTTGCAAGCCCACTTGGCCTGCCCACAGACGCTACAGTGGCCGCCTCGCGAGGAAGACGACACGCTTGGCATTGGCATTACCGCCAGCGCGGCGAGTCGCGGTTAGTCACGACATCTCGCATCAGGTCACGTCAAGTCGCGGTTTAAAGGCCGACTTCGTTAACTCTTATCCGAACTTGGTTTGGATTAAATTTCTTAACTCCGGGTTAAATATATTCGTACTTTAACGTTACATTAACCCCGAAAACACTTCAACTGTATTATATAATACTCGGAAAATTTTACAGAGCTCAGACCCCTTTTGAGAAGGTCCGAGACTCACTGAATTAAATCCGTCTAGCAAAACGGGCATAAGAAAAATTTAAAAATAATTCAAAATACCCTTAAAAATTACGGGGTGTTACAGACAATTATAAGTGAGATTGCCAAAATATGCAGGGATAAAGAATTCACCCGAATCTTGTAGTTTTTTTGGCATCTTCTCAGCGCAGTCCATTGTCAGGGCCACAGTCTCATAGTCCTCCAACCTTCTCTTCTTGATCAGAATCTCTTTCAGGAACTTAGCATACATAGGCATTTGCGTGAGGACATCTGTGAAAGGTATGTCAACATACAACTTCTTCATCATCTCCTTAAACTTCACAAATTGGTGCTCCAGCTGTATCTGAATCCTTCTCTGAGGAAAAGGCAGAGGTGGCTTGTATAGAGGGGGAGCAACATACTTGGGTTCTTCTTCTCGTGGCTTCTCCACAGGCTCCTTTGTCGCTTCTTTTTCTCTTGGACTGTTCTCTTCCAACTGTTTTTCTTCACTCAGAGAGACAGCCCTGCAATGCTCCATAGGGTTGACTTCAGGTTGACCAGGAAGTTGACCAGTAGGCCTAGGAACATTCATAGCAATTTGGGCCAACTGACTCTCCAATTAGTCCATCCTCTTAGGTAAGCTCTCAAAGTTTTCAGCCTTCTTGGATAGCTAGGGATTCCAACTGAGAAGCAATGATCCCTTGATTTTTAGCCATTTCCCTCAACACAGACTGAAGTGCGGAATTATCAAAGGTCTGAGCGGGTGCTTGCGGTTGAGATAGTCCCGGTTGGAACCCTGGAGGTGGTCTTTGCTGAGCATCATCATTCTTGTAGGAAAAATTAGGATGATTCCTCCAACCGGGATTATAGGTGTTGGAATATGGATCATTTCTAGGACCCCTGTTGAAGTTGTTCATGTAGTTCACTTCTCCCTCTTGTGGCTCATCCTTTGTAGCAAATAGTTGACAAGATGATATAGTGTGATCATCTTCCCCACAGAATTGACAAACCACATTTGAAACAACCGGAGCTGGACTCTCCTCATTCTTAAGCTTAGCTCTACTCATACTCAACTTCATTTGCTTTATCTCATGAGCCATAGCCTCCATCCTTGCTTGTTGCGAAACCTCATTGTCAACCTCATAAAGACCAGCTGTTCTCTTAGATCCTGGAGTAGATCGAGCATCATTATAATAGTGGTTGTGTTGGGCAATATTCTCAATCTTCTCCCAAGCCACATCAACATGCATATTCATGATTGTGCCTCCAGATGAGGCATCAATGAGCAATCTAGTAGCGTTGTCCACAACATTGTAGAAGGTGTGAAGCAACATCCACTTATCTTGTCCATGGTGAGGACATAACAACAAGAGCTCTTTGAATCTCTCCCAACCTTCATACAGAGACTCCCCATCTTTCATCTGAAATGAACTGATCTGATTCCTCATCCCAGCTGTCTTCTTTGGGGGGAAATACTTGGTTAGGAAAGCTTTAGCCAACTCATCCCATGTTGTGATAGTGCCATGAGGCAAGGCCTTGAACCATGCTTTAGCCCTGTCTCTCAAAGAGAATGAGAAGGCGCGCAAATAAAGCGCGTCATTCGAGACATCATGAATCTTCACCGTATCCATAAGCTCTAGAAAAGTGTTGAGATGTTGGTGAGGATTCTCGGATGGAAGACCTCCAAACTGATTTTGCTGAACCATATTAATCAGAGATGGCTTCAGCTCAAAATTCCTGGCTTGAACTGGAGGTCGGACCACACCAGATGTGGGTCCTTAGTGACGTGGCAGCACATAGTCACCCAATGTCATAGGCGGAGGCACATTCAACAACTGTTGCATCTCTTGTTGCTAATTCAGTAGCTGTTGTTGCAACTCTTGCAGTTGCAGCTGTTGTTGTTGCAGTAACTCCTGCTGTTGTTGTTGCTGTTGTGCCGCCTCATCCATTGCTCGGGCTCTAGTTTCTTCCTGCTCTCCTCTTCTTTTGTGAAAAGCACGCTCGAGTTCAGGATCTGGTTCGTAGAATTCACCAGCGCTCAGGGCTCTTCGCATAGGAGTGAGAACAATATCTGAAACCAAAGACAAAAGAAACAAAGTCAAAAACAAAATAAGACCTAATCTACCGATTGCGTGTAACAACCAATACTAGCAATAGTCCCCGGCAACGGCGCCAAAAACTTGATAAGTCCAAATCCTACCCCGCAAGTGTACGGGTTCGGTTGTAGTATCAAGGTATCGAACTCAAGGACTATGTAATAGTACCAATTGTCAGATCAACTAATAGACTAAGTCGTAAGTAAGAAAGGTTTGCAATTCGGTTTCAATGGTAACAAATGTCAAGTAAAAATGAATTATCAGTTGGGAAAAAGCTTCCAAGGTTAGGATCCCCACAATGGTGTTTCGGTAGGTTCTAAACAACATCTGATTAGATTTCAATATGAATGTCATTTGAAGGACTCACTATCTAATGTCAACACTACCTCTTTTCAGACGAATAGTGCATGTACCTAGACTCGACTAGCAGTCACTTTCGCACAAAGCTAATCTCATTAAGGTCCATTAAGTTCTGTAAAGATCAATGAACAAATAGAAACAACATTCGCTTTCGCGCTCCGCGGAATCTACTCATCCAAAAATCAATTCGATAGTCAAGTACCACAAGAGGGATTAAGTCACTTTCGCACAAATAATCCTCAAGTTCTATCCTAGGGATCTATATCATGTATCAATCTTCTATTATCATTTTCTCCTTTCGGTCTCAAATTCCAATAGGGATCCTAATTACGAATCAATTAGGTCATTAAGCATCCTAGGATAGAATCAAATCTCATTCACATATTCATTCAATCAAATACCGCAATCAAACCTACCTAATTCACCATTGGGTTCACCCAACCCTAGAAAAGAAGGTTTAGCTAGACATGAGAGAAAGAGAAATCAAATTCATTGAAAGAGACAACATACCAATTGTATTCCAAAAGAGATTCGATTCTCAAACGATCCAATGTAGCAAAATCTCCAAAATCTTCCCTAGGGTTTTTGAGATATCTAAAAACGTAGATGCAGCTGCTAGCCTCCCAAATAGAAGTTTTTACAAGTCTTTTATACCCCGCCTCCAAATAGCAAACGACGCACGGGATAAAACAAGTCGGAGACAAAACACGTGGCCCGACTCGGCCGGGTCACGGGCCGAGTTTCAGTCAGCGACGCTGACTCGGGCGACAACTCGGTCGGGTCTCGACCGAGTTGTGTCCAGTTAACAACTCCTGGGCTGACTCGAGAGACAACTCGGTCGGGTCTCGACCGAGTTGTTCTCAGTTAACTTCCTTTGGCTGACTCGGGCCGAAACTCGGTCGGGTCTCGACCGATTTGCTCCCAGTTGACGTCTTGAGTGGGCTTCATGACTCGGGCCGAAACTCGGCCGGGTCTGGGCCGAGTTTGGCACAGTTTTCTTCCTTGGTTCTTGCCTCGGACTTTCTCCTTGATCGACCTTGGTCCTGCCTTCTTCTTGTCATCCGCACACTTGACGTTGGCGTCATCCCTTCGAGCCCTCTACTCAAACATCTTCGTATTAAGGCTCATATTCTCCAAAAATGCCTCCTAAAGATCCTGAAATGAAACAAACGCAAGAGTAGACTCCGGACACTACAAATCTACTAAAACTAAATAAAACTAAAAGGAAAAAGGAGCAAAACAAACCTATTCAAGAGAAATAAACATGATCTAAACTAGCCTAAATGCATGCTATCAGAAGCATTCTTGAATGAAATATTTAGGGAGAACTTTCTTATCCGCAACGAAGCTATGAACAAGAGATTGTTCCTCTACCTTTGACTTCTTTCTTCTTTCCCTTCTTTGCATACCGAAGTCGCTCTTTCAATGGCACCAGACTTTGTCGGCATGGCAAACTCTGTCAATGAACGATGCTCACCAGTGACCATCAACTTTGTGTCCTCCTTACTTTCCTCATAGATAAGAGTAGCCTTGCACTTGTGGATCTTAAAAGGGGGAATAGACTCCAAGGGTTGAACACCAAGCTCCTTCTATAAGTTCTCCATGGATTTTTCCTCTACAATTTCTTTGCCTTTAGAATGGGAGGAAACTTCATCTTCCTCACCGACCTTTGAGGCGGATCCCGCTTCTACCATCGGTGCAACCACCAACTCCCTTGACTTCACCGGCGATCTTTCCTTTGCCGGCGAAGTTTGCTTCTTTAGAGACTCAGAGATATCCATGGGTTGTTCTTGTTCCTCTTGTAACTCAG
This sequence comes from Rheum nobile, assembly GCA_027886185.1. Classification (NCBI taxonomy): domain Eukaryota; kingdom Viridiplantae; phylum Streptophyta; class Magnoliopsida; order Caryophyllales; family Polygonaceae; genus Rheum; species Rheum nobile. The sequence continues at coordinate 63,858 of WOAB01000571.1, forward strand.
CAGTGGAGGCGGAAACTTCTTGACCAGTCGCCACAACATTGGGAGAGGTCGGGGAAGTGGACTTAGAGGTAGGGGTAATGGCAACTTTCTTGGCTTGGGCTTGAGCAATGAGTTGGTCAAGTTGTTCATGTGTCAGCCCTTCGACACTGATGCTTAGGACAAAGGTGTGGCTTGAGGTTTCCATTGATTTCTTTTGGTTTGAGATGGTAAAGGTGAGAGCTTTAGGCTTTTCCTTGACGACAGAGAGTAAAGGGAAGCGTTGAGAGAGTTTTAGAGAGCCTGAGAGAAAATTGCAAGATAATCGGTAGGATAATGGTTGGGAGAGGATGGGTATATAAAGACGAGGAAGATTTGATAAAGATAATTCAAAAAAGATCCCAAAATATTACTTACCAAAAATCTCGAAACAGACTTGCCATCCAATCCATCAGCCAAATCTTTTCTCTCTCCTCAAGTAATGGCCAAAATTTTACTTTTTCACCCGGTTTCTCATGCTAGCCGTTGAGCGGTCATATCACAATTTATGACACACTTATCTGTTAGGCAACGTCCATCCACAAAAATCTCAACATTCCACCCTTTGTACCTATTTTCAACGTTCGATACTCTGTTCTCCCTTAATATGTGATTCCTTGTTCCATTCTCCGAAGACCATGAGTGAACTTGTGAGGCCGAGTTGGATATTAATGGGTTCACACAAAAATAATATATATCCAAACAAGTAACATGCTAGGGAACAAAGAGATCCAAATAATTAAACCCAGTAATGAGGCAAACAAAGAAAGATCATAGGGAACATTTACTTCGATCACAAGTTAGGTAGGCTAGCAACCAATTATCATGTAAGCGTATAATGATTGTTCAACTATCAAATCGGTTGCATAGGCAAGAAGAAAGATGTAATCATGCAACACTAAGTCATCTAAGATCAACGGATAAGTTCCACAAATTCAAAATTTTATGTAACAGAAAGCACATATCAAATACTCACAAATTGAAAATTTTAAAGTAATAAGCTACAAAGAGGATGTTCCATGTCCAAAAGAGATCGATATAGACAATTATCTAGGGAATAACAGACAGGGAATTCCTCAGTTCAGAGAGATCACACCAAGGAGAATCCTTAGATAGCAGACAAGAAATCCCTCTTGCTGGTTGTAAACTTGAGCAACCAATCTGGTCTTGTTCCTTGTCACAACTCCAAAATCATCTAGCTTGTTCCTATATACCTAGCGAGTTCTGCTTAGGCAAATGGACCAGTCTCCACACCTTGTTTCTTTCAAATTGGTGTAGCTCCTCTTGCATCGCCACAATCCAATCTAGTTCCTTCAATGCTTCATTGGTTGTCTTGGGCTCTACAAAAGAGATAAATGCATAGAGAACACAATGGAAATTTATTTTGGAACGAGTACCTATTTCATCAAATGTTGTGATAAAAATATCATCTACGACCTTGTAACTCCAGTTCCTTGAGGGAAGAGTCGAACTTGGGGAGAGGCGAAACAATCTTGCTCGACGGTAACTCCTTGAAGGAGACGAGGATGAATTGCATGGGAATTTGGTGGAGATGTTCACGAGGATTTTTGGCAGAAAGGATAGACGATCAACACTCCAAGTGAATCCACACAAGGATCTTGAAAGACTCTTCAAAAGCATGGATAAATCCACCAAGTCTTGAGGTGGTTTGAACACGAGATGTTGAAGGATATGGCCACCGTCGACACATGAGTTCGGGGTTTGATTACGTATATTTGGATAGGTCCACCATAGTTAGCAATCAAATATAGTTGACATGGCCACAAAGATCAGATTGAACAAGGGAGAAGACGAACTTGAAAGAACTTGATCTTGAATTAAAACAACAAAAAACAACTTAGAGTTTTGATCTCAAATTTAGTCACCCTTGAACATGTATTTCGACTTGGCTTTTATAGAAGCTATAATACTTAAACGGGCCTTCCCAAAATGGGCCTAAGACCATGACCAAACCCAATAACCAGACCCTCTCACTCATTATGGTCAACCTCATAACCTTTGGGCTCGGTGTGTGCGGCATAAGAACTCTCCATGAATCATCTCTCAATCTGCCCGTGCCTTTCGAGCCAAACTTGACCAGCATGCTCCCTGAATTCATATGCTTCCAATGGACCCCCATGTGTGCGGGTAATTCGGCCTCGAGCCAAGTGATGGTTGGTGGCTCCCTTCCCACGTGCGCGTTGCCTTGGCCCTCCACGCACTTGTCCGGGCACTTGTGCTCCAAATGACCCCAAATTTGGTGAGCCACTTTCTTGAAGGATAGGATAAGCCTTGGTGTGCTCAAAGTCAGATTTCACCATGGTTTGTTCAGGGGCTTCTTGATGCCCTAATTTGTGCTCGACAACGCAATGGCAAAATTAAAGCACCCCTTGTGTTTCCTCCGTGCACTTCTCCTCCAATATTTGGACTACATTGAGGTTTGGCACCATCTTGGCTCATTTCCGAAGTGGTTGGTGCGGGGGTTATGAAAAACCCTAGCTTCAGCGATGTCGGGCGAGCCATCTTGGCCTTGGTTGTGGCTTTGGTGTTGGCATGAGTCTTGATGTGGTCCAGAATCACATCAGGACTCATCTTTAATACTCGTTGACTCCTCCGAAGTGATTGTTCCTACAACATCACTCACTTGTTCATCTTGCATAGCTTATGCATTAGGGTTATCACCACTAGAAGTTCCAGAGGGAACACTGGTAATATCGTCACTTGTTTCTTGAGTGGATGCGGAGGAAACGTCAGGAGCTAGAACATTAATAGTGTTATCAACAAGGACACTGTTGTTTGATATTCCTAGAGAACCAGTATTGTTACCACTGGCATTAGAAGCATCGTTCCCTATACGTGGATCATCGTGGTGATTCCCATCATCACCATCATCATTTGAGTCTTCACGTTGCATATGTGGAAGTTATTCATCAAGGAATGTTGGATTGGAACCATCACTCAAAGATTTTTAGTTTTTGTCAAAGACGACATGACTCATGAGTGCTTTCTTCGATTTTATGGGTCCTCTAGTTATACACCTTGTATTCTTTGCTTGCCTTTGTGTATCTTAAGAAGATACTTTCATCACTATGTGGGTCAAACTTTCCGAAGTTATCCTTCCGTTATTGTGAATGAAACACTTGCAACAAAAATCACGCAAGTGGAAAATATTGGGCTTGCGATCCGTGATTAATTCATAGGCAGTTTTATTAAGTAGGGGACGAATCATATCGGAATTAAGGATATAACATGAAGTGTTGATCGCCACAACCCAGAAAATTCGAGGAAGATTGCTAGCAATAAGCAAGGTTGTAGCCACGCCCTTCAAGTTTTGATTCTTCCTTTCGACGATTTTGCTGTGGTGTCCTAGGAGCAAAGAAGTTATGAGAAATACCATGTTCCCTAAAGAAATAAAGGAACATTGAGTTCTCAAACTCCGTTCCATGGTCGGATCGAATGACACCTAGCTTGTGTCCCAAACTTGTTTCCACCTTGATGAATGACTCAAATGCAGTGAATACATGTTCCTTGGAAGAGAGAAAAATTGGCCAAGTGAATCTAAATAATCACCGACAATGACAAACACATACATGTTTCTAGCATGACTTCTTATTCTCATGAGACCATAGGGATCCATATGGATCAGTTCCAGATGACGAGAAGTGGTAATGTTTGGTTTGCTCTTGAAGGAGGTACGAGTGTATTTCCCTCTTACACATGCATCGCAAACTCCATGGATCTCAGATTGAACATTTGGGAGACCACGAACAAGCTCATTCTTGTGGAGTTTGTGGATCAGTTGAAGGTTAGCATTACCAAGCCTTATATGCCACAGTTTCGTCTCTTCAGTAATAGACGCAAAGCATAATTCTTTCTTAGGCTTGAAGCTTGTATCAACAATATAAACATCTTTGTATCTTATTCCCATCAACATTGTTTCCTTGGTTTTTCTATCTTTCACGTAGCCGTCTTTAGAGGTGAAAACCGTCTCATTGTCTCCTTGGTCACACTTGTGATACACTTAACAAATCAAAACCAAGTTCATGAACTAAACTTACCTTTTTTTACCTTTATGTTTGAGTTCAATGCAAGTTCTCATGTTCCTACAATCTCTCTACATCTCTTATCCCCAAGGGCAACACTTCCTCTGGAGTGTTTGTGAAGTGAGGTGAGGTGTTCCTTGTTTCCTGTCATGTGGCACGAGCAAACACTATCAAAGTACCAAGGATTGTTCTCCCTCACTTCAACCTGCAAAGAGATGGTTAATGTTTAACGACTCATGCAAGCTTAGCTTTACCTAGTCGGTGAGAGATAAAATGATGATGTTCCCTAGGACTAGAATTGACAAACATAAGACTCTCCACATAATAGTCATTGAGATCAACATCATTTCCCTTATTCTTCCTTCTCTTAGTGCGCTCCTCAGTGAACTTAATTTTTCTTATCATATTTTCTCAATATATGTCCGTTGGTCCCACAATGCCAACGCAACTTGTAATAATCCCCCAGAGTATACTTACAATTAGGTACATGGAACTTACGTTGTTTGGCTCTATTAGGGTAAGGAATTCTAGGTTGATTTAAAGAAAATCTTATGGATTGGTTGACTTGTATACCAAGATTGATTTTCATTCAGTCTACTCTCTAGGGCTTTAACACGTTCCTCTAGGTGGATGTTTCTTTCCTTATCACTCTGTAGTTCCCTATCCTTGATTTCACTATGATCGGGAATGGACAACTCTTGTTCATCACTCTTCTTCTTATCACTCTCGTACCCAATGCCAAACTTGGGTTCTACAAATTTTACCTCGTCATCTTGAAGTTTTTGTTCGACCAGAATAGAGTTAATCTTGTTAATTTGAGCTTTCATTTGAGACAAATCCATTTCAGTTTTAGTGGGTTCATGAGACAAGATTCTATTAGCACTTTGATGCAACATCTAAACCGAGAGAAACATTTTCTTGTCTATGTTTTTCAAGTTCACATCGAGTATCATCACAATTACACGGAACTGTAGAAGAGCTAGCAGTTTTAGAATTAGTTTCTTTCAAGTCATTGTACTCTTCTTTAGATAGACATAAATCCTCTTTAAGTTTTGAGAATTTCTTTGTACATGCTCTTGATAAGATTAATCAAGGCTTTCTTATTATGGTTAACAAGAGAGTTAAGAAAACTTTCACGGTCTACCTCTTGTTCCTTATTCGATGATTTCAGGGCCATAGCACACATCTTGTTATCTGCCGAAGCTTTTGATTCCTCATAGTCTATGTCTACACATTCATCACCCAACACTTCAACAAAAGCCTTCTTATTGTCGTTTCCATTATTGTTGTCAGAGTTGTTCCCTTTGGGGCAATTCTTAGCGTAATATCCTTTCTCATAGCAGTTGTAGCATGTAACATCTTTGGGTCACGCTTCTCACCATTGTTCCCTCCATTCATGTTGAACCTTCCGTTTTGATAGAGGGTACGCATGGCTTTAGTGAGAAGTGTAGTTTCTGGATCAACATTAACCAGATTCTCATCTTTATTGCTCTCAATGATTTCTACAACTTTTTCAACCATTAGAACAATTCTTTGTTCCTCTCAGACTTCCCAGCTTTCTCATCATTGTCATACTTCTGAATTTTTCCAAACACCTCATGAAGAGAATGTACACCCCCGACTTATGTCGATAGTGCCACACGCCAGTGACCTGAGACTTAAAAGTCCAAATCCACCCTAGGCTTTAATATGAACAATTATAATTAAATACAATTATAATAAAGAGTAAATAGCGGAAGACTTGTGAAAAGAATACTCAATCTTTTATTAACATTTCTCGTAAATTGAGAAGATTAGTTTTACAAAACAATATGAAGTTACATCGGAAGACTTATATAACCATATTACATTTATTAAGAAACGATTGGTTAGTCTAATGAAAGACTATGCAAGTACATTTATGTGAGGTTCCGTGTAGTCGTATATAGTCACTACCCTTGTTTCTCGAATAAAACTCGATAAATGTATATGACTACTATACTTCTACTGAAAGAAAGAAAAATGCATGATTCAAGAGAAGACTCCAATGAGATTGAACCTTATGGGAATTATATGAATTTGTTTAGGAACATCTATAATTATCAAAACAAGATTTTAAAAACGACTCCTTTGACTATTTGGGTCATCAACCAACCTTACCGCATAATGCGAATCCAGAATTGAAAGGAGACTTACTTTAGACAGGAGTCCGAGCGGTTTCCACGTTGTACTTCTCGCCCAAAGTATATTAGTTATGTGCATAAAAGCACTTAACCTATTTAATTTCAAAATGTGCATTACGTTAAAGCTTTTAATCCACATCAATCTCGATACGGGATATATCATGGGATGAATCCCGAATAACGACACTAGCTAACTGCACCACCACTTATATTCGAATAAGGGTACATACAGTCATGACCAAAAAGTATTAGGGCATTAATCCTCCTAATACCAAGCTATAAAGAAACAACTAAACCTTATGAGGTATATAGCATTCCTACGAATACTCGTGCTAACTAAGCATACAAGTCCACACCAAATCCCATCTAGCACCCTGTATTAATAACAACATATTTATAAATTATAAGGGTCATTACTAGAAATATACACAACCTAGTATATAATTGATTTTCCACCCCATTATAACACATAAGTTTTCAAACAAAAATTAAGAATGATTATCCCAACTTAATTAAAATAATTAATTAGTTGTCCATTAAGGAAAATATGGAATAAATACAAGAGCGAACTGCTACTTGCCTCAGATTAAGATATCGGTTGAACGACGTAATGTCGTTCGAAAGTTGCTAAGAACCATCAAGCTGGATTCTTGATTTGAAGGCGATTCCGAGACATACCCAATTCACAAAAAAGTAAATTATAATTAGATAATTTATTCAATAACGGAAATCGAATGATACTTGTCTCGATTTCTAATTGGATCCATTTAAATATAAATAAATCAATTATCAATGCTACACAATATACGATTATTTATACGATAATAAAAATCCTTTAGTCGTATATTCTAAATAATCATAAATATTTAATTATTTACAACATCAATTAATTATTTAACCAAGTATATTATCCACTTTATAATGTTAAAATTAACATTTTACAATTTGAGAGAATATTATAAAATTTAATTTTAATATCAATAAAATTAGATTAACCCAAATTATCACTAAGTAAGTAACTAATCTTAAGTAGCCAATTTAATCAAGATTAAACTTAAAAAAAATACAATACACAAATTTGAGATTTACCCAAAGCAAAGGTTGAGCAGGTCGGTTAGTATTTGGCTCGATTCTAGCTCGATCGAACACCAACTGGCTCGTGGTTGGTGTCGTTGGATTCGTCACTTCAAGACGAAGATTTGGACACTTGAATTGTAGCTAGAGATGCTCTAACGAGTGAGAATTTGGCCCTTGAACACTCGAAATGCTTTGAAAATAACCGAAACCTAAAACGTGAAATTGGATGAAATTGGTGGATGATTGAAGAGGTATTTATAGGGGTTTTGAAACTTGGAAAATGTACGACACAATCGCACAAATCACGCGATTTAAATGATCCTAATCTATTCTAATTTTCAGAAATTCGGACGACACACAATTCCGACGTGTTTACTTTCCCGGATCAAATTCGAGCAATTTAGGATGAATAAACTCCCGATAAATGCGGGATTAGATGCGTGATTGCCTTACCTAATAGGACCATTGACCAATTGAAAAAACAAACGAGTGAAATCGGACAAAAAACGCCACGGAAATCACCTTGGAGCTGTGCGTGAAGAGGTAGAAGAAGATGGTTGATCGTGGCCACACAAATTTGACTTAGTTGCACATTTTTGCCCAACTTTTCAAGTTGTAGCAAACATGCCCTTATCTTACTTTTCAAAAATTACAAAATTTACTCAAACTTATTTATAACTTATTCTAAATTTGTTTATACATTTTAATCCAAATTTAAGTTGAAGGAAAAATTAAATTAGGTTAGCTTTAAGCTTAAGTTGAATGTTCTTATTAACTTAATCATATTTAAATCCTAATTGATATTTTTTAAGGGTGGTGTTAGATACGCTCAAATTTTTTTACTAAATAAACTCAATTGTCCACGCGTACAAAACGCGGGAGCGGGACTCAATGAACGCATATGCGAAGCGGGGACGGGACAGACTGAACGGGTATCCGAAAAGAGGTCGAAAACCACAAAAAGTAACGCACCCGCTTTGCGGGCGCGAGACTTTTTGTGACTAAAAGTGCAAATAGTTACGCACCCGCAAAGCGGGTGCAGGACTTTGTGACTAAAAGTGCAAATAGTTACGCAACCGCTTTGCGGGTGCGAGACTTTTATTTGCTTAATATTAAAAGCGGGCGCAGGAGGACCCACTTGATATTGAAAGCGGCTATTCTTGCGATAGTCTGTTAAAGTTTATATTACTTTTAAAATAAAATATTTGTTTAGTTCCCCTTCTTTTGCTATTTTCGCTCCTTTTCCCCCCAGATCTCACTTTTAAAAATTTATCTATAAAATCAGAATTTTATCTTTCGTTTGAAATTTTATCTATCTATAAAATCAGAATTGCTTCACAAATTTTTACAACATTTAAACCTTCTCAAAGGCGATTTAAAAGTTAAAAATGTCAATGAATGATGGAGTTTTGGTACAAGAAAAAGATGTTGAGAATAATGAAATTGAAGAGGTATTTATTATTTGAAATTTAATTTAATTTTCTTTTTCTTTTTTAGTTAAATAATACAGTACCGTTGCTATACAGTTTAATTTTCTATACTTAGTGTAGATATTAATTTATATAGTTTTTAAAATTATATGATGTAGTTTATTTTGATATGCTTAGCGCGCCTATTAAATTACTTATATCATGTAGTTCATTTGTATATACTCGGTGTAACTATTAAAATTATATGATCTAGTTCATTTTGATATACTTAGTATAACTATTTCGATATTTCGGTATGACTTGTAAGTATATATGTACTGAATTAAGTGTTAATAGTGTAAGGATGAATCATTGTATTGTTTATCTAAACAATGAAACATATTGTAAATAGGTATGCACGAGAGATTACTCAGAGAACTTTTCCGTAGACTTGGTGTGGGATAGTCGAGAGGAAATGATTAAATGGGTTAAACAAAAGGGTCGGGAATTGATGATGATTATTGTCATTCAAAACTCAAATCTTAGAAGGGTGAAGATGAGCTGCGAGCAATTCGGCAAGTATAAATCCAAAAACATCGAGGGAATGAGAACCAACACAAAGAAGTCCAACTGTCCATTTGTGGTGATTGGGTTTAGAGTGAGTAGAGATTCAGAAACAGGGACAGAAAGATGGGGTGAGCTTAGTGTCATTAACGGACACCACAACCATGACCTTTCTACTAGTTTCCTTGGGCATGCATATATGGGTCGAATGAACTCAGACCAGGAGGGCATGGTTAGGAGATGGACAAATATGAAATTGATGCCAAGGTGTATTATTTCTGAGCTTCGGAATCAATTCCCCGAAAATGTGACATCCGTCAAACAAATCAATAACTTTCGGCGGAAGATTCAATCCGAGGAGCGTGGAGATTTGACGGTAACCCAATGGACGCTAACATTCTTGGAAAAACAAGGGTACAAAGTGTATCATAGGAGGGATAAGCAAACTGATGAAGTGGATATCTTATTATTTGCCAACCCAAAGTCACTGCACTTGTTGAAGTTATTCCCACATGTCGTCGTTGTTGACAGCACATACAAGACTAATAGGTGCGTATTTAACGACTTTTAATATTTATTATTTTTTGTTATTTATACAATCCTATTAAGACTTGTTATATGTATAGGTATGGCATGGCTTTGGTTGAGATTGTTGGTTTTTCCTCTACCGGCAAGACATTCAACATTGCATATGCATTTACTAAAGGGGAGGACATACCTCATTACGTTTTTATCATGGAAAGTCTGGAGAATATATATACGTATGTGGGAGAAAATCCAACGGCCATAGTGACTGACCGAGAAACCGCTCTCATCACTGCAATTGGTGAAGTTTTCGGAGATACGGTGATACATCTTTTGTGTTGGGTGCACATTAAACACAATATTGAATCATATGCTCTCACCATCCTCAAGGCCAAGGATAGCGCCGACGCTTTTGCAAATAAATGTTGGGGTTTGTTTTTGTCAAGCACGGAGGAAACGTACGAAATGAGACTCCAACAGTTGAGAAAATCATGGCACAATGGCCTTGTTGGATACGTGGAAAGGACGTGGCTCAATCCATACAAGGAGAATATAGTCAGAGCTTGGACCGACCTTCATCTTCATTTCTTCACCCGAACCACAAATAGGTACATTTTACTCTAATCTGTATGTTTGATATTATTGCACAAGATAGTTTATAATATTTTTTTTTATAGGGTTGAGGGTATACGCAAAAACTTGAAAGAGGTTTTGAAATCTTCTCAATACGGTTTCAACTCATTTATTGAGAGGATCCACTATGCCTTGGAGTTCTAGTGTGAGAGGGTTAGAGAAACAATGGAAATGTCACGTACAAAAGTTCCAACGGAGGTGCATGATCTGCCAACCCACATCCATGCCTTATTTTCCCCTTTAATCTACAAAGTGACGGAGAAGTGCTTGAAGATACTTTTGGATATGTATTATTTTATACTGGATGGAAAGATCCAGGAAGTTTGCAAAGATCATTGGTGGACAACATGCTATGGGCTTCCGTGCATCCATAGAATCGGAATAGCCATTATTACAAACACTCCGATCATGCCGAGTGAGATTCATCGCTTTTGGAAACAAGTGAAGTGGGAAGGAGATTCAATAGTGGTTGCGGAGGAGAGAGATGGTGGCACGGTACCCGTCGCGATGCATCATGTGATTTTTAGGGAGATGTTCGGGGATTACAAAGACAAAGTAATGTCTGATGATCACGTAAAGCAAGTCTCATCGTTGTTCTGTGACTTGAAGTACCCGCGGAAATCTACGTTGAAGGAGCCTAAAGAATGTGTTTCAAAAGGTAGGCCGAAGGGAGCCACCGGCAGCAAATACTCCACAAAGAGGGAACCGAGCAGGGTTGAGCATTGCAGGGACGTGTACTCGGATTCACTCAATGGCAAGAAGCCCCCTCGACCACGAGGACGCCCCCGAGGTAGCAAGTCAAGTAAGGGAGTGTCGACCGAGAGTGGGAGTCAGGCACAGGACACCAACGAAGATGCGCAACTCCCGAAGATCATCGTGGAGCGCTATGGGATTACATTTGGAGCTGAGACTGTGGACTACTTCATGTTTGCCTTCATTAGCATGGCTCAGAACGTGGCAGCAGACGGACATTGTGGTTATCGAAGCCTAGCTGTACTATTAGGATGGCCTGAGAGTGAGTACTACAAAGTTCGCATGGAGATCGGGCAAGAGTTGGTGGTAAACAAAGATATATACATGAGCATACGCCCCATTGTGCACCCGCATGATGACCTTTTGTAGAATGTCAACTACTTGTCCAGTCCTTATGCCCCCAGATACTGGATGGAGATGCCCATGATTGGTTTAGCATTTGCAACTCGATTTCGGGTGGCTCTTGTGTTTTTGTCTTGGAATGGCCCGTGCCTATGTTTACCGATGAAGGCTTCCGATGACAACGACAAACTACCAACCAAGATCATGTCCATAGCTTTATTCGACAACCACTTCATTCCGGTAAGTACGTAAATTAATTTTATTCATTTTAAATTAGGTCATAAAATATCCAAACTTAATATTTAACTTTATTTGATTGTAGTTGTGGCTCAGTGATATTGCTCCACTACCGCCCCCTCCATCTTATTGGGTGAGATTCAAAGACCCTAGTGTCGCTGGTTGGGACAACTTCTACGAGGAGAGGATTGCACAATGGCGTACATATAGGATGCAAGCTGGTCGTACACCAACACCTTTTGTGTAATTGATGATTATAATGCTTATGAATAATAGTAATATATATTTAAAAATTTTATAAGCTCATACATAATTAAATGCACGTATTGTTACGAGTGGACAAAAAAATAAAATAAAATCGGGATACGCTCCCGGGGAAAAAAATCCCATCAAACCCTATTGAAATTTTCTACCCCGCCGCCCACCTTCATCCCTGAACTCAACAATCATCCAAGCCCTTATGCTAAATCCAAACTCTATAATCCTTCTATAATCCATTTTGATTACCATAACCCTCCGATTCGGCCTCCTTCAAAGGCTTCTTGCCTAGATCGGCCCCGACAACCACCGAGCAGAGCCATGTCTCTACCGACCACCGAGCAACACTCCGACGACCACCAAGCAGAGCCATGTCTGTTCCGACCACCGAGCAACTATCCGGCGACCACCGAGCAGACCTCGTCCCTTCTCGGTCTTTTCGCAACCGAGAAAGAGACCAAATGAAGAAGACAAGATGCTCGACGATCTCGACAATCTTCCTCAGGAAGACAAGATCCGATTGGCCTCCACAGTCAAATAGAGTTCAAACTTCTAGCTCAAATAGATACCCAAACTGAAACATTCCAGCATTATTTGGGGCCATATTTTGACTGAATCTCCTATATCTACTGTCATAAAAGGACCGTTTTTCTCTATCAAGTAGCACTCTCTGAGCTTCTCCTATAAACTTGAAAGCAGCTTCAGCACCAGCAAACTTGTTCTTATCAGGATGAAAAAGAAGTGCAAACTTGCGGTACTGCTTTTTAATCATTACATCATTTGCAGATTGCTCAACTTGAAGGATACCATACCAGTCCTTCTCATTCTCCAACTTCTTGTTTTCAGCAGAGCAGTGCACATCACACACGCAGATGAGCTGATCAAGCAATGATTCACCCTTACGAACACGAAGCTCAAGCGGATTAAGCTCATATTCTGGGACCTCTTTGGGGTTATAAAGGACTCAAAACATGTTCAATCATCACCCAGAACTCCTTGGTAGCTCCGAACAGTCCTATGGATAGCGGAGCCGCAAGAATTGATATTTGGAAAGAAGTTTCCATACCTAAGATTAAAGATCCATTGATTGCAATTTTACTTAACAAATCTTATACCTCCAGTCAATGCAAAATTATGCTGAAGCAAAGAGGAGGAAACATATGAAGAATTGAAGTGCTAGAAACAACACTCATTTTTTACAATATCACCAAGGTATTCACTAATATCTGAAACATATTTGATGGAATAAGAGAAACACAGTCAACCACTACATTCTGAAAAGAGAAAGACACAACACATAAGCTAGTACTCACTAATTTGTTCTAAAAAAAAGAGAAAGACACAAGCATGATATTAATATCACTGAGAAACATAAGCAAGTAAAGATATTAATATCCTGTCTTCCGGTTCTTCAATCGCTCAGATCTTCTTGGAAACTCTTGCTTAACAAGACACAAATCAACAATTGGAAGAGCCATCACACGCTTTCCATTCATGACGGAACGACAGACCTCAGCATTATTCTGAAACTCTTGATAATTAACTTCTTCTTCGAAAATTCCTTCTAGAGTGTCAAACTATCCACACCGTCTAAGATGCTCACCGACCACCTTCAATCCTACAGATTTGTTGTCAATCAACTCTCGCATGAATAATCGAATTTGAAGCAAATCACGTACATGAGCAATTCTTTTCTTGGAAACCATTTTGTCTCTTGTTAAGCTTTGTTGAGTATATGAAGTTAGAATGAAAGAAAATTGGTTTTTATATACAACGTGATAAACAAGCACGAACTTCAATTCCTCTAATTTAATCCAGCACGAACTTCAATTCAGGTTGGAACGTGATAAACTTGTTTGATTAATTAGGAGAATCAGTGGAATGTGGCCACGTGAGTTAGTTGTTAGCTTAATTAGGAGAATCAGTCAATATTTCCTCTGTTTACTTATAGAACGTGGCCACGTGGGAAGTATAGAAGATATAGAGACTCGAGGGATTCTTGTGCTGGCAACAATACTTCTTCACATATCATCCCTACAGGAAATCCCCGCTCCCGCAACGCGTTCGCGTGACATTTGCCCCATATCATCCCTATAGGAAACCCGCTCCCGCAACGCGTGCGCGTGCCATTTGCCCCATATAAACCCAACAGGGTCCCTGGGCCCACAATCATCGTCTATAGGAAACCCGCTCCCGCAACGCGTGCGCATGCCATTTGCCCCATATTGGTGGGGGACGCTCACCCGATGCCGGATCCACCTCAGCGCGCATCGCACATTTTTAGGGAATCACAGTATGAGCGCGGTCATAGTAGCGGTGCCAGAGGCGATGAGGGAGATGATGGACTCGACCCGACACATGATTAGTTTTATTTTGAGTTTGTTTTAGTATATTGTATATGATACATCTATTTTGTATATAATTTACCTATTATGGTCTATTTTGGAACTACAAATTTGATTCTCTATTTAATTTTTCTACCTTCAAAAGTCTACATTTATTATTTCTTATGAAAGACAATCAATGAATAAGTAATAATCTCTAAAAAATTGATTATGTTATACGGTCCCACTATATACACTACGTTTTGGAACTTTCGCACTACAAAATGCTACGCAAAGTGTAAATATATGAAATTTAATGAAATACTATAATATATAAGTGTAACTGTATGAAATTTAATGAAATACTATAATATATAAGTGTAACTATATGAAATGTAATGAAATACTATAGTACATAAGTGTAACTATATAAAATTTAATAAGTGTAACTATATGAAATGTAATGAAATACTATAGTACATAAGTGTAACTATATGAAATTTAATGAAATACAGTAGTATATAAGTGTAACTATATAAAATTTAATAAAATACTATAGTATATAAGTGTAACTATATGAAATGTAATGAAAATGAAATACTATAGTACATAAGTGTAACTATATGAAATTTAATGAAATACTATAGTACATAAGTGTAAATATATGAAATTTAATTAAATACTATAGTATATAAGTGTAACTATATGAAATATAATGAAATACAATAGTATATAAGTGTAACTATATAAAATTTAACTAAATACTATAGTATATAAGTGTAACTATATGAAATGTAATGAAATACTATAGTACATAAGTGTAATTATATCAAATTTAATTAAATACTAAATTATGTAAGTGTAACTACATGAAATATAATAAAATATTATAGTATATAAGTATAACTATATGAAATGTAATAAAATACTATAGTACATAAATGCAATTTACTACTCTACGTGTTTGATAATACTTATAATTTTAACATTTAAAATAAATATTAAAAATATGATAATTTAGCTAAAATATAAAATTCTATATAAATGGCCCGTGAGAAGCACGGGCTTCGATTTCTAATTATTATACAATAATAGATCTCATCGTCATTTTTGACATCGACCTCATCATACTAAACTTACTTATATCTTTGAATTGTACTAAGCATACTAATTAAGTAGACGAGTTTTTGGGAGATATAAAGTTATAACGAATTATATAAAAGTTTAGATCACTGAGAAGGTCGATGTCATCTATAAATTAAAATACCGAGTGGCCTACATGTGGGCCCACACAGAGGATTTATCATTTAATGAGTTTCTTCTTTTAATTATTTGGATCACTATACTATTGGAACACTATGTTACGCACCCGCAAAGCGGGTGCGGGACACTATTTCCTTAACCACAAAGAGTCCCGCACACGCAACACGGGTGCGGGACACTATTTCCTTAATCACAAAGAGTCCCGCACCCGCGTTGCGGGTACGGGACTTTAAAAAATCGGATACCCTAACCCCTTTGTCCGCTCCCGTGTTTCGTATGCGTGTGTCTGGTAGCGCCTCCGCTTTCCGTAAGCGTGAGTCTAGTGAGCGTAAAGAGAAGAAAATTTGAGCGTATCTAGCGGTCGCGTTTTTTAATCTTACTTTAAATACTCAAAATTAAATTGATAAGTTTATTTAAATTATAATTAACATAAGGTTAACATAAATTAAATCATTCACAACTTAAAGAGATCACATACTTAGGGTAAGTGTTATTTTATCTCTACATGGAATAAACACAATAAGTTATATAACCTTTATTATGATATTTAAAACTCCAAAACTACATTCATGGATATACTTATTTATTTATTTTTACACTATACTATTATAACCCATTTGATAATTTGTACAAAAATTATCTTAACATAATTTTAGAACTCAAGTTAATGAAAATTTAAACTACTCCTCTATAATGAATAAAATAAATTTCATAACATTTATTATTATCAAAATAAAATTATCACATTGCCCTTCTAATTTAAGTGGGATATTACAGAGAAAGAGTGAGAGTACTAGGATTCGTCTTCAAAATTGCTTTGTCATCTTGTGTTTATGAGAAAGTCAATCAATGATGATGAGAACTTTATCCTTTGGTAGAATTTCCTTGCCTGTGACACCATCTGTGACACCATGAGCAGTGAGATGGGTGGTGATTTCCTCAAAGCGAGATTGTTAGGAAGAAACTCTTTCACCATCATTCACATCAAAGTTGTAGATATCCTTTTTCGCCTGAAAACGAGAGATTTCACGAAGATTAGCAATTCCCATGTACATTTATTCCAGCATATCCCATTTAAGCTTTGTTTTTGCACAAGATTGCAACTTTGAGACATCTTCATCGCAAAGAGCATTGTGGATGAGCATGGAAGCTTTGGAATTCTTCTCCATGATCTTGAAGTCATCTTGGCGCCAAGGCGTTGTTCCATCAATGACTGTAGCTGCGACATACTCATCTCCGATTTCAATGACTCTCCAACACTGGTAGTCATTAATCTTGATCCAAGAAGTGAAGAGTTCCTTCTAGTGTTGGTATTGTCCAAGAAGAAGAAGCGGTGGCTTGTTGTTCCTGAGTCCAACTTCATAACTTGAAGACATCTTACATATAGATTTGAAAGTTACACACAATCTAGATCAACCTCCTCGGATATCAATTGTTGAATCACATTGTGTTAGTCAGGGAACCGTTGTACTGTTCCATGGGCATTGAAAATATAAATCCAGACAAGTAAAAACCACTTTGTTCCTTAGAGAGGAAAACTTAATCAACCAACTAGTTGCCTTGAGAAAATCCTCTACCTCCAGGTTCTAACCATAGTAGGATTTCAAATGTCTACTTGTATTATTAATTCGGTTTTACAATCAAGAGAGTCTTATCTCAACCTTGTCTCACATAGATCCTAGACTTATTTCTAGCAAGTATAACGACCTATAAATCACAAGAACACAAGAAACCATCACAAAGTACTACACACAAATTTGTACCTTGTCTTCTCTCTATCACCTTGGAATGCTTGTAGTTGCGGTACCTTCTCTAAGGTATACTATACATGTATATATAGTCCTAGATAACGGCCCATGAGTTAACCTAACAGCCCACGTAATGTTAACTAAGATAACTAACCAAATATTATCTAATACCATAAATATGATATTATAATAATTTTTTCCAAAAATAAAATATCCTAGAATATGCTAAATTTTCTCTTCCTCTTGTGCCTTGTAGCCCAAGAAATCTTTAAGATTTTCTTTCCAAATTCAACAATTCTTTCCAATGTTCACAGGGCGTATTTCTTCCGTAAACGCGTCGTTTCATCATGTTGTTGCCTTTCTTCTTTCATCTTCACAAAGCGCGTGTCAATACTCTATTCTGCTCAACGTCGTTGTTCCTTTGTTGACTCGTTGTTCCTTTACTTTTCATTTTTGCTTGTTCTCTTGGTTTTCATTGTTCCCTACTTCATTCATTCAATCTGAAACTCATAGGAATAAAATAAACCGTAAAACCTAATAGTGTTTATCATTATCAAAACTAGAGGAAATGTCATCATTCCAACATTTTTTTTTTCTAATATTAATTAAGGTCTTGTAAATTGTCCAACTTAATAAAATGGACTAAGAATATATTATAGAGAATAAAGATTATCCAACTTTATTTTTAATTTTGGTAACATTAGTATATTGATTACTATTTTTTGCTAATATTAATTAAGGTTTTGCAAATTGTTTGTTTTTATAAAATGGACTACGTATATAGTATATAGATAAAGGATTATCCAACTTTGATAAATTTTTGTAAGTAATATTATGTTTGTTTACTTTGTAATGTATATAGTTAAATATTATATTATATGGATGATATCTTGTTCGATAACTATGGAAATTAGTATGGATAAAGATAATGTAATTTGTAAAAAATTAGAAGAACGAATATGGAAATAGATAATTGTATTTTGTGATATTGCATAGCTTAAAGGGTGACAATGAGAGATAAGTAGAATTTTATTATTATTATTATATGGATTCTTTAATCCATTAATTTAGATAATTTTTTATATAGCTACCCTAGCTAAGGAATATAATTAGTACTCCGTATTTAGGAAGGTCAATGTATTTGATCCGGCCTACAGATGATTGGATGTATATAATCAGTTAAAAAAGAAACATCAAGCAAACATCAAGCAAAATGTCTTTCTGAAAATCGTCAAACATACTTTTCTGGTTTTCTTAGGCAATTAAAACCTAAAAAGAAAATCGTGGTAGATTGATCAAATCAATGTGTTGATATGACCAGATTGGGAGATTAAATCATCACAACTTAGGGATGTTCAACGGTTTCGGTTTTTTCGATTTTAGACCGAACCGAACCGAACAAACCGAACCTATTTAATTCGGTTCGATTTTCGGTTTTTAAAAAATCACATTTCGGTTTTTGGTTCGGTTCGGGTTTTTTCGGTTAAAACCGATTTTAAAAAATATTTAGTTTTTACTTTTTTCCAATAGAAATTTCAGTCCTAAGTATACCTTGTTCGGTTTATTTCGGTTTTCCGGTTTATTTCGGTTTAGAATCGTTCATACCTTTTTCATTGTTCGGTTTTAACCGAAACCGAACCGAACAAAACCGAACCGAACCGGTTATATTCGGTTCGGTTTTCGGTTCAAAATTTTTACAATTTCGGTTTCGGTTTTGTTCGGTTCGGTTCTGGACCGATGAACAACCCTATCACAACTACGGTTTATGGGTGGCCATGTGTTTGATAACTTGTATTGTTATCTTTGATTAGGCAATGTGTAGATATGACCGCATTAAATCATAATTTCATCCAATTCCAAACCACACATATAATGCATGTATGTATGTACCATGATATCTTGTCACCATGTATTGTAACAAACGGTCACCCTTTTTACCCTAAAATCTAAATGGAATACATTGCATATGTCATATAGCTATGTATGTACCATGATATCTTGTCACCGTGTATTGTAACAATCGGTCACCCTGTTTACCCTAAAATCTAAATGGAATACATTGCATATGTCATATAGCTATGATGCAAAAAACATATGTTGTGACATTACCTAAACTACTCCATCCAAACAAACAACACATAACTCAAGAAATCGTGTTTACATCCAATTTCAAACCATACAAACAATGCAATGCACGTATATATGAACCATGATATCATGTCGCCCTCTATTACAACATCTAGTCACCCTATAGCCTAAAATATGCATGTAATACATTGCATATGTCATACACCTATGACGCAAAACAACATATCTGTTGTTTTACTATGAATACTACCCCCTCCAAATAACACAAAACTCAAGAAATCATATTTGAATCATTATCAAACAGATCCAAATCCCCATAGTTAAATTTCCTACAAATCAACTACCTGACACCCATTGCATATGTAAAAAATGCATAATACAAATACCTGAAATATTATTGACATTCCTTGAATGGAATATAGAGTTCTTGGTAGGTTGGACAATAGCTTCGCCTTCTCTACTATTTCCATCCTTTTGGCCAATGATGTTGTCAAAGACTTGTGTAGCTTTTCATATGCAACCTATTGGAACGATGATGTTCCCTCTAGTTTTGATGATGATAAACTCAATGGCGTTTGATGGTTTTTAGTGTGACTATGAGTTTCAAGAAACAAATGATTCAAAGGAACGATGAAAACCAAGTGAAGAATCAAAACAGAGAATGCAAGGAACAGAGAAGCCAACAATGAGAAACAACACGCTAGAACGAAAGAGAAAGAGAGACGCGCATTGTTGATCAGAAAAGGAAAGGGAACAACGCCAAGGAACGCATGACGCGCGCTGTGAACCCTTGCGCCTGCTGAATCTTTCTTTTATGGAAACAAAGATTGAAGGAGCAACTTGGGCCGCAAGAAATAATCTCGTTGGAGATATTCTGGTTAGGATAGATTAGTAAAGATTGTATAGGATTATTTTATCTTATCTTCCTTAAGTAAAACTAGGGTAAATTAGATAGAATACCTAGACTATAAAATAGAAAGTTGCAAACTTCATTTGATAAGTGATTCACGGCGTTTCCCACAGAGAAGAGCATTCAGAAGAAGAAAGAACTTACAAGGACATGACTTTGGTGAGTTGAGTACTTGTTAGGGTTTTGATTGTCTTAAGTGTTGTTAGGAACGTTACATTCAGAGGTCTAGATATCTAGGAGTAAACTAGATTGAGATAAGACTTGCTTGTTTGTAATTCCAGGATTAATAACACAAGTAGACTTTCGAAATCCTACTAGGGAAACCTAGAGGTAGAGGTTTTTCTTAGTCAACTAGTTGGTTGATTAAGTTTTCCTCTCTAAGGAACTTTGTCTGTTACTCTGTTACGATATTCCGTTGCCCAAGGAACATTTATACCGTTCCTTGTACTAACACACTCGATTCTAGAATTGGTATCAGAGCAGGTTTGTTATAGATTGTGTGTTACTTACAGATTTTCAGGTAACGATGGCTCCTACCACTGTCGAAGTTGGTTTGAACTCTTCAAGGCCTCCTCTCTTGCTCGCTGGCCAATATCAACATTGGAAGGCTCACTTTGTCAAGTGGGTTCAAAGCAATGACTACCAATGCTGGTTGGTTATCTCCCTTGGAGATCTTGAGATTGTTGATCTTGAGAAAAAGAAAAAACTGAAGAAATGGGATCAAGAGGATCTCCAAATCATGGAGAAGAACTGCAAGGCTGCCATGCTCATCAACAATGCTCTTAATCAGCAAGATGTGCAAAAGCTTCAATCTTGTGAATCCTCCAATGCTAAGTGGCTTGCCCTGGAACAGATGTACATGGGAAGTAAGGACCTTCGTGAGATTGATCATTTCACTACCAAGAAGGATTTCTACAACTTCAAGATGGAAGAGAACGAAGATGTGAGTTCTTACCAAGCCAAGTTTGAGAAAATCACTGCAAACTTGACTGCTCACTCTATTAAGGATGAAGAAATTCTCCCTGACGAGAAGTTCCTTATTATCATTCATGGGCTTCCTCATCCTCACGCAATGAAAAAGGCCATTCTAAAAGAGAATCCCAACATTGTGAAACTGACGTTCCATGAGGTCTTTAGCAAGATCCAGAAGTATGACAACGAAGAGAAGGTTGGAAGAACCAAGGATTCCAAGGAAAAAGGAATTGCTTTGATGGTTGGAAAGGCTGTTGATAGGATTGAAAATGACCTCGATGACAATGATGGCTCCGATGATCCTGAAGTGGTGTTGCTAACTAAAGTCATGCATTCTCTCTACAACAAAGGAAGAAACAATAGAGGTGGGAATGGTGAGACTCGTGACATCAAAGATATCACTTGCTACAACTGCAATGAAAAGAGTCACTACTCTAGCTCATGCCCAAAGCCCAAGAAACCAAATAAACCTTCTGGGAACGATGAGAAGAAAGCTTTCGTTGCTGTGTGGGGCAATGAGGATGACTCAGATGGTGAAGACCCTGAAGCCTGGAGTGGCAAGATGTGTGCAATGGCCATCAATGACTCTTTTGAGGATCTCGAGGTAAACCCTGAAACATTTTTGAAATCTCTTGTGAATTATGATAAGAAATCTTTGATTGCTCTCATAAGGAAAATGTATTCTGAAAATTTGAAAACACAAGAGGAACTTGCTAATTCTGAAGATGAGTGCAGTCGTTTAAAAGAAAACCTATCTAACACTGCTAGTAGCTCAATTGTTCCTTGTTCTTCATGTGATGCCAATCATGAGGAACTTCAGAGGTTAAGAAATAAAAAAATCTCTTTGCTTATGAATGAAGTCTCTAACAATACTGATGCAAGAAGTGTAGCTGGACCAACTAAGCTTGAGGAACAAATGTCTGAGATGAAGGCTTATGTTCACAAGATTCAGTCTGTGCTAATGGAACGGAAAGCTAAAACTGACAACATTCAGTTTGTTGAAGCAAGGTATGGCATTGGTTATACAGGTTCCAAGCAAAAGGAAGATGATCCATCTATTCTGGAACTTCGTGAAGCAAGAGATAGGGAACTTCGAGATGCTAGAGAGAAGAATTGCAATCTTGAGGAACGTGTGAAGGTCCTTGAGAGTGGACTGGATGAAAATCAGTCGCGGTACACTGGACAACCTGCCCACAAGATCTTCCTTAAGCAGTCTCAAGGGAAGCAATCCAACGTTCCATGTCCAGAACGTGCGAAGCAACGCAAGAGTGTTGTTCCTAACATAAAGTATGTTCAGATGGATCAGTTCAAGCTGTGTTTGGTATTGTAGAGACAACATACATTTGCAGAGAGATTGTGAAAAGAAAAAGAAGTTCTCTGAAGGAACAGTAGGAGCAATAATGTTAACTTGAATGACTTCTATGATGATTCACATATGCATAGTTATACTCATGCAAAGACTAGGAAGAAAATTGTTGTTTTTGATAGAACTATTCCTAGGGAACAATTGCATTATGTGTCTCGACCAGGTAAGGCTAAGCTTGTCTGGGTCGCCAAATCTTAACTTTTTATGTGCAGGTTGAAGTGAGAGGGAACGAGAAGTGGTACATTGACAGCGCTTGTTCGTGCCATATGACCGGAAAAGAAGATCAACTCACCTCACTTCACAAACACTCAAGAGGGAGTGTTTCTCTTGGAGACAAGAGATGCAGAGAAATCATTGGAACAGGCGAAACAAAACTAAACTCCAGTATCACAGTAAAAGAGGTAAGTTTAGTTCATGAACTTGGTTTTAGTTTGTTGAGTGTTGCATAGCTCTGCGACCAAGGGAACAACAAGACTGTCTTTACTTCACAAGAATGCTACGTCAAAGACCGTGAAACCAAGAACATAATTCTGAGAGGAGTCAGATTCAAGGATGTGTATATTGTGGACAAGAATTTCAAGCCAAAGGAAATCCTATGCTTTGCGTCTATAGCTGATGAGACGGAACTGTGGCATAGAAGGCTTGGACATGCAAATCTTTGACTCATTCATAAGCTGTATACAAAGGAACATGTTCGTGCTCTTCCAAATGTTCGATCAGAGTTCCATGGTGTCTGTGATGCTTGTATGAAAGGGAAACAAACCCGTTCCTCGTTCAAGATTAAACCTGATGTAACAACCTCTCATCCTCTAGAATTGATTCATATGGATCTCTGTGGTCCCATGAGGATAAGAAGTCATGGAGGGAACATGTATGTTTTTGTAATTGTCGATGATTATTCTAGATTCACTTGGAAAAAATTTCTGTCTTCGAAGGATGAAGCTTTCTCTGAGTTCGAGGCGTTCATCAAGAAGGTGGAAACAAGTTTGGGAAAGAAGCTGAAGGCTATAAGGTCCGACCATGGAACGGAGTTTGAGAACTCTATGTTCTTCAACTTCTGTGAGGAACATGGTGTGTCACACGACTTCTCCGCGCCTAGGACACCACACCAGAATGGGGTTGTGGAACGGAAGAACATGACTCTGGAAGACATGGCGAGAACCCTCCTCATTGCAAGCAATCTTCCAAGAATCTTCTGGGCATAAGCCATTAACACTGCTTGTTATATTCTCAATCGTGCCGCTTCGTCCCTTATTGAATAAAACTGCTTATGAACTAATAAGGTATCGCAAGCCCAATATTTCCCACTTGCGTGCTTTTGGATGCAGGTGCTACATTCACAACAATGAGAAGGATAACTTAGGGAAGTTTGACCCACGAAGTGATGAAGGGATTTTCTTGGGATATGCAAAGGCGAGCAAGGCTTATAGAGTATACAATAAGAGGCTTCACAAAATTGAAGAAAGCATTCATGTTGTCTTTGATGAGAACTCAAAAGGTTCCAATGACGAGTTAGAGGCAACGTTCCCTGAGGAAGGCTATCCAAGAATGCAACGAGAAGATTCTGATGATGAAGACAACGACCCTTCCTCTCGACCTAGCTCAGGTCGTGGGAACGGTCCTTCTAATGCTGCTAATGTCTCTCCATCTTCCCCAGACTCTTCTAGTCTTGACGATTCTTCCAAGGAGGATACCTCAAGTGATTCTGCACAAGATGCAGACGTTCCCTCCTCATCTACTGCTGATTCAACAATCATGCCCCTAACTAATGCAGAAACCACTATCACTGTTCCATCTGGAACTTCTGGTGATATTATCATTGTTGATTCTCAAAGTGATGACGACGGAACATACCAATTTGAAGATGCCCAGTTACATCCATCTTCAACGGACGACTCTAAGATACAACCTGATGATCTATCATTACTCGTGTTAAAGAGTGTTCGAATTCTAAAGGTTCACCCTACTCATAATTTGGTCACACCTTTTGGTGAAAGAGGTTTGCGTTCTAAATTAAATATGTTCTCTGCTTTCCATGCTTTTATCTCTCTTGTAGAATGATGCGTTCCTGCTTGTGATGCCGGATCTCTGATCTTGGTGGGAAGTCGCACGCGTCGTGGTTGAGGGTGATAAGATGGAACACGATGTTTAGAAGACGGCAGCGGAGGAGATCGACTCGAAAGAGATCGAGTACTTGGCCGTAGCGTCGGCAACGGGTTGTGTTGGAACGACGACGTTCCCTCTAGTTTTGATGATGATAAACTCAAATGCTTTTGATGGTTTTTAGTGTGACTATGAGTTTCAGGAAACGATGAAAAGGAACGATGAAAACCAGTGAAGAGTCAAAACAGAGAAGCAAAGGAACAGAGAAGCCAACAATGACAAAAACAACACGCTGGAACGAAAGAAAAGAAGAGACGCGTGATGTTGAACAGAACAGAAAAGGAAACATTGCAAGGAACGGAGGACGCACGCTGAAACCCTAGAGGCTGCCGAATATCTGTTTATGAAAACAGATTATGAAGTTGTAACTTGGGCCTCAAGGAAGATCTCGATAGAGAGATATTGTGGTTAGAATGATTTTAGAAAAGATTGTATGAGATTTTATTATCTTATTTTCCTTAAGTAAAACTAGGGTAAAATATGAGAATTTCCTAGACTATATATTAGAAAGCTGCGAACTTCATTCAACAAGAGAGATAGAACATGGAACACATAGAGGAATTCCCAGAGCAGAACATTCGGAAGAAAGAAGAACACTTACAAGTACGAGACTTTGGTGAGTTGAGTATTTGTTAGGGTTTCGTCTGTCTAGTGTGTTGTTAGGAATGTTACTTCTAAGAGGTCTAGATATCTAGGAGTAAACTAGATTGAGAGAAGACTTGCTTGTTGTAATTCCTGGAATAATAACATAAGTAGACATTTGAAATCCTACTAGGGAAACCTAGAGGTAGAGGTTTTTCTCAGTCAACTAGTTGGTTGATTGAGTTTTCCTCTCTAAGGAACTGAGCTTGCTACTTATTAATCTGTCGTTATTTTCCGCTGCCCAAGGAACGAACTTATCGTTCCTTGATCTAACACACTCGATTCTACAATTGGTATCAGAGCAGGTGCTCTAGATTGTGTGTTACTTACAGATTTTACAAGTAACAATGGCTCCCAGTACTGTCGAAGTCGGTTTGAACTCCTCAAGGCCTCCTCTCTTGCTCGCTGGACAATATCAATATTGGAAAACACTTTTCATCAAGTGGGTGCAAAGCCATGACTACCAATACTGGTTGGTGATCTCTCTTGGTGATATTGACATTGCAGATCTAGAAAAGAAGTTGAAACTGAAGAAATGGGATCAAGACGATCTCCAGATCATGGAGAAAAATTGCAAAGCAGCCATGCTCATCAACAACGCTCTCAATCAGCAAGATGTGCAAAAACTCCAATCTTGTGAGTCGGCCAATGCTAAATGGCTTGCCTTGGAACATATGTATATGTGAAGCAAGGATTTGCGTGAAGTTGATCGTTTCATTGCGAAGAAGGACTTTTACAACTTCAAAATGGATGACAAGGAAGATGTGAGTTCCTACCAAGCACGATTTGAGAAGATCACAACAAATCTCACTGCTCACTCCGTCACCGATAAGGAAATTCTCCCCGATGAGAAAATCCTCATAATCATTGATGGTCTCCCTCATCGTCATGCAATGACCAAAGCTATTCTGAAGGAGAATCCTAACACCTTCAAACTGACGTTCCATGAGGTATTCAGCAAGATACAAAAGTATGACAACGAAGAAAAGGCTGCAAGAAACAAGGATTCCAAAGAAAAGGGAATTGCCTTGATGGTTGGAAAGGCTGTCGATAGAATTGAGAACAACCTCAATGACAATGATGGCTCCGATGACCCTGAGGTGGTATTGCTCACTAAAGCCATGCGTTCCCTCTACAACAAAGGAAGAAACAATAGAGGTGGGAACGGTGAGACTCGTGACATCAAGGATATCACATGCTACAACTGTAATGAAAAGGGTCACTACTCTAGTTCATGCCCAAAGCCCAAGAAACCAAGCACATCTTCTGGGAACGATGAGAAGAGAGCTCTCGTTGCTGTGTGGGGCAATGATGATGACTCAGATGGTGAAGATCCTGAAGCATGGAGTGGAACGATGTGTGCCATGGCCATCAACAACTCGTCTGAAGAAACCGAGGTAAATCCCGAAGATTTCTTAAAATCTCTTGTGAATTTTGATAAAAAATCTTTAATTGCTCTCATAAGAAATATGTATGCTGAGAACATGAAAACTCAAGAGGAACTAGCTAATTCTGAAGATGAATGTAGTAGTCTAAAAGAAAATATTTCTAGAACTGCTAGTACCTCGACTGTTCCTTGTTCTTCATGTGAGGCTAATCATGAGGAACTTCAGAGTTTGAGAAATGAAAAAGTCTCTTTGCTTATGAATGAAGTCTCTAACAATACTGATGCAAGGAGTATAGCTATTCCAAGTAAGCTTGAAGCACAAGTGTCCGAGATAAAGTCCTATGTGCACAAAATTCATTCTGTCATGATGGAACAGAAGCTTGAAGCTGAAAGCGTCAAGTTTGTCAAAGCAAGGTATGGAATTGGCTATACAGGTCCCAACCAAACGGAAGATGATCCCTCTATACTGGAACTACGTGAAGCAAGAGATAGGGAACTTCAAGATGCTAGAGAGAAGAATCGCAATCTTGAGGAACGCGTCAAGGTCCTTGAGAGTGGTCTGGATGAAACTCAGTCCTGGTACACTGGACAACCCGCTCACAAGATCTTCCTCAAACAATCTCAGGGAACACAATCCAATGTTCCATGTCCTGAACGTGCAAAGCAACGCAAAAGCATCGTGCCCAACAGGAAGTATGTTCAGATGGAACAGTTCAAGTTGTGTTGGTTTTGTGGGGACAACAGACATGTGCAAAGAGACTGTAAAAAGAAAAAGAAGTTCTCTGAAGAGCACACAAAGAGAAGGAACAGTAGGAGTAACAATGTGAACTTGAATGATTTCTATGATGATTCACATGTGCATAATCATAATCATGCTAAGACTAGGAAGAAATATGTTGTTAATGTTAGAACTATTCCTATGGAACAATTGCATTATGTGTCTCGACCAGGTAAGGGTAAGCTTGCCTGGGTCGCCAAACCTTAACCTTTTTTGTGCAGGCTGAAGTGAGGGGGAACGAGAAGTGGTATATTGACAGCGCTTAGTCATGCCACATGACCGAAAAAGAAGACCAACTCACCTCACTTCACAAACACTCAAGAGGGAGTGTTGCTCTTGGAGACAAGAGATGCAGAGAAATCATTGGAACAGGCGAAATACAACTAAACTCCAGTATCACGGTAAAAGAAGTTAGTTTAGTTCATGAACTTGGTTTCAGTTTGTTGAGTGTTGCACAACTTTGCGACCAAGGGAATAACAAAATGGCACGTAGTAGACTGCAAAAGCACTTCTGGAACGGAACAGTTCCTTGGGCCCTGTCTCATTTCATGGCGTTCTAAGAAGCAAAACTCTGTGGCCCTCTCCAATGCAGAAGCTGATACGTTGCCGCGGCAAGCTGTTGTGCTCAGGTATTGTGGCTTAAGCAACAACTGGAAGACTATGGTATGTCTCTTGGCACCGTTCCTATTATGTGTGATAATACTAGTGCCATCAACATTTCAAAAAATTTAGTTCATCATTCACGTACTAAGCATATTGACATTCGTCATCATTTTCTACGTGATAATGTTGACATGGGCTTTATTAGAATGGAACATTGCAGGACTGAAAATCAAGTGGCAGACATCTTCACCAAAGCACTAGACAAAGGCCCATTCGAGTATCTTCGATTACTCCTTGGCATGATCTCTTTGAATTGAGGACCTTCACACCCATTATTCCCTCAATGCTTGGCTAACTTGTTTCACAGATTTCATAAAGTTCCTTGTTTACTGGCTTCTTATGATATGAATATTCATGATTTTTGTGTGTTCGAATTACCTTGTCTTAGGGTCTAGGTACTTTGTCTTTTGATTTGTGTTAAATTACTTGATTACATGCTAACATCTCTCTTAAAGACCCAAAACAACCAATTTGATGATTGAACCCTCATTACAAGCCCACATGATAATTGATTGTACAGCCTACCTTAGCCGCGATTCAGGTAAACGTTCCCTATGATCCTTCTTTGTTAAACTTTTTACTGGGAATAATTATTTGAGTTGCTTTTCTCCCTACCATATGTTTGGATATACTATATTTTGCGTGAACCCAACATTGAAATATCCTGACAAGCCTCGCAAGCACTCTTGGTCTCAGGGGGAACAAAGACCGTTGCTCAGATTAAGGGGGAACTGATAGGTATGGAATGTTGAATTTGAATCAGAGACTCACATTAATTGAGTTGCAGGTGTCCGTTGGAACAGCTCCCTGTGTGATTTGACTGATCTGAGATAGGAACAGTGACGCGGCTACCAAGCAAAAAGTGACCGTTGCTTTTGGAGAGAGAAGACGCTATTGATGGAAATTTTTGAAAAGAAGGAAACTTGGAGACGGTTGAGATCCGAAAAGATTTATTTGGAAAAGATTTTATCTTGGAAAAGATTTTATCTTGTTCCTATATATATGGCATATCTCCTCAAGTTCCTTCACCGCCACTACTCTCTCTGATATCTCTCAGCACTCAAATCTCTCAAGCTCTTTGCTTCCATGGTTTCCCCAAGCAAGATCATCACCGACAAATTGACCGACGCTGAGATGGATGCCTACATCCTTCAACTCCAACAGGCCAATGAACAATCACAATGTGGAGAAGATGAAATTTAAAGACGATACCAAGGGAACGGGCACTGTCGCTGCAAAGAAAACAACTGGTGAAGGAACGTCTAAGGGAAGCTCAATTCAGCATCAAATTCTTGCTGAGCTCAAGCAACTGAACTCCACCATGACATTGCACTTGGATCACTTTCTGAGCAAAGTCGAAGACTCTGCTGAAGACCCTGAGATCTGAGTGCTCTCCGTTCCTTTCCCTGCCCGTCTGACCCTCTGTTCTTGTTTTTCTTATGTTTTTATGTTCTTTTTGTGATTGTTCCTTATCTTTTGAACTTAGCTGTCTATGCCCCTATGCTTTGTACTTCGTCTAACTTTATGAATGAACTATTTTTGCTTATGAGTTGCATGTGTGTCAAGTCTTTCTGTCATTTGTGAAACTTTTGATGATGCCAAAAGGGGGAAGTATGGAAAATGTGAAACCCAAGGAAGAGTTGATAACAGAAGCTAGTGCTAAGGGGAACGACAATGCTGCTTGAAGGTAAATTCTCAATGAACTTTCTGAGGGGAAACAGTGTTAACATATTGAACATAGTATCTGTGTGATTAAATGTGAAAATGCCTTTACTTATCTGTTTTGAACTGTGTATTTTGACTTGCACATTTTAAAGGAGTTTGTCATCACCAAAAAGGGGGAAATTGTTGGAACGACGACGTTCCCTCTAGTTTTGATGATGATAAACTCAAATGCTTTTGATGGTTTTTAGTGTGACTATGAGTTTCAGGAAACGATGAAAAGGAACGATGAAAACCAGTGAAGAGTCAAAACAGAGAAGCAAAGGAACAAAGAAGCCAACAATGACAAAAACAACACGCTGGAACGAAAGAAAAGAAGAGACGCGTGATGTTGAACAGAACAGAAAAGGGAACATCGCAAGGAACGGAGGACGCGCGCTGAAACCCTAGAGGTTGCCGAATATCTGTTTATGAAAACAGATTATGAAGTTGCAACTTGGGCCTCAAGGAAGATCTCGGTAGAGAGATATTGTGGTTAGAATGATTTTAGAAAAGATTGTATGAGATTTTATTATCTTATTTTCCTTAAGTAAAACTAGGGTAAAATATGAGAATTTCCTAGACTATATATTATAAAGCTGTGAACTTCATTCAACAAGAGAGATAGAACACGGAACACAGAGAGCAATTCCCAGAGCAGAACATTCGGAAGAAAGAAGAACACTTACAAGTACGAGACTTTGGTGAGTTGAGTATTTGTTAGGGTTTCGTCTGTCTAGTGTGTTGTTAGGAACGTTACTTCTAAGAGGTCTAGATATCTAGGAGTAAACTAGATTGAGAGAAGACTTGCTTGTTGTAATTCCTGGAATAATAACATAAGTAGACATTTAAAATCCTACTAGGGAAACCTAGAGATAGAGGTTTTTCTCAGTCAACTAGTTGGTTGATTGAGTTTTCATCTCTAAGGAACTGAGCTTGCTACTTATTAATCTGTCGTTATTTTCCACTGCCCAAGGAACGAACTTATCGTTCCTTGATCTAACACACTCGATTCTACAGGTTGGATAATCTCGATGAAGATCGAGTGGAGGCCGTAGCGTCGGCAGCGGAGGAAGGGAGATGAGAAGTTAGAAGTGTTTGACGTCCAATCAAAGGAAGGAGGCAATAGGCTCTCAACTTAAGCTTTGATTTAAAATTAGACGTAACCTAATACAAAAGGCCGATTGTCCTTTTATACTAGATCGCGGGACTCAGATGGGCCGAGTCTCACTTAATGGGCCGGCCCACGTGACATGCGTGGAACACACGCCCCAAAATAAATAACTAAAATAATAATGTCTTGACAATTCAAATAATACAAAGAACGCGTTTAACTGATGGTAGAGAGGATGCTAACAGAGAACGCGTTCTCTAGTATGTGTTGATGGCTTCTGAGGAAGAACGCGCTCTCTTGCGTCCCTTGGCTTGCGTTGACGCAAACAACCATGGATTGTGTCGCATTGGCGATTGCTTTGGCACGAGATCGCGTTATTGGTCCTTCTGAGCGAATGCTCATAGCTTGCTCTTCCTCTGTGGCAGTCATGGTGGACAGGGGCGCATCACCCTCCCCCACTTGGCTGTAAAGCGTCCCCGCTTCACCATCATCGAATTCAGGCTCCACATATGGTTCTAAGTCGGCGACATTGAAGGTCGCGTGGACACCGTAGTTTGGAGGAAGCTCGATCTCGTAAGCGTTGTCTCCCATGGCCTTCACAACACGAAAAGGTCCATCACCGCATGGAGCCAGCTTTGATTTGCGCTTTGCTGGAAAACGGCCTTTACGGATATGCACCCAGACCAAATCCCCTGGGGCAAATATAACGTGGTGGTGCCCACGGTTGTATTGTGTGGCATATTGTTCAACGCGGCGTTCCAGCTGTGCCCGCGTTCGTTGATGCAATTCCTGGATCATCGCGGCGCGGTTGGCCGCGTTTGGGTTCTCCTTATCCTTCAGTGGACGCGGCATCATGTCCAGCGAAGTCAGTGGGTTTCTGCCATAGACCACCTCGAATGGAGTGAGCTTCATCGCGGAGTGCCTGGACCTGTTGTAAGAAAACTCAACAATTGCAAGTAAGTCCTCCCAACGCTTTGGGTTGGTTTTGAGCATGGTCCTAAGGAGGGCTCCTAGGGTTCTATTGGTGACCTCAGTTTGGCCATCTGTTTGGGGATGGTAACTAGTGGCGAACAAGAGTTTGGTACCCAATTTTCCCCAAAGGGTTCTCCAGAAAATGCCTACAAATTTGGTATCGCGATCACTCATGACAGTCCTTGGTATCCCATGTAAATGGACCACGTTGTCAAAGAACAACGTCGCGATCTCACTAGCAGAGTGTGTGGTTTTACACGCGATAAAATGGGCCATTTTGGAAAACTTGTCCACAACTACAAAGATGGAATCCTTACCCTTTCGGGAGAGAGGCAAACCTGTGATGAAGTCCATAGACAAATCTTCCCAAGGGCCTATAGGGATGGGTAGAGGCGTGTAAAGACCATAGGGGTGGGAGGTAGATTTACCGCGTTGACATGTGACACAACTGGTGCAATATCGCGTCACATGGGTGGTCATGCGCGGCCAAAAGAAATGCTCCCGAAGAGCAGCTAAAGTTTTGGTGACCCCAAAATGACCGCGTCCTTCATGGGCTTCCTAGATGAGGAGTTTCCTAATTGGTGAGCTAGGAATGCACAAGCTGCCGGCTTTGTAAAGGTAGCCCTCATGGAAGATGTAAGTTTCGAACTCGCGGTCCCTAAGGCATTGTTCTACAATGGGCTTAAAGAAGGGATCAAGCAGATATAAATCTTTTATCAACGCGAAGCCAAGGAGTTTAGACTGAAGATGAGTAAGGAGAACATACCTGCGAGAAAGGGCGTCGGCGACCACATTCTCCTTACCTTCTTTATGCACGACGACGTAAGGAAACGTCTCCATAAATTCCACCCAACGAGCATGGCGGCGGTTTAGATGTGCTTGACTATTTAGATAGTTGATGGCCGTGTGGTCCGAGTGGATCACGAACTCGCGTAGCCAGAGGTAGTGCTGCCATGTCTTGAGGACGCGAATAAGCGCGTAAAGCTCCTTGTCGTAAGTGGGGTAATTCAAAGTTGCCCTAGTTAGCTTCTCGCTGAAGAACGCGATGGGCTTCTTCTCTTGGTGGAGGACTCCACCAATCCCTACATTGGACGCGTCACATTCAACTTCAAAGTGTTTGGTGAAGTCTGGGAGTTGAAGTAACGACGCGTTGCACAAGGCATCTTTCAACGCGTTGAACGCGTGATTGTGGTTGGCCTTCCAATTCACCGCGGTGTTTTTCTTTGTGAGCTTATGGAAGGGCACGGCGATGGAGCTGAAGTTGTGAAGAAATCTCCTGTAGAAGCTTGCCAAGCCAAGGAAGCTTCTAACCATGGTCGATGTGGTGGGTGTTGGCCAATCCCGGATGGCCTTCACTTTGTCCTCATCTACGCGGAGTCCATCCTTGGAGACCACGTAGCCCAGAAAGTTTGTAGTGTCGGATGCAAATCGACACTTGCCAAGATTGGCATACAATTGGTCGCGTCTCAAGCACTCTAACACAAGCCTAAGGTGTTGTACATGAGAGTCAAGACTACGCGAATACACCAGAATATCATCAAAGTAAACTACCATAAATTTCCCTAGAAATTCCCTCAGCACATGGTTCATGAGCCGCATGAAGGTGCTCGGCGCGTTGGTGAGACCAAACGGCATGACTAGCCATTCATACAGGCCATATTTATCTTGAACGCGGTCTTCCATTCATTACCCTCATTCATGCGAATCTGGTGATATCCGCTCTTCAAGTCAATCTTGGTGAAGTGTGTCGCGCCATGCAACTCATTGAGCATGTCATCAAGGCGCGGTATGGGGTGCCTGTACTTGATTGTGATCTAATTGATGGCACGGCAGTCGACACACATGCGCCATAAGCCATCTTTCTTTGGAACCAGGATAACTGGGACCGTGCAAGGGCTTAGGGATTCCCTCACGTAGCCACGATCCATAAGTTCTTGGACTTGGCGCTGTAGCTCCTTTGTTTCATCTAGGCCAGCGCGATAGGTAGCGCGATTGGGGAGGGAGGCACCAAACACCAAGTCAATTTGGTGCTCAATGCCTCGCAAAGGTGGAAGCTAGGCCTTGGGGAAGCTCCTCTAGAAATAAGTCGTTGAACTCTTCAAGCAGCTCAGAGATCGCGCTCGGCAGGGCTTCCATTATGGGGGCCTCTAGGGTGCAAGGCGTGGGCACTAAAAGAAAACAGGATGCCTTGCCACTCAAGGGGGCAGTGAAGTCGTTTGGCCGCGCCAGGAGCAGCCTGTGCTCACAGGTGCCTTTCAACGTGGTGTTTTTGGGCACGGGCTTTGTCCCTTCTTTGGAACGCGTTCGATCACTTGACGCGTTGTCTGTAGTCGCCTCTTTGTTCCCAGGTGAAGAACGTGTGCTACTTGCATTCTAGTTTTTCGACGCTTCAATTGCCTTCTGTCGATCACGCTCAACCTGGTCCTGTAAAATCTCATTAGGCGACATAGGTAAGAGTGTGACGCGTTTCCCGTGGTAAGTAAACACATAAGTGTTTAAATAGCCATCGTGAAGAACGCGCTTGTCAAATTGTCATGGATGCCCCAACAAAAGATGTGTAGCGACCATGGTAATGACATCACAGAGGACAGAGTCTGTATATTGACCAATGGAAAATGAAATGAGACATTGACGAGTTACAATGTTACCAGAACTCGATGAAATCCATTATAGTCCGTATGGTTGTGGGTGAGGAGTGGTTGGCAGGTTGAAATGAGTGACCACCTTTTCATTAATGATGTTGCAACAACTGCCTCCATCAATGATGACGCTCAAGGATGCGGTCTTGACCAAGCAATGCGTGTGGAACAGATTCTCGCGTTGATCACCAAGGGTGGCTTCCTTGACAGTGAGGAGACGTCGCGTGACAAGGCTCAGAGCAGTGCCTTCATGCAGCGCGGTGGCTTCACAAGTATAAGCCTCCTCGTCATCCTCGAACCCTTCATCGATCATCTCAAGGGGTGTGTCCCCATCCTCATAAGATTCATACCCCGCGGAGATGGTGGAGAAGAGGACTTTCTTGTCGTTTGGGCAATTTCTCTGGATATGCCCTCTGCCTCCACACTAGTAACATTCCAAGTCACGCGCGCGATCCTGAGTTGGTGATGTGCCCTTTGGTGGCGGCGCACGAGGAACATTGCTAGGTGGTGTCACGATCTTCCCTTGTCTGTTGGGATTTGACGCGGTGGATCCTGTTGATGGGCCGCGCAGATTAGTGGTAGGAATTTGATTAGAGTTAGAGTCATACCTTCTTTGGCCATAGGGTTGGTATGGTCCCTGACGCTTTCGCACGAGTTGATTATGGAGTTGTATCGCCGTGTGCGTGAGCGTGTTGAGGTCCTTGATGGGAAGGATCTCCAATTGGTCTCGGATGTTGGTGTTGAGACCGCTCAAAAATTTCGTCCTCATTGTGGAGGGAGCCACGCTAATGGACGCCTTGTAGTACATATCCTCAAGTTGCGAGAAGAACTCAAGGGGTGTCTTCGAACCTTGTTTTGCCATGGCAATGTCCAAGCGCATTTGGTTCTTATAATCTTGGGGCACGTACTTGAGTGTCATCACAAGCTGGTGCCATTCTATGAGAGGCACCAAGTTTCTCCTTATTCGATCATCCACAAATCGGTGCCACCAAACGCTCGCGGCGCCACAAAAGTGTACTGTGGCGGCGGCCACGTGGTCCTCTTCAGGAACTTGGCAATAGATCAAGGTATACTCCGTAGCATGCAACCATTCAAGAAAAACTACAGGGTTGTATTCACCAAAAAAAATTCAACTTTTACCTTAATTTCATGGCGATTGAGCCTGGGAGCATTGGCTTGAGGCCTTCATTGTAAACGCGGCGCTTGAATGTCCAAAGGAGCATATTGATGGCCTTGGGCCTGTGGAAACTGGGCATGCCCTAGTTGTTGCCTTCGCGCGCCAACATTGCCGCAATCATTGCCAAACGGGGCCTGTTACTCCATCCCCTGGCCGCGTCTGCGGCGCTGGTGTCCTTGGTGGGGCGCATCGCGGCGAACATCGTAAGTCATGTCATGCCTCCTCTCAATTTCATTGCGCCTATCGAAGGACGCGTTGGCCATGTTTGCGCCTTGGGTTAGCTTAGGTGGAGGGATCCAATCGACGGGGCGGTCTTGTAACTCCATAGGGTCACCGAGTGGGGGATGGAAATTTCCTAGATTGATCATCCTTGAGTCCTCCATCTCTTCATCATCAAACTCCTCGAACTCGTCTTGGTGGAGAAGAGTGTGGGAGAAGTAGCCATCCGAGCCATAGTGGGGCGTCCTCGCACTTTGGTGGCCCAGATGATCCTCCACGTTGAATGGAACTGGTGTGGGGGCATGGCGACGCTGACGCGGCATAGCATTTGGAGAGCGATTGGATCGTCTCTGCTGGCCTGTGTCGCATTCTTCTCGTTTGGCTCTGTCGACTAGCGGGGTAGAGGCGATCTCGCGTTGTCGTCTGTTGCCTCTGGCTTCATACATGTCATTGAAGTCATAAGGTTCAGAGTACTCACCATGGGAAACCTCATCGCGGTCGGAGTCGGTTTCATCGCCGACTGGTGTTTCATGTGGTGCATAGCGGTCACGATGTGACACATAGCCTTGGCGGCTTTCTATCACCGATTGGATTCTTTGAATCCGCGGTTGTAAGTTGGAGGTGGAGGGCATCACTCCTTTGCCCTTGTCAACGCATTGTTTACTTGGCCCGGCTTCAGTTTGACGCGGCGCGCCTAGAGTGTCCATTGGGACCATCAAGGTTGGTGTGGGTTGTGCCAGCGCAATGCGTTCCTTGGCCTGGAATTCGGCAACTTGGCGCCTAAGTTCATGGATCTCGCGTTGTTCCTCCGAGAGCTCCAGAATGGGATCTTGTGGAGGATTGGCGAGTGGGACCACTTCATGTTGCGCGATTTGTTGCTGTGGTGGATGGTTGTTACCATCGCCTTGGACATTCCCACCTGTGGGTGCCATGAGGCTACCTATAACAATATGTCCATCCATCGCGAGTAAAAACGCACAAAAGACAATATAAAACCAAAGAACAAGTAAGCACTCAACAAGTAGCAAGTGTTCATGTAGAATGGCGCGTTCTTTCGGCTAAAGGCAAGCAAAGCAAGTGTGATATGCAAGCACAAGAGCAACGAAACCAAAAGAAAGAAGTCTTAACGTCTTGCGTAAACAACGCGCATACACAAGACACACTTGCAAACGTGACACTATACGATGGAGAGATTAAGGAGATGAGCCTAGCCGTTGAGGGAAGAAGGTTGCCTTATTTTGGCTTTACTTCTTGTTTTTTTTTTTTTAATGTCGCATTTTTTTTTTAATGCGACTTGCCTTTTTTTTTTGAATTTGAAATTCAAATCCGAGATCTTAGTCTTAGTTGAAGATCAGATAAGAATTAAATGAAACAAAATAAAAATAAATGGCTAAGTAACTTAAGGAAAGAAATCATGAGATTTACGCGATAGGAGAGAGAAACTTTAATCCAGATTTATGATGGTCAACACAAGCAAATATGGCAAGATATGCAAGTGAGATTCACGTGATTAATTAAGGAAATCTTTGAATTAATTACGCAGATTTCATGCAAACAAATCACACAATTTTCGCAAGGTGATCAAGCAATTATCGGCCAAGAGATTCTCTTGTAGAAACCGATGGGACAAGCATGTGTATGAGAGAGAAAATTTTTTAGTGATTATGGCGGAAGCAAGGATGACGGGGGAGAAAAAAAAATCGTGAACAAATGAAACTTGACAAGCGACTTACAAGATCAAAGGCTCTGATGCCAGTTAATGTGTTCCTGCTTGTGATGCCGGATCTCTGATCTTGGTGGGAAGTCACACGCGTCGTGGTTGAGGGTGATAAGGTGGAACGCGATGTTTAGAAGACGGCATCGGAGGAGATCGACTCGAAAGAGATCGAGTACTTGGCCGTAGCGTCGGCAGCGGGTTGGATAATCTCGATGAAGATCGAGTGGAGGCCGTAGCGTCGGTAGCGGAGGAAGGGAGATGATAAGTCAGAAGTGTTTGACGTCCAATCAAAGGAAGGAGGCAATATGATCTCAACTTAAGCTTTGATTCAAAATTAGACGTAACCTAATACAGAAGGCCGAGTTGTCCTTTTATACTAGATTGCGGGACTCAGATGGGCCGAGTCTCGCTTAATGGGCCGGCCCACGCGACATGCGTGGAACACACGCCCCAAAAGAAATAACTAAAATAATAATGTCTTGACAATTCAAATAATAAAAAGAACGCGTTTAACTGATGGTAGAGAGGACGCTAACAGAGAACGCGTTCTCTAGTATGGGTTGATGGCTTCTGAGGAAGAACGCACTCTCTTGCATCCCTTGGCTTGCGATGACGCAAACAACCATGGATTGTGTCGCGTTGGTGATTGCATTGGTACGGGATCGCGTTATTGGTCCTTCTGAGCGAATGCTCATAGCTTGCTCTTCCTCTTTGGCAGTCGGTAGGCAGGGGCACATCATAGAACCCAAGACCATCAAGGAAGCATTGAAGGAATCTGACTGGATCATAGCTATGCAAGAGGAGCTACATCAATTTGAGAGGAACAAAGTTTGGCGGCTCGTTCCCTTGCCTCGCAACAAACATGCTATTGGCACTCGCTGGGTGTATAGGAACAAGCTCGATGACTCTGGGGTGGTCACAAGGAACAAAGCAAGGTTGTTTGCTCAAGGTTACAATCAACAAGAGAGGATTGACTATGATGAGACGTATGCTCCAGTGGCTCGCATTGAAGCTATTCGTCTTCTCATCGCCTATGCCGCTCACAAGGGATTCACACTATACCAAATGGATGTCAAGACTGCGTTCTTGAATGGATATCTCCAAGAAGAGGTATATGTGAAGCAGCCCGCTGGTTTTGAAGATGCCAATTTTCCCTCGCATGTGTATGCTTTGGACAAGGCATTGTATGGTCTTAAGCAAGCACCTCGTGCTTGGTATGATAGACTTGCACAGTTCCTTCTCTCCAACGGATATCGTCGATGAACGATTGACAAAACTATGTTCCTTCTGGAACAAGAAGGTAAGATTCTGGTGGTTAAAGTATATGTTGATGATATTATTTTTGGTTCCACTAACCCTGCTCTTGTAGAAAAGTTCAAAAATCTTATGAGTAGTGAGTTTGAGATGAGCATGATTGGGGAATTGTCCTTTTTCCTCGGATTACAAGTTACTCAGACTAAGGAAGGAACGAAGATCCATCAACAAAAGTACATCAAGGAGCTGTTGAAGAAGTATGGTATGGATTCTGCAAAACCAATCGTTACCCCTATTTCTCCTAACACTCGCTTAGATGCAGATTTAAATGGAACAACTGTTGATCCCACCATGTATAGAGGAATGATTGGTTCTCTCCTCTATCTCACGGCCAGTGGGCCAGATATTTTGTTTAGTGTGTGTCTCTGTGCTAGATTTCAGGCTAATCCAAAGGACTCACACTTGAAGAAAGTAAAGCGAATCTTTCGATACCTCAAAGGAATGGACCATCTATGTCTATGGTATCCCAAGAACTGTGACTTCAATTTAGTTGGATTCACAGACGCTGACTTTGCTGGGCACGTTGTAGATCGCAAAAGCACATCTGGAACGGCACAGTTCCTTGGTCCCTGTCTTGTCTCGTGGGTTTCCAAGAAGCAAAACTCTGTGGCCCTCTCCACTGCAGAAGCTGAATACGTCGCCACGACAAGTTATTGTGCTTAGGTATTATGGCTCAAACAACAACTGGAAGACTTTGGTATGTCTCTTGGCATCGTTCCCATTATGTGTGATAATACTAGTGCCATTAACATCTTGAAAAATCTAGTTCATCATTCACGTACTAAGCACATTGACATTCGTCATCATTTCCTACGTGATAATATTGACATGGGCTTTATTAGAATGGAACATTGCAGGACTGAAAATCAGGTAGCAGACATCTTCACCAAAGCACTAGACAAAGGTCCATTCGAGTATCTCCGATTACTCCTTGGCATGATCTCTCTGAATTGAGGACCTTCACACCCATTATTCCCTCAATGCTTGGCTAACTTGTTTCACAGATTTCATGAAGTTCCTTGCTTACATTGCATTTCTTGACATTATTATTTCATGATTTTTGCTTTCTCGAATTGCTTTGTCTTAGGGTCTAGCTTCTTTGTCTTTTGATTTGTGTTGAATTACTTGATTGCATGCTAACATCTTATTTGAGACCCAAAACAACCAATTTGATGATTGAACCCTCATTACAAGCCCACATGATAATTGGTTGTACTGCCTACCATTGCCTCGATTCAGGTAAACGTTCCCTATGATCCTTCTTTGTTAAACCATTTTACTGGGAATAATTATATGAGTTGTTTTCTCCCTACCATCTATTTGGATATACTATATTTTGTGTGAACCCAACATTGACATATCCAGACAAGCCTCGCAAACACTCTTGGTCTCAGGGGGAACGACGATTGTTGCTCAGATTGAGGGGGAACAGATGTGTATGGAACGTGGAATTTGAATCAATGGCTGGTATTTATTGGGGTACAGGTGCACGTTGGAACGGCTCTCTGTGAGATTTGACTGCTTTATGGCAGGAACAGTGATGCGGTAAACGAAGTGAAAGTGGTCGTTAGAGGAAGAGAGAGAAACGACTTATTGATGGAAATTTTGAAAGCCGATTGAGATTTTGGAAAGATTTTATCTTGCAAAAGATTTTATCTCTCCTATAAATATTTGATATTCCATTCAAGATTCTCCACCACCAATCTTCATTTTCTGCTCTCTCAGAAATCAAAAACCCTTGCAAACTCTCAAAGCTCCTTGTTTCCATCGATTCTCCAAGCAAGAAAATCTCCACCGACCAGATGTCTGAAGCCGAGATGGATGCCTACATCCTCCAACTCCACCAAGCCCGAGCCGCCCGTGCTACACCGACTCCCACCGGCGTGCCTCCATCTCTAGTGGTAATTGCTCACGCCGCCGTCCAACAAACAGTGGATCCTTCTGCGTCTACATCGACACCTACCCCGACGCCGTCCCCCTCTGCTATTTCCCCGCTAAAAGCCCAGGACCTCAATCCTGTGCTTGCCGATGTGCCTATGGAGGAAAACCCACGTCCCTAACATGTCGAAGAAGAGGAAGTCTCTTCTCCCTCCAAGGACAGAGGAGATGAGGAGGAACAGTCGATGCAGTCCTTGGAGAAGGAACTAGGTGTAAAGTCTGCACCTTTGGCGCCGCCTGCACCTCGGAAGCGCAAGCTTGCAGTTCTTGCTGTGACTGCTCAAGAAGAGGAGGAAGAAGAGGAAGTTGAGATCTTGGAGCATCGAATGGCTCTTACAGCCCAGCCGACACCATCCAAATCCGGTGGCGATGAAACTGCTCCTCGTCCTCTGAAGGCACGGTTGCGTTCCGTTGTGAAGCCAAAATTGAAAAGAGCAAAATCTACTGGCAAGGCAAAGCTGGATCTCTCCATCTCCACCACCACTGTTCCCGACTTCTCTGAAGGTAAAAAGATCCTTCCACCTCTTTTGATTCGCGAAAGTTTCTACTCTGAGCACAATGTGGAGGAGATCTTGGAACTTCTGCGTTTCCAAGGCTGGGAACGTCTCTGTTCCAACAGGGCTACAGTCAATGAAGTTCAGATGCGAGAGTTCTACCACTACTTTCACTTATCCAAGGCTGATGTTCTGTGTGGGTCGGCCAAGATCAGTGGCGAAGACCTGTCTTTTACGCCTAAGGTGATCTCCTCGCTTCTCTCTGTTCCTTTGGGTGGATTTTATGAGGTTCCTGCAAGCGAGATAAATGATGAGAAGCTTGCCTGTATGGAACGACTGTTTGGTTCAACTACTGTGGAGCTACACACTGAAAGGCTGACATTGGCTCAGCGAATTGCCTTCCACATCATTTCCAGAGCTGTGGCGCCTCGCCAAGAGAAGTGCTACACCATCACCCTGTGCGATTTGTTTTTGCTTGACTGATTTCTGAGAAGGGAGAAAATTGATCTCCCTCGAGTAATCTTGTGCCATATGGATCGGTGCAAGGCCAAGTCCCACTCTTTAGCCTATCCAGGCTTGGTGAAGATGTTGTTGCTTCGAGATGAAGCATATATTGAAGAGAATGAGGTGTCTCTGGGAAGTGAGTTGGATTCTGCAGCTATGGAGAAAATGAAGTTCAAAGGTGAT
The DNA here is from genome assembly GCA_027886185.1 of Rheum nobile. Lineage (NCBI taxonomy): Eukaryota > Viridiplantae > Streptophyta > Magnoliopsida > Caryophyllales > Polygonaceae > Rheum > Rheum nobile. The sequence goes on from WOAB01000571.1 coordinate 106,152, forward strand.
GCGAAGGGAACAGGTACTGTGATGGCTAAGAAAGCTGTTGCGAAGGAACGTCAAAGGGAAGCTCAATCCAGCATCAGATTTTGGCTGAGCTTAAGCAGTTGAATACCACGATGACCCTGCTCCTAGATCACTTTCTGAGCAAAGCTGAGGACGCTGCTGAAGACCCTGAGATCTGAGTGTTCCCCGTTACCTCCCTGCCGGTCTAATCTTCAGTTTTTGATTTTCTGTGTTTTTATGTCTTTTGTGTGATTGTTCCCTATCTTTTGATAATAGTTGTCTAGGTTCCTTTTATTTGTACTTTGCCTTGCATTATGAATGAATTATTTTGCTTATGATTTGCATGCGAGTCAAGTCTTTGTGATTTCTGTGATCTTTTGATGATGCCAAAAGGGGGAAGTATGGAAAATGTGAAACCCAAGGAAGAGTTGATAACGAGAAGCTAGTGCTAAGGAGAACGACAATGTTGCTTGAAGGTAAATCTTTCTATGGACTTTCTGAGGGGGAACAATGTCAATATCTTGAACATAGTATTTGTGTGATTACATGTGAATTTGACTTCTTACTTGTCTGTTTTGAACGTGCACATTTTGAAGGAGTTTGTCATCACCAAAAAGGGGGAAATTGTTGGAACGATGATGTTCCCTCTAGTTTTGATGATGATAAACTCAATGGCATTTGATGGTTTTTAGTGTGACTATGAGTTTCAGGAAACAAATGATTCAAAGGAACGATGAAAACCAAGTGAAGAATCAAAACAGAGAATGCAAGGAACAGAGAAGCCAACAATGAGAAACAACACGCTGGAATGAAAGAGAAAGAGAGACGTGCGTTGTTGATCAGAAAAGGAAAGGGAACAACGCCAAGGAACGCATGACGTGCGCTGTGAACCCTTGCGCCTGCCTAATCTTTCTTTTATGGAAACAAAGATTGAAGGAGCAACTTGGGGCGCAAGAAATAATCTCGTTGGAGATATTCTGGTTAGGATAGATTAGTAAAGATTGTATAGGATTATTTTATCTTATCTTCTTTAAGTAAAACTAGGGTAAATTAGATAGAATACCTAGACTATAAAATAGAAAGTTGCAAACTTCATTTGATAAGTGATTCACGTCGTTTCCCACAGAGAAGAGCATTCGGAAGAAGAAAGAACTTACAAGGATGAGACTTTGGTGAGTTGAGTACTTGTTAGGGTTTTGATTGTCTTAAGTGTTGTTAGTAACGTTACATTCAGAAGTCTAGATATCTAGGAGTAAACTAGATTGAGATAATACTTGCTTGTTTGTAATTCCAGGATTAATAACACAAGTAGACTTTCGAAATCCTACTAGGGAAACCTAGAGGTAGAGGTTTTTCTTAGTCAACTAGTTGGTTGATTAAGTTTTCCTCTCTAAGGAACTTTGTCTGTTACTCTGTTATTCTGTTACGATATTCCGCTGTCCAAGAAACAGTTTCACCGTTCCTTGTACTAACACACTCGATTCTACACAACCCTTACCCATGAATACTCCCAAAACTTATTCATATTATGCAATAGCTTTACATGTTGTGGCTTCACCAACCTCTTCTTATCCCCTCCAAGCAAAAGACCATCGACTATCAAAATGAGTGCCAACTTCAGTTTGTAAGTCTCCAACTAACTATGTTCTTTGAATCACTTGTAAAACTCTTATACTGTCATCTTAGGATCACCTGGATTACCAAAAAAATTGCCCCATTACTAGCCCCACACCTTTCGTATCCACAAATGGAATTTTTCCACAATTCAATCTAGTGATGAGACCAAACTCCTTAATTGAAAACTTCAAATCTTCTTCTGACACCTCATACCAAGACTACCACTTCTTCTTTGTGTTCAAGTTGCTTGAAAAGAACTGCATGCAATGTTGTGAAGAAAATGATACCTCCCTGCAACATATTCTTTACTTTCCCAAATGGGCCATCCAAAACCCGTTGTCAATCCGTAGGGGTTAGTTTGTTCTCTATCTCACGTACAAAATGTACCCTACAATTTATGTTAATAATTATTTCATAGAATGGTTCCCCTTTGTAATATATGTACCTAATCTGCAAATGACATGAATTTCTATAAAATAACATAAATTTGCAAATGGAACAATTACAAACCCATACAGGATTTGGAATGTAGAAAAGTTACATCCCTTTTGAAAGCTATTGGCTTTTTTGCCTTCAAACCTTTAGATTATGCCTTTCCCTTCACTATTTTGTTAGAGTGGACTTCACCTCATTCGATTTTGGCTTCACAAGGCAAGTAGATCTGGCCTTCCCATATTTCTTCTTCTTCCGCTCTTAGGCATCATCATCTTTGCTCTTCCTTTTGCCACCAACATTCTTCATCGGCCTCGATTCCTTATCGCTTTTGAGAACTGCCATTTCTCGGGTTTTTCCGAAATATGAGTTATAGAGGGAAATTACAGAGGTATTGAAGCTTGAGAGGGCGATTCAAAGTTTTGAAGCTTCAGACGGGCAATAATGGAGTTTGAGAGTAGAGGGAAGTTTTGTAGAATGGTTCAGAGGGTTGAAGCTTGAAAGGAAAATTTATGGGGGATCAAGGCTTTTCAATGACTTCTTTTGGAAGAAATTTGGGAACGTTTTTGGGTGCCAGAATAACTTTCCTCGACTAAAATGTAAATTTAATCAATTAATTTCAACATTTAATTTCTCAACCAATTTTTAAAAATGATTTAATTTACCTTTTTTTAATTCCAAAACAACCAAAAGAAAATGGAAAATGCTAAATGAATTTACCTTTTTCTTGAAAATTCCAAAAATGGGGACTTTGGGGAATGATGCAATTATTTAGGACCATTTTACCCCTAAGTAGATGCCCATGCAATAAAAATTAGGCATGTGTTTCTAATTCCAAAATTCATGGACTAAGGGTGCAATGCAATTATTTTGGATGCCTATTTTTGCAAATTTCTCTTTTATAATTCTTTTACATTGAATTTTAAATTTACTATTAATTAGAAAACTTAATAATCTAACAACTAAAATTTAGTTTGATATGACTTTAATAAATTAGAAATAAATCTATTACATTATTTAAGTTTAACTATTCTATAAGTGATACCTTGTGGCGGAGCAAGAAATCGTCTGAAAGGGGTCAAACTTTTTTCGTGAAAAATCATGCGATATTGGTTAATGATGACCTGCCTCTACAGACATAATCTCTCTTAGCATATATGTTTTCGCAACACATGATTATTGATATTGCTTAAATATACATAAAATATTTTGTCTTATGAAGGATTTTGTAACTCACAATTTTGAACAAAATTTATTTTCGATAATCATTGTAGGTGAAATAGTAAAGAGATGTACCAAGGTGGGAATAAGCATATTATTTTTGTAAATACAATTTTCATAATATAACTTTAGAATCTGTTTAAGGTTAAATTTTATAACACATGGAAATTTTATAATCAATTTCATATTATAAAAAAATAGAAATATTTGGGCCAAAATAGTACATATAATAAAACTACAACCACATTTTTGTAAAACAAGATAAAATGAAAGATTGGGTAAACTGAGAATGGAAACACGAACCTCTCTGTCCCACTCCTACATCAAGGATGCGATTTGCACTAATAACCTGTTTGGATGTTGGGTAATAAGGGGGAATGGAAGGGAGAGAAAATGGAAAAAAATACAGATAGAAAAGAAAGGGAGAGGATTAGAGGTGGGAGAAGAAATTTTATTTTTTCTCTTCTTTGGATAAAAAGGATTTTAAGAATAAAGTTGATAGAAAATTAACTAGAATAGTAAATCTTTTTTTTTATTTCAACACTCTTATCTTGCTTTCCACCCAAATTCCAACAATTTGGTGGGATTCATTTCTCATCCCTTTCCTCTCTTATTTCCCCCTAAAATCCTTTCAATTCTCCTCTATAATATTAACCAAACAAGAGAATTTATCCCCCTCATTTCTCTCCCTTATAATCCCCTCAAATGCCTCCAACCAAGCATAAATTCTTCTAAATTAGTGAAGAACAAATCAACTGTAGATACATTACCTTTCCTATCAGTGAAGAACAAATCAGCTTTTCCGAGGAGCTAAACATTTCATATGTATCAGTTCTGTCAAAGTTAAGTGCAGTCAAGTCTTTTGTTGCCCATTCAGATACACTAACACATTCCTTTAGTGCATGCAGCTAACAGTCTTTGTCGTCAGTTGGACTTAAAGAAGACTTCAAACATCAGATAAGCACAAAGACTGCAATAAGAATTTTACTCTTCTCCCGTATCTTCTTGTAGCAAGGTTAATGACTGCATGTATATTACATTGGATTAGTGATGAGACCTTTCCCCGCCTATTTATTTCAAGCCTAATGCAACGTAAGACAAGTTCAGCTTGTCCTTCCCTTATTAGTAATATTAGCATGAAAATTTCCAACTATGAAACAAATACTTAACCCTAGGATCCAACAACAAGGCAAGTTTTTGTACATATGAAATTGTAAGATGCATAATGTTTTGGGGCAAAAAGATCGAACCGACCTAAATCGCTTAAAAAAGGGCAACTAGACAACAATAAGATTGATGATATCTAAATAATCCAAATCAACTAATAGCTAAACGAATAAATTTGAACAGTCGTAAAGATAAGCTTATCTCTCTAGAATGAGAGACTAATCAAATACAAAAATTTAGCCGTTGGTCGCCTCAATGTTTGAACAAGAGGCTAAGGAAGAGAATGATCTTTCGTTTTGAGTAGAATAATAGAAGAATGCTGCTTGAATTGAGTAAGACTGATAATGTGTTGTTACATGATAATTCTCTTCATATTTATACTACTTCTACACCTAAGTCGGTTAAAATCGTCCGAGATCTATGGAGGTCGTCACTCTGCATACTGATCGAACCGAGATTCGCGGAGGTCGTCACTCTGCATACTGACCAGACCGAGATTCTCTCCAACTTCTTCCTGTGTCAACATTCTTCTCTGGTTCAAGCTATTGGGCCGAAAAAATGAGGCCCAACAATTTCCCCAAAATTAAACAGGGCCAGAGTGTTAGTTGATGGCACAGTTTGATTTTATAACTTCTCTCTCCCCTGGTGTGATCTTCATCCCGATTTTACTGCAGGCGTTCTGGCAACGGGGTTCGACAAGCGTTTTGCTCAAGCTGAGAATCAGCCTAAAGCAGCCAATAATCGTGTGAAAACGGTTGAGGGCGTCTACTTTGATGGCAAAGGGTCAAGAGACCGTTCCTTGTTTGTCGTTTGCTTTGTTTTGTTTTGTAGGTGGACTCGTCTGTCGCTTCCTGGTTAAGTTGTGCGATGTTGGTCGAGTAGACTTGTAATTGTAGTCGTTAGTAAGTGTGACATGTCATGTAGTTCCAGGGAAGAGCATTGTAGTATTTGTATAAGACGTGTACCTCAATTGGGACAGGTCTTGTAAAAATGTGTCTTGTTTTTGTTCCTCTATTCCCTGTGTACCGATCGATCATATAATGTGTAAGCGCTTTATTGTATGATAATGTTTGTTGATCAAATTTGACTTTGTCTTGAGGCCTCTTGTCATGTTCTTGTTCAAGACACTTGAAAAGTATAGAAAAGGTCAAGGGACAACCGTTGGGTGTGAGTCCAATGGCCCTCTGATGCTTAAGTCATGAAAGGGTTGAATGAGTATAATCGACTGAATCTAAATGAAGTGCAAAGTATAAGTTTTCAAAAGTAATACGACTCCTAATGGGTCGCATTCCAGCTTCGTGGGAGTGGTTGGTCATCTTTTGTGGGCTCTTCCTCTTCTTCTAGTATGACCTAGGCCATGGCTTTGACTTGTACATCTTCGAAGCTTCGACACGAGTATTTGGTCAGCTCGCGATAGATTTCACTGCCCCTGACCAACCCCCGACGAAAGGCTTCGATGGACGTTGGGATGTCGCAATGCGGAATCACGACCTTCTCTTTGTTGTACCTGTTAAGATAATCTCTTAGGGGTTTACCGTACATTTGCATGATCATGTATAGGTCGCTTGATAGCTTTTCTAGTCTTCGACTGCTGGTGAACTGGATTTTGAATGAATTGACCAGATCAACAAATGATGTGATCGAACCCTGCGGTAAGTGCATGAGCCAAGTAAGTGCGGGTCCCGCGAGGGCCGTGCCAAAACTTTTGCACATGACCGCTTTGCGATTCCCTCTCGGAATACAGATAGCCATTAATTTCTATTTGTAAATAGAGATATGATCGTCCTGATCCCCGATCACATTGTAGTTGGGCATGTTAGGGACGTGGAACTTCTATGGGATTTCGACACGTGCGATTGCTTCCACAAAGGGTGAGTCTTCGTATCCATCGATCACTTCTTTTCCGATCGGCTGTGGGACTCCTGGAATCCGAGCGATGCGATCGTCCAAAGCTTCCATGTGCTCGTTGATGGCTTGCTGTCAACGAGCACATGGAAGTACTAACGGGAGGAGTTTGAAACTGGAACGTTAGTCATGAAAGTACTAACGGGAGGAGTTTGAAACATACCAATGGATTGAATGACGCTCTGAGTAATCAGAGCCATGGGTGTCGAGATTGCCCCATTCATGTTGAGACGTGTTTGGAGGCCTTCAATGTTGACTACGCTCCTTGATCCTCCTGGGACCAATGCGGCCGAATTCACCTGCGATTTCAAAAGTTCATTTTCACGGATTAGTCGTGTAATTTCAACTTCGGATTGGGCTTTTAGGGTTTCGATTCTCGAGCGTTGTTGAGCCAGTTCCTCTTACAGGATGCTCATGCTTTTAGCTAATTCTTGGATTCGGGTGTCGTAGATGAGCGGATTGACGATGTCCTCAGTTTGATTCTGACCAGGGCGTCGGTCTGGACTTGGTCTTCAACGACGATCATGGGATTCTCATAACCGGATATGATTGGATGTGGACTGGATCATAGATCGGATCGTTGATTGGCTAGATGCCCCACGGTGGGCGCAAAATTGTTTTGGGACGAAAAGATCGAACCGACCTAAATCGCTTAAAGAAAGGAAACTAGACAACAATAAGATTGATGATATCTATATAATCCAAATCAACTAATAGCTAAATGAATAATTTTGAACAGTCGTAAAGATAAGCTTATCTCCCTGGAATGAGAGACTAATCAAATACATAAATTTAGTCCTCGGTCGCCTCAATGTTTGAACAAGAGGCTAAGGAAGATAATGATTGTTTTGGAGCGAAAAGATCGGATAACCTAAATCGCCTTAGACGGGGTAAAATAGCAAAAATCCATATCGATCAAACGTTAGATCTGGTCGGATCGTTAGATCTAGTCGGATCGTTAGATCTGGTTGGATCGTTAGATCTGGTTGGATCGTTAGATCTGTTCATACTGTCTCCATAGATGAGGCGTTGAATCATACCTGATCGTTATGCAATATAGTATATTAGATAAATGATTGTGAATCAATTAGATGTATAGATGATGAATAGATTAATCGAATGATTTTAACTATCTGCCCCATGGTGGGCGCCAAATTGTTTGGGGCGAAAAGATCGGATAACCTAAATCGCCTTAGACGGGGTAAAATAGCAAAAATCCATATTGATCAAACGTTAGACATGAGAATCGAATAAAAATAGTAACGACGACTAGTTTGTTGAGTCAAGGCGACGATAATGACAAGATTGAATATATGAAACTTAAAGAGAAAAATAGCATAAAATGTAGTAGAATATAATGTAAATCGAGATAAGAAAGACTTATCTTCATTAGATAGATAAGAACACTGTTCGAAGCGTGAGAGCTTCCGATCGTATGAGGATGCTTACAAGTTCTTCCAATTACACGAAATGGAGAAAAGTAGATGTATTACAAGGCTTTTTGGGTGGGATTCGATCCCTTTAGAATAGCTAAGGAGCTTTGTATATATAGCTAAGGAGAAAGAATCTCCCGCATTAATCTCCCTTGAATAGGATTTGATCTCCTTCTTAATGGCACTTGAATTCTCCTTAAATGCTCTTAATCTCTCCTTGATTATGCATTAATTACCCTTGATCTCCTCTGAATAAGCCTTGATCCTCTCTTAAAGATGGTTGATTCCCTCCTTGATGGCTGAAATAATGCATACAACCGTTGGAGATCTCGGAGTAATAAAGGAGAAAATCTCGCTGGTCCGTTGCGTCTAGGAATCAGGCGACGGTCGCATGGCTCACGTCTGACGGGTCTGATGCGTCCGACAGGTCTGATGCATCCGACCGATTGCGTCAAACAGTCGATGCCCATTGGACGAATGGTCGATTTTCCGACCCCAACAATAGCCCCAAAATTAAACTGGGCCAGAGCGTCAAGTGATGGGACGGTTTGATTTTATAACTTCTCTTTCTTCTGGAATGATCTTGATTTTGTTGTAGGCGTTCTGGCGACGGGGCCGTCATGTGTATTGCTCAAACTGAGAATCAACTCAATATAGCCAATAATCGTGTGAAGACGACTGAGGGCGTTTCTTGTGATGACGAAGGGTCAGGAGACCGCTCCTTGTTTGTCGTTTGTTTTGTTTTATAGGTGGACTCGCCAGTTGCTTCCTGGTCAAGTCGTGTGATGTTGGTCGTGTAGACATGTAATTGTTGTTCGACGTTGGTCGTGTAGACCTGTCGTTGGTCGTATAGACCTATCGTCGGTCGTATAGACCTGTCGTCGGTCGTCTAGACTTGTGTTTGCGACATTGGTCGTGTAGACCTATCGTCATTTGTGCGACATTGGTCGTGTAGACCTGTAATTGTTGTACGACATTGGTCGTGTAGACCTGTCATTGGTCGTATAGACCTATCGTCATTTCTGCGACATTGGTCGTGTAGACCTGTAATTGTTGTACGACGTTGGTCGTGTAGGCCTGTCGTTGGTCGTATAGACCTATCGTCGGTCGTATAGACCTGTCGTCGGTCGTCTAGACCTGTGTTTGCGACATTGGTCGTGTAGACCTATCGTCATTTGTGCGACGTTGGTCGTGTAGACCTGTAGTCGTGTGTGTTTGATCAACTTGTTTTGTCAATCGTGCCTTGGTAGTGACGCGAGATGTTTGGTCATGACGACATGTAATGTAGCATACTTTGTCTGTCCGGGGAAGAGTCGTATGTATTTGTAGGAAAAGATGAGTGCCTTTGGACAGGACAAGTCTTGTAAGCAGTTCGTAGTATGCCGTTTCTCTTTGTTTGCTTGTGATTTATGTATTGTATGTCGTGTCAGCGTCTCCGGCTGGTCGAGTTGCAGGCGACATAGGCATTTTTTACGTGTTGAAGTCGCGTGTCGAGATGATGGAAGAGTTTGGAGAGGGTAAGCAGGGGACCTGAGATTTGAAGGCGAAGAAGGAGACCATGGAGATCTTGTTTCCGAAGGGGAACCCAGGCTCAGAGTTTTTCTATCTGGCCAGCGTCGGATAGGAATCTCTGGTCGAAAGTGCCGGTGGGGATGAGGTCCATTCTGGTGACTTCGTACCGCTTGAGCCCTAGTCTTCTCCCGACTTAGCCCCTGCTGCTGATGACGTTGTAAACCCTGACCCTTGATTGTTTTTTCGTAATTTGGTTCTGTCCGAACTCGTCCTGCTGTGTAGATAGTCGATGAAGTGATGCGATGTTGCTTGTGTAAAGCTTTTGTCTTTTGAAAGCGTTGAATTGAAGTTTTTAGCCATCGGGCATTTAACTCCGCGAATGTATTTTGTATTACACCACCGTTTGCGTAAAAGCTTTTGTTGGTGGGTCGTGTGTAAGTTGTAGCCGTATGAGGCGTTAACTTTGTAAATGTGTACTGCACAAGTTTGTGTATTTGTAGGTACCGTATATAGGGTTTGTCACTCGTAATGTGTGTTAGTCATGACATTTGTGTAGATCGAGGAGGAAAGCAAATTGTTTGCTGCGTAAATAAGGTGGGTTCCCTTGTGTAAGGTGGGCAATGTGCCGCTGAACCGTAAGTCGTCTCTCCGTGTATTGATCGATCGTGTAATGTAAGCACTTTTTGCGGATGACTGGATCCAATATGTATGTAAATGTAATGTGACATGTCAAGTCGATTTGCGTAGTTGTTTTGTGTGTCAGGTTTGCCCATGTACTCCGTCGAGTAGGGCTTGCCGTATGTATGTCGGGTTTGCCCGTGTGCTCCGTCGAGTAGGGCTTGCCGTATGTATGTCGGGTTTGCGTGTGTGCTCCGTCGAGTAGGGCTTACCGTATGTATGTAAAGAAAGACTAAGATGTATATTGTATTGTACCACCGTTTGTGTAAAAGCTTTTGTTGGTGGGTCGTGTGTAAGTTATAGCCGTGTGAGGCGTTAACTTTGTAAATGTGTACTGCGCAGGTTTGTGTATTTGTAGGTATCGTATGTAGGGTTTGTCACCCGTAATGTGTGTTTAGTCATGACGTTATGCCGGTGAGGTAAGCAATATGTAATAAGGTGTTTGTGCCTTATGTTTTATTGCGTGAATGTAATAAGGTGTCTTAACCTTATGTAATGTGTAAGGCAGGCGGGGTGCCGACGTGCGTGTGTTGTTCATCTCTACCCGTGTTCCGATCGATCGTGTAAATGTAGTGTAAGCGCTTTTTGCGGATGACTGGATCCAATGTGTATGTTAAGGGTCGTCACCCGTATGTACGTAAATGTAATGCGACAATAAGCAATGTATGACATGTGAAGATATGTATTTGCTAATGCGACGATAAGCAATGTATGACATATGAAGATATGTAATTACGCATGCAACGATAAGCAATGTATGACATATGAAGATATGTTAATGTCTTACCTTGTTGGTTAAGAAATGGTATAATTTCAGGTGTGTCGCATTCTTTGGAGTGGTCCTGTCGGACCAGAGAATGAACGGGAGTTCGTCCGCCCATTTGCCTTTAGCCCATGCGAGGCATTTCGTGAGTTTATTGATGATGATCTTGTATGCGTTGGACTGAGTAGATTCGTCATGTACCTTGTAGAATCAAAAAGACATGGTAGGATTTGGTGCTCGAGTTTATCGATAATCCTCATGTTAGCAATCAGGTTCATGTAATAATATCTAGCGATAATATATATATTTAGACTTGAAATGATACGTACGTAATCGTAGGTCGACATGTAAAAGTCGAATTATTTGGTAATTCAAAAAGTGATAATCCAAAGATGCGATGAGTGCAAATAGTAAATGATAATGATAATACGTAGTAAATGACATAGAAACGATATGGATGAAACCTATTGTCCCTTCGATGATGCGTCGTCCTTTCGGGTCGAATTTGAGCCGTTGCCTTAGCTTGAGCATCTTCAAAGGTCTTACATGGGTACCTTGTGAGGTCTTCATAGAGATCGCCTCATTTATCGAGTCCTTGGCGGAACGCTTCTATGGAGGTTGGGACGTCGCAATTGAGGATCCTGATTTTCTCCCGGTTAAACCGTTTCAAGTAGTCCTTTGCCGTTGTTTGTGTGACGTTGGTTGTGTAGACCTGTAGTCGGTCGTGTATACCTATAGTCGGTCGTGTAGACCTATAGTCGGTCGTGTAGACCTGTAGTCGGTCGTGTAGACCTGTAGTCGGTCGTGTAGACCTATAGTCGGTCGTGTAGACCTGTTCGGATTGTTAGATCTGGTCGGATCGTTTAGACCTCGTCGGATCGTTAGATCTGGTCAGATCGTTAGATCTGGTGGGATCGTTAGATCTGGTTGGATCGTTAGATCTTTTCATACTGTCTCCATAGATGAGGCGTTGAATCATACCTGATCGTTATGCAATATAGTATATTAGATAAATGATTGTGAATCAATTAGATGTATAGATGATGAATAGATTAATCGAATGATTTTAACTATCTGCCCCACGGTGGGCGCCAAATTGTTTTGGGGCGAAAAGATCGGATAACCTAAATCGCCTTAGACGGGATAAAATAGCAAAAATCCATATCGATCAAACGTTAGACATGAGAATCGAATAAAAATAGTAACGACGACTAGTTTGTTGAGTCAAGGCGACGATAATGACAAGATTGAATATATGAAACTTAAAGAGTAAAATAGCATAAAATGTAGTAGAATATAATGTAAATCGAGATAAGAAAGACTTATCTTCATTAGATAGATAAGAACACTGTTCGAAGCGTGAGAGCTTCCGATCGTATGAGGATGCTTACAAGTTCTTCCAATTACACGAAATGGAGAAAAGTAGATGTATTACAAGGCTTTTTGGGTGGGATTCGATCCCTTTAGAATAGCTAAGGAGCTTTGTATATATAGCTAAGGAGAAAGAATCTTCCGCATTAATCTCCCTTGAATAGGATTTGATCTCCTTCTTAATGGCACTTGAATTCTCCTTAAATGCTCTTAATCTCTCCTTGATTCTGCATTAATTACGCTTGATCTCCTCTTAATAAGCCTTGATCCTCTCTTAAAGATGGTTGATTCCCTCCTTGATGGCTGAAATAATGCATACAACCGTTGGAGATCTCGGAGTAATAAAGGAGAAAATTTTGCTGGTCCGTTGCGTCTAGGAATCAGGTGACGGTCGCATGGCTCACGTCTGACGGGTCTGATGCGTTCGACATGTCTGATGCGTCCGACCGATTGCGTCAAACAGTCGATGCCCATTGGACGAATGGTCGATTTTCCGACCCCAACAATGATCTTTCGTTTTGAGTAGAACAATAGTAGAATGATACTTGAATTGAGTAAGACTGATAATGTGTCGTTACATAATAATTCTCTTCATAGTTATGCTACTTCTACACTTAAGTCGGTTAAAATAGTCTGAGATTTGCGAAGGTCGTCACTCTCCATACTGACCGGACCGAGTATCGCGAAGGTCGTCACTCTGCATACTGACCGAACCGAGATTATCTCTAACTTCTTCCTGTGTCAAGCTCTTTCTCTGTTTACTTTGTCCATACCTTCTAGAAGGCAACATGGTTCAAGATATTGGGCCGATCCAATGGGCCAAAGAAACGAGGCCCAACACATACCAACTAATAAGGAGTCTTACCTTCCTTTGATATTTAATTCAGAGTTGAGGAGGAAAGTCTGTTTCTTTTAGCATTTCCATCTTTGTCTCCAATACATGAAATCAAGATATCACCAGAGGCAAGACAGTGGGAAGTATAGGGATAAGCCGTTCCCATCTTTTTCATAATATCTTTGGGCGCTTTGTGCAACGAGGGAGCGCGAGGATCCTTCTTCATGTCTGCAACATACACCCTCTCTGAAGTGAAAAACAAGTAGCACTTCAACTAAACTGACACCAATTTGAAATGCTGTATTAGCAGAATTACAAAACCATGATCTGACACATGGATAAAAGTAGACATATAGTCAAATTCAGATGCAATGAAGGTTGAAACGATTTTTACATCAATGAAGGAAGTACTAGAAAATGGAGATGAGTAGATGGATCACCGTGGCAAGAACTGCAAGAATTCCAACCCCAATGGTAGAGCTCGTCGCCTAGATTCGGCATCGGCAGGCGGTGGATGACTTTTGAGAAGGTATGTTAATTCGGATCCACGTCAAATGTAGCAAAATAGTCAGGATTATCTCTTCCTGTTCCTAGATTTAGACATGACACCATCAAAATAATGAGTATACTGTGTTAGTATGAAACTAGAAACGAACCAGATGAGACCTTACTAAATTTGTTTGTAGGGCCGCTTTTAAATCCGATTGGAAAACGAACACGAAAACTTGTTGTGTCGTGGTATGGAACCCGCTGCCATAGAAGCGATTTCGCCCTGACCCACCGGAGCTTTGTCAGATCGGCGTCACCCCAAGGTTCGCACAGCGCCCTCCGATCGCGGGGTCTCACCAACGAAGGACTGGAATCAACCGGGTATGCTCATAACGAAAAATGTTTTTGTAAGAGAAGAGAACTGAATTGTTTTTTGTAATTTCTAAAGCCAGAGAACTCCTTTCAAAACGTTCACTTTGTAACTCCAAAAGAGTAAAACGTTGGTTGAAAGGCATAATATCAAGGGCTGTTACAAACGAAGTTTGACCAGTTCAAACAATTTTAAAATTCGAATTAAAACGAAATCAGAAGAATCAGAAACGCAATTAATTTGTGTTCTAAAACTTAAAGGCCCAAAATTAATGTGACTCGTAAAATAGGACCTACTCAACCACACCACACACGTGCCACGAACATGGAACGGGACCGGACGGACGGCGGCAGTGCGCGAGGGGGATACCTTTCTAACTTTACTAATTGTAACAAGTAAAACCCCAAATATATACTAGTCCATCTTTCCCCCAAAATCTCGATGTAGGAAGCCAAAATGAACCCAAAACCCACTTTGCCTTTTTTGAAACTTCTGAACTTCCAACAATCCCCCACAGTACAGAAATAGTTTTCAAAACAATTTAAAACAAGTTCTGAGCAGATGGTAAGGTTTGAAGCTTAAGTGTAGGTATCTTACGATTTGAACCAACACGTAGTGAAGTCAAGTAGTCCTTTCGTTAAAAGAGTGAACCAGTCTTGAACTCTCTAATTCAAGGACTGTCCTTAACAACGCACCTCTCACCTAAGGTCCATGTGATTCCTCGATAACACTTGCAATAAAAATAGCCAATTCTTCCTTGGGATGCTAAAGAGTGCTCTAGAAAGATCACCGAAGTTCTTTCATAGAAGGACGCTAATCCTTCACACTCTAGTAGGTGACTTCACAAAGTCCTGTCTCAAAAGGACCACCCCGTATGGGCTATAAAGTCATTAAGAGTTAAACAACTCAACCTCTCGATGTTCCAACGATGAACTCATCAAGTCCATCTCAAAAGGACCACCCATATTCTAGGCTGTGAGTTCATTAAGAGCTAATGCTCAACCTCTAAAGTACACTTGTCATATAAATGGGATGTAGTGTACCGTCATATTAGTCTTTTTATGGCTTTGTTTGACCACAAAGGGGATCCACCAAGAATTCTTTATCTCACGGGTTTGAGTCCCATTCCCCTCGACGTATCAAGAACTAATCTCCTGCTTAGTCCTTTAGTCAAAGGATCTGCAATGTTCAACTATGTTCTCATATACTCCAAACTGAGTACACCATTCGTGATCAGCTGTCTCACAGACTCATGTCTAATCCAATTGTGTCTCTTCTTGCCATTATAGGGATTGCTATTAGCGACACAAATAGCAGATTGTGAGTCACAATATAGAGAAATAGGGGTAGCAGGATGCCCCAATAATGGTAAGTCAGCCAGTAAGGTTTTTAGCCACTCAGCCTCTTGACCTGCTAAGTCTAGAGCAGAAAACTCATACTCCATAGTAGATCTAGCTATGCAAGTGTGTTTAGAAGACTTCTAAGAAATAGCACCACCACATAATGTGGAAACATAACCGCTAGTGGAGGTAAATTCATCATTATCGGTAACCCAGTTTGCATCACAATATTCCTCAAAAACTTTAGGATAACCAAAGAAGTGCAAACCCGAATCCCTAGTGCCTCTTAGATATCTCAATAATTTGTTAAGTGCACACCAATGATCCTTACTAGGGTTATGTGTATACCGACTAAGTCTACTAATAGCATGAGCAATATCAGGCCGAGTACAGTTCATTAAAAACATCAAACTCCCAATTACCTTAGCATTTTCATTTTGTGATACATTATCACCACAATTTTTCTATAATTGTATGCTTGATTCATAAGGAGTCCTTACTGGCACCACATCAAATTGATTAAATTTCTTTAATACTTTCTCTACATAATATGGTTGAGACAAAGTGAAACCATTTTTAGTTATAGTTACTTTAACACCTAGAATCACATCAGCTTCACCTAAGTCTTTCATATCAAAACGAGAGGACAAAAATAGTTTGGTCGTGTTAATGACATTAATGTGTGTCCCAAAGATAAGCATGTCATCGACATATAGACATATAATCACATAATCGACACCAAACATTTTAGATTAAACACATGCATCAGATCCATTGACCTTAAAATCAAAGCTGAGAATAGTCTTATGAAACTTTTCATACCATTGCTTTGGTGCTTGCTTCAACCCATAAAGTGACTTCTTAAGTCTACACACCTTGTGTTCTTGACCTGGAACTATGCACCCTGGTGGCTGTTCCATATAAATTTCTTCATTAAGATCACAATTTAAAAATACAGTCTTAACATCCATCTAATGTACTAACAACTTGTAGCTAGAAGCTAAAGCAAATAATGCACGTATGGTAGAGATCTTAGTCACATGAAAATAAGTGTCAAAGAAGTCAATCTCATATTTTTGAGTGAATCTTTTAATAACTAGTCATGCCTTATACCTTACAAGTGAGCCATCTATTTTAAGTTTCTTCTTAAAGATCCACTTATATCCAATGGCTTTGTTTCCCTTAGGCATGACAACTAGTTCCCATGTGTGATTAGACATGATAGATTCTAAATCACTTTTAATTGCATCTTTCCAAAAACTAGCATCCAGTGAAATCGCAACTTCATCATATGTCTTGAATCATCCTCTAGCATATGCACACTAATGAATGTATCATTCAATTCATCATAATCATTGAGTTCAATCAAGAAAGCAGTCACAAAATCAGGACCAAAACTACACTACTACAATAAAGAGCAAATGAAACGGTCGAATGTAGCGGTTTATGATAAGGATGCGGTTGTAGGTAGTGGTTTATCTATTGAAGCAGTTGGTTGCAGCGGTTTAAGATATTGCAGCGGTTTAGCTTAGCGGTTTGTCAAAAGAGCAACGGTAGTTACAGCGGTTTCAAATTGTAGATTTATTAAAGCGGTTTTAAAGCCTTATGCAGCGGTTGTAATTTAGTACCCATTTATGACTAGCTCTCATAACTTTTCCCCACGTGCCTTCAGTAATTTATCAATTTAGTACCAATCTCCATTTATTCACCTTCTTCATCTATTGCTTCGAAACCCTAGCCACCTCCCTTCACCACCAGATCTTTCCCCCAATTCCGAAACAAGCTTCTGGATCTACATGGTGAAATCCTCTCACGTTTAGATATGAAATCCCCCATTCTCCCCTCTTTTTCCAATATTCGCAATTTGCATCTTCTGAGGTCGGCGTGGGCATATACATAGTTTCCGACGCTGGAGCTCCGTCATCCTCGTCCGATTGACCTTCCCCTGTTGTTGATTGTTTAACCTTTCGGCGCCGGAGCCCCCACCTATACCACAGGAATAAAAAGTCTTAAAAAATCTTCCTAACATAGCTTAGGTTTCGTTCAAAGAGGAACATATCGAAGAAGAGAAAGATGTCGGCTGTTGATTGTTTGATCGACGATATTGCTGCGCCTACTCCTCCCGGTTGCTGCAGCTTGCGAATTGGATCTGCGATAATTATTTAAAAGACCAGCTGGTATAATTCCATTTCTTATTTGATATGTCATATGTAATATTACTATATCTGCTTTGAATTACATTGTTTCCTATTTTCCTTCTATGTTGTATCTACCAAACACTTGCACCTTTAACAAGCCATTATTCTAGGAAACCAAATTAAAACCAAAAATTGTTTCTCTTAGATGGACAACAAACAATGTATAATTGAATAAAGGAAAGTTTATGTTGCTTCAGGCAACATTGATTGTCGAAAATGTTCACCTTCAGTCCTTCACATACTTCCATCGATGAATCCTGATTGTTATGAGTGGTAGTTTGATTAAAACAGATTAAGGTATTCTGGTGTTTATATAACTTATGAGTTTAATGAATAATGATAAAAAATACTGAGTACTTAATCTCCATAAGTACACCTCTTGATTATGCTTTTCATTCTATTGTACTAATCCTCACACACTTGGCTCATGAGTTATACTTTCTGAACTACTGTCTTTTATATGTTTGATGTTTCTTGTATTGATGAGCCATACTTTTCCTGATAGAAAAATATTTTAAATGATTTTGATGTTTAATAATTAGAGGACAAGTCACCGTTGGACAAGGGAAGTTAAATAGTTGGTCCTGGTGTTGTTTTAAACATAGAAATGAAGTAAATGGTGTAGCTTCATTTCTTTCTAATTAATCAAAAGTATACATTTTTTTCCCCAAATATTCTCACACATCATATCTCACATCTATTTACCACTTATTGATATAAAAGTGTATTCTTTTTCAATGCACGATCAAATGACAATTTCAGACTTATTATGATGACTATCATGGTAGTTGTTTTTGGGTTTTTCATTGGTGTATCCTTTCCTTATGTTTCTCTTACAAAGGTATATTGTCCCTTCGGTCCAATATGTCTCTACCTTATGAAAATCAAATTGTCTTTACACTCACTTTTAGCATTGTACCAATACTTAGCTAGGTTTTTTTTTGCAGATAAACTTACCGTCAAGACTGATGTCATCTTTTGATTTAGCCTTCTCTGGAGTAAGTTCTACATGAGACAAATTGGAAGACATAGGATCACAAAGCGTACCCAAGGTAAGTTACTATATATCTGTTAGCTTATTATAGAAGCTTATAATTTACTTTCAGGTAATGTTCTATTTCTGGTTAAAATTTTCCTTCCAGAGGCATGCCCTGTGGGATTACTTTTTTTTTTGGATCAGAGGTTAACACGTACGTAGTACTTTTCCTTTTTCCTTTTTCCTTTTTACATCTTGATAATAGTTTCTCACTTCTTTTACATGGCACTCCTTAAGATGAATCTAAAGAGCTTGTCTCTTCGAATTATATTACTTTGATGTCATATCAAGCTGAGAGTGTGTGTTTGTTTTTGTGTGCTTTCTTTTCCTAGGATGTCCTTTCCTTGCTCAAAACAACTTCTAAAACAAACTTAATTTTCTCTATGAGATGACAAACAAAAACATAATTTTATCTTCCAGATGACAAAGACAACTTATTTTCTCTACCCTAGGTATGGTTGAATTCTGACTTAGTCAAGCTTTCTTCCCATCTAATCCATTTGCCTTTACCCCCTAGGTAAGCTTGAGTTGCTTAGCTCAATCATTTTTCTTCTTCTTCCAACCTAACCTGTTTAGGCATAATAATGTCATGTGTTCTTTGTTTGCTACCTGTCATCCTTGAATGCAGCCACAACAACTGACCTCGGGTATGTTTGGAAATTAGAAAGTACCATATAGTGACCTTATACACATGCTTTTACCTTATTAGTCATGCTTCATTCGCCCTTTTGTATTATATAGAATAACCCTTTTTTTTGCTCCCAATGACCTGTTTCTAATACATCCAGTCACTCGATATCTAGTGTCTCTCGTCTGTCACCTTTTTTCCCCAGCAATTCTCACATCTTGTACTTCGTGTCATATGGGGTCCATCATAAGTTTTTTGAGGGTAAGAAATCCGCAACCTCAATTTGCATATAGAAACCAGACTCAAACCGTCAAATGTAGAGCACCAACCTCAATGACAAGGATCATGGACAAACTTGCAAGAAATTCATCGAAAACACCTAGACCAGAATCCAAGTTTATACCAAATATGGAAGAAAAAAGGCACTTCTTACTACATGGGCTATATTCACAGTTTCCTTGTCTTTATACTGGAATGCAATCATTTATCCTAACCTTTCTAGGTGAGTGGGGGGATCGTAGTCAGATTGCAACAATTGCTTTGGTAGCGAAAGCCTAGATCTCTTAAGGTTGATATGCATAGGTGTACTTATATTTCTGCACATTGCATGCTCACCTCTTGTGGGATTATCCTTGTACATATTTATTTTCAATAAATTTATTTGTTTTAATTCAACTTTGGTTATTTATTTGTTTTTGCAGGATTTTGATATTATTGCACATGAAAGGAAATATGGGCATTGGTTGTATAGGATTAGGTTGAGTCTTAATGTTAAGAGTACTCTTAATATGTACTTGGTATGTTAGCAAGCTATGGACTTGCTATTTTGTGTACTTGGGCAAGCTATAAACTTGTTATTTTGTTGAACATATATTGTAACTAATAGGTTTGAGGTTCATGTGTAATGAATACAATTTATTTATTAAATGGTTTATTTATTTCATTTCAATCAGGAAATATTTT
This sequence comes from Rheum nobile, assembly GCA_027886185.1. NCBI lineage: Eukaryota > Viridiplantae > Streptophyta > Magnoliopsida > Caryophyllales > Polygonaceae > Rheum > Rheum nobile. The sequence continues at coordinate 126,107 of WOAB01000571.1, forward strand.
GAACATCCGAAATATTAGGGAGCGTTTTAAAAAGCGTTTCAAACAAAAAGATACCGCTGCAATAATTCCATTGACCGTTGCAACTGAACCATTACATTAGATACTTTAGCAGCAGTTTTTGGTCTTTTGAAGCAGTTGTTTCACCTTCTTAATGATCCGCTGCATTAGATTATAAAACCGATGCACTTGACCTAATGCAGCACGAGCAGATGAAGCGGTTGACAACCGCTGCATTAGACCTAATGTAGTGGTTTTCTTGCATATTGTAGCGGTTATGATCGCTTCATTAGGCCTTCATTGTAGTAGTGTTAGTTCCTTTTCTTTTCCTTTTACTCTTCATAGGTTCAATTTCATCATTTGGCATAGAAGGTAAAGTCATGGAGGAAGATGCAACAACGCTAGGCATATAATCAATTTGCACATCGTTTTTCGTTAAAGGAAATATATGCTTACAGAATTCAACGCCACGGTATTCATACAATGAACGGTCACTCAAACACATGAATCGATATACTGCACTGTTTTTGGCATACCCAATAAATACAACATCAAAAAATTTAGATCCGATTGCATCAACTTTACAAAAAAGGCAATCCCAATTTAGCTAGACATCCCCACACTTTCAAAAAATTTAGATTAGGCGAATGCCCTTTCCATAACTCATAAGGTGTCTTGTATAGCTTTTATGAGGAACTCTGTTGAGAATATGGTTTGGAGTCAATATAGCTTCACCCCGCATGCTATCAAGCAAATCAGAACTAGAAAACAAAGCATTCATCATTTCTTTCAAAGTTTTGTTTTTCCTTTCTACTATACCATTTTGTCGTGGGTTGTATGGAGCTGTAAATTCATGAATGATACCATTGTTCTCACAGAATTCCTTCCAAGAGTTGGTGATATATTCACCTCCTCTATAAGATCTAATTCTTTTGATTTTTTGATTCAGTTGGTTTTCTACTTATGCCTTATAAATGTAAAACACATTTTCAGCTTCATCCTTGGATCTCAATAAATACAATTTGGTGTATCTAGAATGGTCATCTACAAAAGTGATATAATACGTTTTACCGCTTCTGCTTTTGGTGTTTCTACATTCTACTAAGTCCGAATTGACTAATTCTAACAACTTAGTTGTCCTTTCATTAACAGAATTAAAAGGCTTTCTTTTGTATTTAGCCTCAACACAAACACTACATTTTGCATGACCATCTTTTGCCAAATTTGCAATTAAACACATTACATGCAAACAATTGACAAGTTTAACATTTAAATGTCCAAATCTAGCATGCCATGAATCCAAAGACTCAACGATATAAGCAGAAGAAGAAACATTATCATTATCAATCAAAGTTCAAGCACATACAAGCATCCAGACCAATAGCTTTTTTCTACGAATTCACCATTCTTAGATAAGACTATTTTACCAGCTTCAATCACTTGTTTAATGCCAACAATTTCAAGCAAACCAGATGAAATCAAGTTCCTACGCAGAGAAGGTACATTTAAAACATTTTGCAATAAAAGAGACTTCCCTGAAGTGAGCTTTAGAGACACCTTCCCTTTCCCAAGGACCTAAGAGACACTTGAGTTTCCCATACTGACTTGGTCTATTTCAGCAGCTTCCTCAAACTCAGCAAAGAGCTCCTTATCAGCACAGAAATGCTTGGTTGCTCTACTGTCCAACAACCATTCCACCTTTTCAGCTACATGGTTTGCTTCAGTGATCATAGCAATCAGTTGTTCATTTCCTTTAGCAAGGTTGGCCTGCGTCTTGGGCTTATCTCCATTGGACTTTGGGACGTTCTTCTGGTTGTCAACCCTGCAGTAGCATTGGAAAGCACGATGTCCCAGCTTCTCATAGACGTAGCAGCCATGCTTGGACTTGTTAGAAGACTTGCCCCGCTTCTTGAAATTATGACCCTTTTTGTTTTGCATATTGTCCTTCTAAGGTCCAACATTTGAGTCCTTCTTTTTGAACCTGTCAGCATTGGTAGAAGACTCCACAAGATTAGCCTTAACTGAATTATTAGTAAGTTTAGGAGTAGGCATATCCTTAAGGCGATTCACCTCCTCAATCTTCATATGGCTGACGAGTTCAACCAGGGTTAGATCCTTCTTCTTGTGCTTCAGATGGTTGTGGTAGTTGGCCTAAGAATCAGGAAGCTTCTCGATTAGAAAGTTGGCCTGCAGGACTTCACACATCTTCATCCCTTCAGCCAGGATGTCACCCACCAGATTCTCGTACTCATGGTCTTGAGCCATGATTGGCTTTTCGTCCACCATCTTGAACTGCATGAATTTCCCGCACATATATTTCTTCTTTCCAGCATCATCAGTAGAATATTTAGTCTCCAATAATTCCCAAATCACCTTTGCATGTTCGTAACATGGATAAGCAGATGACCATGAACTGTTTTGTTATCAGATTCATATTTTTTCATAATCTGGTCATCTGCAGCAGTCGAATTACCTTACTGAGATGCAGATCTGTCCATCCCTAGAGTGTTAAGAACGACACCACTGACCGGATCAAGAGTTGGTAGAGTCGGTACAACAGGAGTCGGGGCCGGATGTAGAAGAACATAATCGACCTCCAATTGCTCGAAAAAAATCGACATCTTATGGGACCACCTCTTGTAGTTTGTTCCGTCCAGAGGTTCGAGTTTGGACACATCCAACAACGACTTGAAGTAAGGTATGATTGCCATTCTGGATTCTCAAAATATTGCTGCTAAATTGTTAGTATGAAACAAAAAATGAACCAGATGAGACCTTACAAAATTTGTTTGTAGGACCGCTTTGAAATCCGATTGGAAAACAAATGCGAAAACTTGTTGTGTCGTGGTATGGAACCCGCTGCCTTAGAAGCGATTTTGCCATGACCCACCGGAGCTCTATCAGTTCGGCGTCGCCCACCAAGGTTTGCACAACACCCTCCGATCGTGGGCTCTCGCCAATGAAGTGGGTATGCTCAGAACGAAAAACGTTTTTGTAAGAGAAGAGAATTGAATTTTTTTCTGTATTCTCTAAAGCCAGAGAACTCCTCCTTTTTAGACGTTCACTCTGTAACTCCAGAAGAGTAAAACGTGGGTTGAAAGGCATAAAATCATGGGCAATTAATTTGCGTTATGAAACTTAAAGGCCCAAAGTTAATGTGACTCGTAAAATAGGACCCACCCAACCACACTGCGCATGTGCCACGAACACGGACCAGAATCGGATGAACGGACAGTGGCGACGACAGTGCGCGCGAGTGGGATACCTTTCTAACTCAACTAATTATAACAAGTAAAATCCCAAATATATACTAGTCCATCTTTCCCCTAAAATCTTGATGTGGGAAGCCAAAAAGAACCCAAAACCCACTTTGCCATTTTTGAAACTTCTGAACTTCCAACATACTATAGATATCAAGCATATTAGACCAAATGAGTTACTAACTTGTATCAATCAAACCCTTTGATCTTATGACTCAACTCCCCAAGTTTATCTAGTGTGAAGATCCACCAATTAGCCCCACTCTTCGGAGTTTTGCAATTAAATTGGTATCAAGGAAGGCAAATTTACATCATTAGTGTCAAATTACTTTATAGTTTTTGGCCATTGCTATTTCACGCCCAGGGTAAATTTCTATTTGGCGTCTTGGTTCGTCCGTGACGGACGGATGACATTCATCTGTCACGGACGAAGTTGCTGTATATAAATACAACAACTTCGTCTCGTCCGTCACTTTCACCCCAAATCTCTTCGTCTCTCTCGCTCAGCTCCACAGAATCTCTTCACTCTCTTCCTTTTGATCCATCACGTATCAATCGAATTCGTCCATTATGTACCATCATGTTAGTTAAATCTGTACTTGTTCTTGGCTTAGTTTAATGGTGTTGAAATTATTGAATTTATTTGCAAATTTTTGATGAGTTAGGTTTTAGGGTTTACATGATTAAGTGTTTAATGTTGGATTTAAACATGTTTGAATGTTGTTTGAAATGGAAAAATATCGGTTTTGAATCTGAATTTGCAGATGGCTTAGATTAGGTTTTGGGTTCGATCTCAGCATTTTTGGTTGGGGAAGAAGCTCAGCCACCCGTCTGTCACGGACGGATCTTCTTGATTTGTCACAGATGGATCTAGCAGTGGCTGATGTTCATTGTGATGGTTGCTGCCTGATATGATTCATAATTGCAAATAATAGTGGCTGATGTTCGTTGCAAAATAACATTTGTCTTTGATACGTATAGTGATTTATATTATGGTATAACATACTATCACGAATAAACAACGTGAGGTACTTCACGAATAAACAACATTTGTCTAAAGTATTTTTTATTCCTTTGGATAATATAGTTGCTTCTAAAGTGTTGTTTTTTGCTGTTACAGATGGATAACCAGACAAGATATGCCTGTCATCGAAGGTGGAACGCTGTCCGTGAGGGACAAGGACAAGAACATGAGAACATTGTATACCGAAGAAGGCAACCTTCGAAGAAGAAATCAAAAAAGGCGACAAAGCAGGACCGAGTACGGTAAATGACCCGACCATACCGGTATATGCAGACCTGCCATTGAACAACATGCCGTTTAACGATCCACCCATAAACCAGACAGTTAGCCCGGATGTGGTAAGTAACTATATATATGCTTACTTATTTAGACTATTACATTATTAAAATTGTTTCTAATAATTTGTTTTATAGGATCCTACATGGTATGTATCTCCTGTACCTGAACAACCTAGTGGTTGGCCGGTCCTATGTGGTCGGGAGATATGAGTGGCCAAGGTGTTTGGCCCGTTCAGCAGCCTAGCGTTGAGGAACCGGCGGAGGAACCGACTGCTTCTACACAGCGTAGACAAGCTAGACAACCTAGGCATGCTAGACAGCATAGACAAGCTGGAGGCTGTGGAGGGGATGCTATCGATCCGAAGTTGGTAGGACCTGTAGCTGGAGGTCCAGAGACCCTAGACCTCCTTTTTAGCTTCACCGCCCATACAACATACTTTATTTATCAGGGCATCGTAAGTTATCAAAACTTGATATTGTTATTAAATTATTTCCCTATTTATTTTTGTATCTAACATTTATTTTATAGGAGCGAGAAACTCTCACGTTTTAGCACAAGCATGAGCAATTACGCAAATTGAGTCTAGACAATGACTCCCTATGGTGCGATCTGGCCTAAAATAATGGCATCACACATCTGCAGGACCTGATCTACACTTATGTAGATCAGCCTTTGATTTTTGCTTTTGTGGAGCGATGACAGCCGAAGACGAATTTATTTCACATGCCATTTGGAGAGATGTCTATAACTCTCCTCGATGTCTACATGATTTTGGGCCTCAAGATTGATGAGAATGGAATGGGCCTTCCTCTCCATGATCGTATCAAAGGAGCTAAGGAATTGTTCAATGAACAAGTACATAGGGCAATGCAGCTCTTTGAGTTGACACCGCAAATGGCAGAACATGGACTCAATGCAGATAACCTAAGAAGTCTATGCTTGAACACAAAGTTGAATGATGAGACCAACACTTGTTGCCCATGCCATATCTGACCTACGTGAGTGACGTTCATGCTACTCGTGATCTTTCTTGGGGTTCCGACACTTTGGCATTCATGTATCGTTCATTGGGCGGTGTTCACGCCATGAATGTCGTCAGATGTCGACCTGCTACACATTGTTGCTGGTAAGAATTGTGCTGTATATTATTTTTATATTATTTAATTAAATTTATGGTATAGGTTGATATATTTGTAAAAACATATTTATGTACAGGCTTGGATCTATCTGTACTTCCCCAGCTTTCGTCCTCCACAGAATGAGTTCTTCGACGATAATGTGTCATATGCAAGGCGATAGAACCCTGTGCAGAGCCGTAGTAGACAAAGAAGAAACTATAGGAAGGAGCTAGATTTAATGCAACCTTGGCAAATAAGTATCATATTATGGGGCTTATGTCTCATATTAAAGTATTACAATTGTGTGAAGGTACTTATGGCTATGTTGATTGCATCAAATTTTGTATAGGTTGACTGGTAGCCCTATGGATATGTTGATTACAATATGCCGGAGTTAGCTCCTGCCTTTTTTCATGGGGTCATCTCATTTATGAGAATTATAGAGCCATATATGCCTGATCGCGTAGCGAGGCAGTTTGGGCGTGAACAACAAATTTTCCGATCGGTTATACAGCCCATCAAAGCTGCCAGACATCCCAACATCAGGAGTTATATAGTATAGTATGACTCTGCTTCATACTGAAGTTGAGATGTAAGAAATGAGCACTCTATTATACTCGAACATATGGGCCCTCTTGCATCCAATGGATATGATTGCAGTGCCGGCTACATGGATCGGTACATACCTCGTACACACCTATGTGTTAGGCCTCAGGATGCAAGCATCAGAGATCCTGTCCAGGTGAACATATGTGTTATATGTTTGGTTTTAATTTACATATACAATTCAAGCTTTACCTTAGTTAATTTTCCGTATTTCTGTAGTGCATTGGACAAGCTTTGCATCGTCTCAAACCATTCCATGATGCGAAGGAAGATCAATTCTACAACATGCTCGAGGATGTCCGACACTGCATTCAAGACTTTAGACACTTTGCACACGACAATGATGAGGAGGACGACGAAGATGAATAGGTTGCCTCGCTTAGTCTAGACATCTTTGTTTCTTTGATGTTTTCATTTGGTACTTTGTTGGTAATTATGGATGCTTTTAAGTTTGTTGGTTCTTTGTTGAGAGTTTGGATCGTACCTTTGTATGTTCTCTTGTTTGGTTATTTGGATTTGTTTGATAATTTGTTAGAAATACTTGATCCAATTCAGGGAAATAGTCTCCAATCTTCACAAATCTTTAATGGAACTCCAAAAACACCTAGGGCTAGAGAGAGTGACAAAAAAAGGCAAAAGAGATAACGTTTTCTACGTAACCCCGAATTGAGTGATTCCAATGCCAGATTAAAGATCACGATGTCAACTATAACCCCTCCAAATTTTAGCGCATCTAGACAATGATTTAGCTTCTGTAAAGTGGCACGGTTTGTGACAAACTGTGCCACTTTACAAAAGCTAAAGTGTTTCATCTATAACCCCATGACTCATCCGTGACGGGCGGTGATGACTCATCCATCACGGGCCAAAGTGTTTCATTCGTGACAGACGAAACATGTCCATCCGTCATGGACGAAACACTTTTGCCTGTGACGGATGAGTCATCACCACCCGTCACGGATGAGTCATGGGGTTATAGGCGAAACACTTTAGCTTTTGTAAAGTGGCACTATTTATGACAAACCGTGCCACTTTAGATAAGCTAAATCCTGGTCCAAATGCACTGAAATTTGGAGGGATTATAGTTGACATCTGGATCTTTAATCTGGCGTTGGAATCACTCAATTCAGGGTTACGTAGAAAACATTATACTTCTCCAAAGACGGGACAGAAAACAGAAATCTCTTGCGCGCCAAGATGAGTACAATAACATTTAAGTCGGATTACAATACATTACAATCAGGGATCACAATGGTATTACAATGTGCGAGTACAATAGCATTTAAGTCGGCTTGCGACCTCGTCTCTTTCTTCTGGAAGAAGGTCCGAACGCCATCAGCTGGGGAACGAATGGATCATACAGACAAGCAGCAGAGACATCAGGTACATGCTCCCACATGACAAATACTGGAGGCAATGGTGACGCCTCTAATAGGGCCATCTACAAATGAATGGAGAACGTACTCAATTGCCTAGTTCATGGGTTCAAATAATAAATATAAAATAATTAAATGATTAGTACCATACCAAAATGAAATGTCTCTCCTTCTCAACATGGAGATTGTACTCAGTTGCCTAGTTCATGGAGATCGTCTTAAGCTTAGACTAAAATTGATTACCGTCCCATGACGCGTCAGCCAATCCATCCCGAGAATAATATCGTATGGAGCCATGGCTATGCAGATCAAATCCGCTTCGAACTTCCAACCTTGAATAGTAATCGGAAATTCCGACAGACGCTTGGTCCCTACCAACTGTTCACTATTTGAGAGATTTACCACGAAAGGCTCACAAGTCTCATTGCATACTAAGCCTAGCTTACTCACACAGTTCTCCGAAATAAAAGAATGAGTGGCATCCGAATCAAACAATATGCACACAGAAGTAGAATGGAGGTATAGAGTACCTTGAGCAATTGGAGCATTCGGTCCGTCAGCCTCACGCTTCTCATATAGCCGCTGACCCTGACCTCCGGAAGTAGCTGGGGCTTTCCCCTTATTCTGAGCAGTTGTCTGCGTCGAAGGACTAGGAGTCTCCATAGGCCTGAATCGGGGTCGGTTGTTGTGGCTAACTGACCCTTACTGTGACTCAGCCCTCTTCTGTCTCTTTTGAGGATAGAACGTCTGCAAGTGCCCCTCCTTACCGCACGCAAAACACGTCCTTTTGTCCTTCGGACACTCATTGCTCTTATGCCCCGGCGTTCCACAGTAGTAACACTGGATCGGGTTCTTGCCCTGGCCCTAGCATTGCGTAGGTCCTGACTGCGTCATCTCAGTTCTAGCCCGGCTAGACTTGGAAAAATGCGACGGTGGCGCGGGTTGCTTAAACCCACTAGCCAGAGGCTGGCTCTGCGCCGGTCTCTGGTGATTGCGCTTCTTCGCCGACTCCTCCAGAGTCACTTCCAGCTTGTAAGCGGCGTCCACATACTGCTCCAGAGTAGAGCAGTCATGACGCACCATCAAAGGCTTGATGTCTGGGTTCATCCACTCATGGAAATGCCAGATCTTCTGCTCTTCACTGGACAACTCCAGACCAGCATACTGCAACAGATGATTAAACCTAGCTGCAAGCTCAGTCACCTTCAACCTATCCGTCTTCGGGTAAAAGAACTCCTTATGCTTCTCTTCCCTCATAGCACGGGAAAAGAAACGGCCAGTTGATCAGCTCTACTTTGTAGTGCTTATCTAGGAGTTGTCACCGGTGTTTTGGGTGTCATTTATATGGGTTTAGAGCACAACTGTGGAGTATGGAGTTGAGGAGAAGAAATGTGGATTTGGTGGTCTGGAGAAGCTTAAACGAAGATTTATTGAAGACGAGGAGTAGACCACTCGAGGAGACGAAGAAGAAGCTACATAAAGGAGAGAAGAAGAAGGGGAGCCGCGACCGCGGATGAAGAGGAAAGAGATCGCGGAGAATTCGAGACAACGGAGCTAGAGACATCATTATCCGCGACGGCGGAAAATATTCCGCACCCGCGGAAAATCCCCCAGCGAGCACAAGTTGAGAGCAGGATTTTAATTTCCGCGACCGTGGAATTATTTCCACGACCGCGGAAATGCACGGAAGCAAATCCGGAGTCCCACTCCGGAATTTTCGTCCGGAGTCCCACTCCGAAATTTCGTCCGAAGTCACTTTTACGATTTTCTTTTCTTATTTCGTTTACTTTATATTAATTTCCTTTTAGGATTGTTTTCGTTATCTTTTCACTTTATTTCTAGGATTATGTTATTTAACCTAGTTTCCTTTATCATTCATTGAGTATTCATCATCGTTACATTCAGTTTTCCATTCAGTATTGTTTTTCCTTCGAAGACTATGAGGAGCTAAGCACCTTTGCTTAGTCTGACAATTGAAGCCTAAGTTTGTATTTGATTGTGAGGTTATTCCTTTACTCTATCCTTGAATGTTATTGATTCTCTTATGCTTCATCCCATTGAGTTATATTGATTTCTCTAGATTGGCCACCTAGTTTTATTGATATTATTCATACTACAGGGTTATGATCTTGAATATTATTTGATTGATCTAGTTCATCAATTGTTGTGATTAGTATTATTAAATTAGTTTCCCTAGCCTGACAACCTAGTTGAGATTAATATTATCTATAGTGCTAGTTCTCCTAATCTGATTAACTTGTTGAGATTAATATTATTCAAACCTAATTCAGAGTAGCAAACAAGATTTACTGGAACGAGTTGTGAAAGTTTATTGTGAAGAGAGTTAATTGCATGTCGAGTACTGACGAGTTGTTGAGTATTGCATGAGCCTATCTATTACTGAACTTCCTGCTGTTGTTAGATTAATCTTGATAGTTTCTTGATTGTTTAATAGTTAGGGTTACCAGGACTAGTTGGACTAATAACTATTTCAGAATAGGGATTAGGACATTTATGAGGATAGAGGACTAGGAATAATCAATGATCGATCAACCAAACTAAAGGTGGATATTTCTTTGGCTAAGTGTTTTTCCCAATTTGATTACAATCTTTGCTTTTGTTTATTTTGTTTTCTTTTTTCTCATCTAATTCAACTTCAAAACCCCCCATTGTTACTATTTCATGCAATCTACATAAAGAAAACAACTTCTCCCTGTGGGATTCGACCCTTGCTTGCCAAAACTACTAGTTTAGGTTTGTTAGGATTTATTTTTACCAGGTAACACGACTAAAACCTGCTGTCACCAGTCATTTTCGTCTTAAACGTTCCCCAGTTCAACCCGGGATGATCAGCTAAACCGGTGCTCTCCCACCATTCGCTAGCCACATCCTTCAGTTGAAGGGAAGTAATGTGCACCTTTTCAGCTTCCGTGCAATCGAAGTTTCTGAACAACCTTTCCATGTACGAGAACCAATATGCCACTTTGACCGGTTGTCCAATACCGTCATAGCTGTCAGGCCTCATAGAGCTAATGGCCTTCAAAGCACGACCATATTCCCTCTGTTCCTGACGGCGTCAACATGAGGTACAAGAACCGCTGGCTCCTCAAATTCAGGGATAACCTGAGAAACCGGAACACCATGTGCCTGAGGTACAACTGGCCATATTATATCGGTGACCGCTTGCATAACGATCCCTCGAATAGCCTCTATAGCCGCAGCGTCGAATACTACTTGAGGATTGGCCGGAACTTGGCCACTGCCCATGGGGTTTTTGTGAGAGACAGACTCGCTCTCATCCCCTTGATTAGCGGCATTCCTCAGATTCAGTATGGGGTTGTTGCTCGGCTCAGCACCATCATGAATAGTGTTTCTTGTGTTCACCATCTGTTTACCGATCAATTTTCCACGTATTTCACAACATTAATATCACACTTTAAAATGCACAATGCATAGAATTGACATCAGAATAGATCAAACTGATAAACTTTTATTGATGAAGTGAATTGAAACTGAGTGGATGAGTTTTTACAAAAGCCCTCCTAAACGAAAAGACAAAATTGTTAGGAGGCTACAACTCTAACAACACAAAACAACTAGGAAAAGAAATCACTAAAGCATGCTATTGGCCTCCCTCAAGGTGCCATGAAGAGTTTCCTATACCCGTCGGACCTCTAACATCTTCTCTTTAGAGGTGGACCGTCCTCGGGTTCCGGTGTCGGCCTCCTCGACCTACTAGGACCCGGAACACACGGCTCCTCCCTAGGCGTCGGAACACTTGGCTCCTCATCGGGAATAGGAACATTCGGCCCTTCCCTGGGAACAAGAACACTCGGCCCCTCCCCAGGTATCGGTGGGTAGCAAAACTCCTCAAGGAATCCTAGATGAAAACTCGCCCTGTTCACCTCGTAATGAGGGTTGAGTAGCAGCTTGGCCTGCCTAATGTTCTCCTGGAGCTCGCGGACGTCCTCTAGCATACGGGAGAGACTGAGTTCAGTCTCGTAAGTCCTCTCCTCCATATCGTACAAGGAATTCGTCCACTCCTCCATGCGCTCAACAAGCACTCGGGGCCTAGGCCTGGCCTGGTGGGTCAGAACCACCCTCGGGACACCCATCGATTCCCAAGGCCTTGCCCTCATACGAGCACGCTCAGTCATCTCCTCCACCTGGCGACGAGCCTCGGAGGAAGCCATCCCGCTCTAATGAAGCACGTACCGAGAAGTAGGGTTCACTATCGGCCCTCTCGGTGTGGGGATAAGTTGCGGGTCCACTGGTGCATCCAGCGGCCCATACCTCCTCCTATCGATACTCGAAATCCCAAGCGCCTCCCAAGCAGCAGGGGACAAGGGCGTGTACTTCTCAGAAGGCGGCACTTCTGGACTCGGGAAAATGAACTGCATTCCCGGGTCCTCACTGTCCTCAAGAAGGTGTTCTAGACCCATGTCAGAGTCGTACCCCTCGAGATCCTCTTCGGGGTCCTCTTCCTCCGGATCTTCTTTTGGATCCTCCTCGGGATCCTCTTCCTCTATCTCTTCTGGATCCTCCTCGGGATCCTCCTCCTCGAAGTCGTCGTCAAAGTACCCTCCATGATACTCCTCCGACTCCTCCTCCGTGTCCTCCCTCGGGTTTGCTTCGGGCTCCACCTCGGGACCCCTTGCCCTATCGGACACCAGCACTACCAACTCCTCGAGTACGGTCTTCACCACCTCGGGTGGACAACTTGGCTCCCGACCTCGGTGCATCTGGGGGGAACCGGAAACTCAAGTCCAACTGGAGGTGGCAGAACCACCTCGGCTTCCTTCCTACTCCTCAGTTGCGATACGAAAGCGCCCATATCCTGCGAGGCGACGAGAAAGGATTAGTCTTTCTAAATATAGAAGCGAACTTACTATATCAGACTAGAAAGAAGGAACGACTTGAATGGCAGATATTTCAAAATAACACATTTTACTCAAAGTATAGTTTTGTTCAAAAAAATTTTGACTTTTGGAACTAACCAACAAATTTTCTTAATACGAATGGGGAACGGTTTATAAAATTTTTGTTTTAGGTAAAACGATTTGAAAACCCAAACCCGTTTTAAAACTTTTAGCTCTGATACCAAATCTGTAACACCCCCAAATTCTCCTTTGAAAGTACTACCGCCAGTGACCTCAGATTACACATCTGGGGTCACCCAAGGCTTAAACCATTTTATAACACTATATAATAATGCAAATTTTATTAAATATCATAAAAATTTACCAAACATTATTCAACCAACATCGTGGTCTTACAACTGTTCTCAACCAAATACAAACCAAATACATAATTGTTTAACACATCGGAAGACTTAAAAATTAATAAACGCCATAAAGGGTCTTGATCTGAGCGATCTCACGCCTATGATCTTCAACCTTAGAAAAACACTTAAAACATCCTCTGCCTTCACCACCGTATTCTGGCCTTCACGGAAAGGGACGTTTACCTGATGTGCCGTATGAGACGGATGACACCAGCCAACCATGCAAAGGAAAATAACCGGTTGGTTAGTCTAATGAAAGACTATGCAAGGCAAAAATAGAAAAGGTTCTAAGTAGTCATATTAGGTTACACCAGTCGCTTCTCGAGTAATAGCCGATGACGACAGTGAACCTCAACACTTCTACGGAAACATAAGAAAAGGTATGAACAAGAGAAGACTCCAAAGAAATTGAGTCTTATGGGAAACGTATGAAGAGAAGACTCCGAGAAGATGAGTCTTTCGGAAAGTATGACAAGTGTTTGCGAACGTTATAGTTTCACACAAGCTTTTAAAAACGACTTGATCATTTGGGTCCACGACCAACCTCACCGCGCAATGCGAATCCATATTGGAAAGAAGACTTATTCTAACCGAAGTCCGGGTGGGTTCCAAGTTGTACTTCTCGCCCGAAGGTTCATTAATTATGTGCATAACCGCACTTATCTTATTTAATTACAAAACGTATATTCGCGTTAAAGCTTTTATTGCATATCATCTCGATACGAGATATATTTTGGGAATAAATCCCGAGTGTTGGCACCAGCTGTGTGCACCTACCCTGAGTAAGGGTACAGTCATGACCAGATAGTACTAGGGCAAAATCCTCCTAATACCAGTTATAAAGAAAGGATTAGACCTCGTAAGGTACATAGCGTTCCTACGAATACTCGTTCTAACTACACGTTAAGTTCACACATAAATCCACACCAATACCATCACGGTACAAACATGTATAATAGCGTTGTTTCTAGCAATATATACAACCTACTATAGTATCATATTTTATCACATCATTTTATTAAATCTGTTCCCAAACGAAAACAACACTTCATTCCAATTTAATTAACAATCAAGTAATTGATAACTAAAGGAAACATGGAATGATAAGCAAGAGTGAACCGCCACTTGCCTTAATTTAGACGAACGGAGATGTCGGGTTCCGGGTATCTGGGAACTGGAATCTGAAACAGATTCCTACGAAGATGACACAACCACGACGAAACCCTAAGTTAGATTCGATACGAACAAATGAACATTAAGAATCGAAAGGAAATGAAGCCTAAGCCGTGACCGTGGTTGTCCAAGCCACGATCGCGCTTGCTAGGGCAAGTCGCGGTTTGGACTTCCGCGGTCGCGGAATTCTGGGCAGAGCCGCGGTCGCGGAAATTATCCTCGTGGTCGCGGATCTCCCTTTCCGACGACGGCTCCAACACGGCTTCGAAGCTTACCGACGACGCAAACGACAACTTCTTGCTTCGGACGAGGGCTTACTACAACCACCACCACTTCGACACCTCCAAGGCACTTCCGGCAACCTCCAACAACTCCGACAAACTCACAAACTCCGGCGAAACACTTAGAACGAGAGAGAGAGCTTGATGGAGATGGATGAAGATTTCGGTCTCATCCGGCCTCCTTTTATAGCCACGGATCCGAAGTCGTTCACCCCTCCATGGCAACCCAATCGTTTCGACTCCTTCCACCGGCGAGCATTGAAGAGCACGTGGAGAAATCGAACCGGCGAACTCGGATAAGAACGACGAAGAACGCATTTCCGCAGTCGCGGAAATGCCGCGAGCGCGTCCTTTGGCCTTTGGTCGCGGATCTACTCGCGGTCTAAAGCTAGATCTTATTTTTAGTACCTTTAAAAATATTCTAAGACCCAGTATATATATTAAACGTATACTAATACGTTCAAAAGATCATTACAGAGATTATAGAAATTGCCTATTATGTCCTTCTTATAAAACGACAGTTCGAGACTTTTAGGGGTTATTACACTAGACATATAACTTGTGAGCTTTTGAACCTTAGGAATTCACATAATTAAGTCCTCTTATTTCTTTTTGTGTGTGTAATTCTCACTTTAATTGCTTTATCTCTAGAACTTGCGTTTAGAATTTATTTTGAGGCCACGTTTATGACTCTTGTGCATGATATAAAAATGATTGAGGCATTATTTTCATTAGCCTATATTTCCCTTTACCACCTTCTATATTATTCCTCTGCTTGAAGCCCGTTGAGCCTAATTAGCCTATTCCTTTGGAAGCTCCACAAAAACATCTCGAGCCTAATGATTAGCCTTTTATCCATCCGAGAATTAGGATGATTTGTTTGTTTGTTTTTATGGTTGCAAGCCAAGCTTGGGGGAGTTATTTATATGGTGTGTTATGGTTGGAAGTGTTGTGATGTTAAAAAAAAAACTAGGAAAAAAAAGAAAAAAAGAAAAAAAGAAAAAAAAAAGAATGAAAAAAAAAGCCAAGAATAAAGGGCATTGTGTTGAAAAGAACGGTACGAGAAATCCTCTAAGTTTGGTGTTGTCTTGGTTAGTTCCTTTATCCCGGATTTAGCATCACATGGCCAAATTATATCCCTACCTTTCTTTTTTACATGGCCCCCTTACAACCCAATAAAAGTTCTCTTGATTTATGTTATGTACAAGGTCCCTAGTGGTGTAGATTTAGGAAACTGATGCAAGCTTATGGTAGATGAGTTTTCAATGTAGAGATTTGAGCGAAACACTTTTCCCTAAATACATGAGTGAGAGTGATTCATATTCTTTTTATCATAAGCAAGGTCTAGAGTGGATGAACTAGATTGTTTGTTTTTTGATTATTTGCATGCTTTGATGATTACATTGTTAAATATTTATGTTTTCATGGACTTGCTTGAATATTAATTAGGTTGAGACAATCTGTGTATTTCTTGTAGATATTTAAACTTTGTTCTTGCTTGAGGACAAACAAGGTTTAAGCTTGGGGGAATTGATAACGCCTAATTTATACATATTTTAGGAGTCTAGTTACATATTAGATTCGATCATTTTCATGCATGTTTTATAATTTCTATAATTAATTTTGTTATATTTTGTATTCGGAGTCTACACTCGTGTTTTTATTATTTCAGGTATTTTAGTTTCAATTTACAGATGATACATGACTATTTTAAAGGTCAACAAATAAATATAATTAGTGTTAGATAAAGGCAAATTGGATTGCTAAAGTGGGCCATTCATTAAGTGGGAAGGAGAAGCAGCCCACGATAGGAGGAGCTGAAGACAAATAAGATGGGCCGGCCCATTAAATATGACGGAGGGAGGCGGTAAATTGAGCAAGGGGGCTGAGAGTTTCTTACGTGTGGATGGTTTGAATATAAGAAGTTTTAGTTTGACTTTATTTTGATAGCTTTAGTTTTAAGTTAGAATTAGATTTAGCTTTTGTTTTCTTTTTCTGCTTTGGGAAGGAGCAGCCGTACAGGGTTGAACTTCAAGGAGGGATTTCGGCCTTTGCACAATTTGAAGATTTGGGTATTATTATTCTAGCATTTGTCAACTTGAATTATTTTTATATTGAGACTAAGTTTTCTTATCTCCCGTATT
This sequence comes from Rheum nobile, assembly GCA_027886185.1. Taxonomy (NCBI): domain Eukaryota; kingdom Viridiplantae; phylum Streptophyta; class Magnoliopsida; order Caryophyllales; family Polygonaceae; genus Rheum; species Rheum nobile. Next base: position 142,649 of record WOAB01000571.1, read on the forward strand.
TACTGAATAATTCATATATTTTGTTGGCTAGTCTAAATCAATTGAGTATGTCTTCAATTATGCTTTGTTAAATTCTTAGTTCTAAGGTTGGGGTGATCCCGATGATGTATATGTAATTAGAATTATTTGTTTGCCTGAATTGAAATAGTATTTGATTTGTTCCTAGATGCTTAATGCCCATATTAGCCTATGTGAAATGGATCCTATTAGGGTTTGAGAGTGAAATGTGATAACTTTAATAGGTAGTCAGATAGGGTTTGAGACCGAGATGTAATAACTTCTATTGAAATCCTAGGAATTGAACCTGAGTGTTATTTGTGTGAAAACAACTTAATTACTCTTGAGGATTAATAGGCTATCATAGATGTTCTAGGTTTGAGTTGGTTTAGCAGAGCGCTACAGCGAATGTTATTTCAGTTTATCCCTAGACTCTAAGTGCGTTAAAGGGTTTGGATGAGATTAGTTCTTCGCGACAACAATTGTTAGTTTAGCCCAGGCACATTTACTATCGTCTGAAAGGAGTTAGTAGATTACCTTAGATAGTTTACCTTCAAATAATTTGGACTAGATTCAGATGAAGGGTGATTTTATTTACATAGGCATTGTTGCGGTGATCCTTAATCTTAGACACATTTATCCCATTGATTTTATTTTGTTTTATTTATTTCTATTAGTTAGCTTTGTTATCGATTTCTTCCCGAATTCCTTATTTTTACGGCCTAGTTCACTGGTAGAATTTCAACTGATATTACATTGGTCTTTGTAGGATCGACACTTGACTACTACAACTGATCTCGTACACTTGCGGGTTGGTTTTAGCCACATCAACAACATAAGATGAATGATGGAAAGAAGTTGAAAAAACTTGAAACCCTTAACTTTTGTTCAAAGTTGTGCCTTGTATCGTAAATGGTATGTCTTATTAGTATTGTTTATCGCTCAAACTCTTAGCTATTGGTTTTCCTCAAATATTTTGACAAGCTAAGATAATTTTACATAATTAAATATACAAAATTTGAAACCCTTAACTTTCGCTCGAAGTTGTGCCTTGTGTCTTAAATGATAAATGGTAGGTCTTTTTCGTGTTCTTTGTCTCTCAAACTCTTAACTATTGGCTATTCCCTAAATATTTTGACAAGATAAGATGATTCACGTAAACAAATCCATAAAATTTCAAACCCTTAACTTTCGCTCAAAGTTGTAACCTATATTGTAAATGGTAAATCATTAGTCTTATTAGTGTTGTATGTCTCTAACACTCTTAGCTATTGTTTTTTTTTTCAAAATATTTTGACAAGATATGACAATTCGCGTAAAGAAGTTATCAAAATTTGAAACCCTTAACTTTCTCTCACAGTTGTGCCTTGTATCGTAAATGGTAAATGGTTGGTCTTTTTAATGTTATTTGTCGCTCAATCTCTTAGCTATTGGTTTTCCCCAAATATTTTGAAAAGATAAGATGATTCACATAAGGAAATTGACAAAATTTGAAACCCTTAACTTTTTGGTGTTGCTTGTCGCTCAAACTCGTAGCTCTTAGTTTTAACCCACTATTTTGACAAGATAAGATGATTTACAGAAGGAAATTGACAAAATTTCAAACCCTAACTTTCGCTCAAAGTTGTAACCTATATTGTAAATGGTAAACTGTATGTTTTTTAAGTGTTGTTTGTCGCTCGAACTCTTAGCTCTTTGTTTTCCTTCCATATTTTGATAACCTAGGATGATTAATGGAAAGAAGATGACAAAATTTAAAACCCATAACTTTTTCTCAAATATGTTCCTTGTATTACAAATGGTAAATGGTAGGTATTTTTAGTGTTATTTATCGCTCAAACTCTTAGCTATTGTTTATCCCCTTATATTTTAACAAGGTAAGTTGAATAACGGAAACAAATTGACAAAATTTGTAATCATTAACCTTTGATCAAAGTTGTGCCTTGTATCGTAAATGGTAAATGGTAGGGGTTTTTAGTGTTGTTTTTTCCCAAACTCTAAGCTCTTGGTTTTACCCCACTTTTTTGACAAGATAAGATGATTCACATAAAGAAATTGACAAAATTTCAAACCCGCAAATTTCGCTCAAAGTTGTAACCTATATCATTCATGGTAAATCGTAGTTTTTTAAGTCTTATTTGTCGCTTGAACTCTTAGCTCTTAGATTTCCCTCAATATTTTGATAACCTAAGATGATTAATGGAAAAAGATGACAGAATTTAAAACCCTTAACTTTTGCTCAAAGTTGTTCCTTGTATTGTAAATGGTAAATGGTAGGTCTTTTTGGTGTTGTTTATCGCCCAAACTCTTAACTTGTAACTCCTCCGACTTACGTCGGTAGTGCTACACGCTAGTGACCTCAGACTTTAATTTCCAAAGCCACCCAAGGCTTTAATCGGAACAATTATGCTTAAATAAATAAATAAACATTAAGTAATAATAGAGTAAACAACATGACTTTTTAAAAGAAATATTTAACCTTTACTAAATATTTCCTTGTAAATTGAGGAGATAAGTTTTACAACTCGAAATTACAATTCAGAAGAAGACTCTTAAAAAAAACCATAACTCATGAATAACATAACTATGTCTTACATTTATTTAGGAAGATTAAATTAATACTAGATAAGTTTAACAAAATATATTACTTTAAATCACAATCTTCAACTGCAAGACTTTGTCTTCGATTTGTTACTTCAAGGAATCTAAGACCAACCACTGATGTGCCGTATAGGACTGATGACACCAGCCAACCATCACGCAGGGCTTTGAACCCAAATACATTACCCAAGGGAAGAGAAAGGTTGGTCAGTCTAATGAAAGACTACGCAAGGGTGCAAACATAATGATTCTTGTAGTCGTATGTAGTGACTACCCTTGTTTCTCGAATAATACTCGGTAAACGGTATATGACTACTATACTCCTACCGAAACAAAACGAAAGTTATGCTTCAAGAGAAGACTCTAACTGAAATGAGTCTTATGGGAATTAAATGAATTTGTTTGGGGATATTTTATTTATCACATAAAGTTTTGAAAATGACTTCTTTGAATAATCGGGTCCTTAACCAACCACACCACATGCGTGTTGTGTAAATTCAGATTGGTAAGAGGACCTTCATTGACAGAAGCCCGAGCGGGTTCCACGTTGTACTTCTCACTTGAGGATATATTAAATATGTGCAAAACATGACTTATCTGATTTAATTCCAAAATATGCATTTACGTTAAAGCTATAAATCCACACCAATCTCGCAATCATATATATATATATATCATGGGACGATACCCGAATTTCGGCACTAGCTAAGTGCACAACCACTTATAGACGAATAAGGGTTAGTCATGACCAAAAGTATTAGGGCAATAATCCTCCTAATACCAAGTTATATAGAAACAGCTAAACCTCGCAAGATAAATAGCGTTCCTACGAATACTCGTGATAACTAGCATATAAGTCCACATCAAATGCACAACAAATCCAAACCAAAGTTCATCTAGCACCCTACAATAATAATAATATATGTATGAGGGTCATTGCTAGAAAATATACAACTTAATAATAAGGTTCATTTTCACACCAATTTAACACACAAGTTCCGAAACGAAAATTAAGAATATTTATCCCAACTTAATAACACAATTGATTCATTGTCAATTAAGATGATTATGGAATAAATTGCAAGAGTGAACCTGATGTGAATCATAATGCTTCACCTCATGTTGCCAGCCACACACCAAGTGTCCAAAAGGAAGACCAAGCAAAGGCCCCAGACGACGCTGAGATCTTGTCGCTGACGCCACCGATACCACTGCTAGGGCAAGCAAGCGATCTGGGGAATGTGGAGGAAAATGAGGCCAACTTCGAGGCACATGAGGCACTAGAGGAGAGTGTCAATATGCCTCAAGGAGCACCGGACAAAGTTTACCCAACCCCCACAACGCCACTCACCAGATCTGGAGCCCGAGCACTAGCTAGGCTCCAACAAGGCCACGCCGATGTCCACCAGGCCAAAGGCGTGATCACCCGGGCCCAAGCAAGGCATCTTCAAGAGGGCATCCAAAGAAGCCTTTTGGCACCAGAAGTGCCGAGCCAAATGCTAAATGGCTCGGTGATGGCACTTGTGCAAGAAATGGCCCCGACGCCGAGCAATGCCAAGAAGGCAGGGCAACGACGCTTACCAAGCCCCGAGTGTCCAAATGAGGCCAAACTTCTCCAACATGCTTATGACATTCCTATATGCCAATGGAGTCAAGGAGTGTTGGGGAGTTCAAAGGTTTGCCCGGAGATGGCATTGGCTGACAACGGAAGCCCGACGCCGGCAGTGTCATGGCATTGAGAGAAGGCTATCTCACAAACCACTCGTGCCTTTTCCCCCAAGTTTGGTGATGATGTGGCACATTGGATGTTGTCATTTATCTCCAAATGGAAGGAAAATGGCGTTGAGAATTGACCAGGCCATTTAGAGCACCACTTTATGTTTTTCCTTAAATGTGTTCAAAGACAATTTAGGTAATTTTTGTGTTTATAAGCTGGCTTGTAGCTACAATGTTTCTCACGTTAAACTCGAATAAGTCTTGAGCTTTTGAGTACAAAAAGCCTTTGAGAGCCTTTCAGTTTTGCGTCTTTGTTTGGTGTGTTCATCCGAACTTAGTAGAGCGGTTTTAGGTGTGTTCATCCTCGATCCAATATACGACCCTTCTGGTTATTTTTGGTGCGTCTATCCAAGGGTTCCCAGAAGTTTATCCCATCACAAAATTGCCTTCAAATACTCCCAGAAGTTCAAATACTTCCAAACGCTCGGCCAACTTTGCTTGTCAAGCGAGTCCACCGCCGGCGCCGAGGAGGAATTGGCTTGTAGTTTTGGTTTTGAACTTTCCTTGAAGCTTGAGATCCTCACAAGGGACACATCATTTGGTATCAGAGCCTCTTTCAAGGTAATTATCAATCCAAAACTTGTATTGAAATTTCAAGAAAATTTTGCCATAGTTTTGTCGAGTACTTTCTAGCCACACTTGCGATTGTTCTTGCTTGAAGTACTCCACGATTTGCCTGCAATTTCTAAGGGAAAAGTGACCGTTGTATGCTCTTAAATACCCATTAATTTGATAGCATCAAACCAAATCGATCCCATTGAATTGCATGCATTAAACTTGGCATTAAAGTCCCCATATTTACAACCGCCACTTACCATATTTGGCCACACTTGTTTGGCTACACTTTGTTTTTGTTGCTTGTGCTTTTTATGTGACCAATCTATATTATAAGTAGCATAAGTTACGGGAAACGTGCTTAGTCCCCAGATAAGAGTGGCTTACGAAGTTGTTAAGTGTTTTGTTGTGATTCTTGCATTTAGAATTTTGTCAAAATTGTAAGGGAAAGCTTTCCCACATTTTTGTTTTAAAAAAAGAGCTCTAGAAAAAAAGGTTTGAACCATAAATACCCGGCCTAAGACAAAAGGGAAGGCCTTATGAAGATTGGTCAAACCAAGAAAAAAAAGAGCAAGTGAAGAAGAGTTGTTTTGTGTCTAAAACAAGAGTTTGTAAGGGGTTAAGTACCTAGTAGCTTTCTTGTGTGACTTATCTATATTTTGACTTGCATAACGTGTACAAGTTGATATTGAACAAAGTGCAACCATATTGTCAAAAACACCACTCTGATCCCAAACCCTAGTGCTCGGTAAATCTTGTAATTTTCTTCTTGTGGTTTCAAGTGCTTGTGTAGGACTTCCTAGAGGGGGCCGAGATCAAGTGTGTGTGAGCCTAAGAGGTTTTGAAAGCGGCTTGGAAACAAGTCACTAAGAGGCAAGCCTTTGAAGAAAGAAGAAGGTCGTGCGAAGGACAAGACAAGGAAGTCACTTGGAGGTACTTCATCCCTACCTTGTGAATTCATTTTTAGACTGATTTGTGTGTTATTTGCCTTGTGTTTGCTATGTCTATACATGGAGACAAAGGAAAGAGTCTCATGGACGGCGATGGTGAAGCCAAGCCTCTCACGATTAGGGATATCAAAGCCTTGTTCGAAAGGACTCGGTTGGATCTCCTACAAGCAATGGATGAGAAGCTAGAGCAACGGCTAGGCAGCCCTCATAGGAGTCACACCTCAACCCAGCCAAGCTCACCAAAGCAAAGAGAGTTCCAAGAGAGCTTTCGAGAGGAAGGGCCTTCACACCAAGCCGGGGAAAGTACCAATTTGTTGCGGCCTTCTAGGGGCCACGACCACATCCTTGATGACATGGATAACCCCTTCTCCCCTGATGCCATCAACCAAGCACCAACACGGGCATTTGCGCCGGCCAATCCCCCTATGCTCGATAGGATGATGAGGCGGCCTTACCAACCGCCGACTGGTCCACTCTTGCATCCACGGAGAGTGCCTCTTGAACAACAAGAACATCCAAAAGGGGCTAGAGGACAAAGGATGTTGCCACACGCGCAAGGGCGTAGGCACTTTGCCTTCGGACAAGGAGATGGTGCTAGGGCTCAAGAGAGGGAGCCATATCATGGCATCAAACTCTTCATCTAGCCCTATACAGGCACGTCAGATCCAGAGGCCTACCTTGATTGGGAAGCCAAAACTAAGGCCATTTTTTACTACTATGGCTACACCGATGTGCAAAGGGTGGCCATTGCCACTATCCACTCTTCTGACTTTGCCTACTCTTGGTGGCTTGAAGACAAAGAGAAGAGATCCTACCAAAACTACCCACCTATCACCACGTGGGAGGAGCTCAAGGAGGCCATGAGGTTCCGATTTGCGCCTCAAGACTTCCAATACCGAATCAAAGTCAAATTGGAGAGAGTGAAGCAAAGGAACCAGACGCCAAAAGAATTTTACAAGGAGTTAAAGCACTTGGTGTTTCGCTCCAATGTTCACTTCCCTGAGGGCTATCTAGTGTCCATATTCACCACGGGTTTGAATCCTGACGTGGGCCAAGTGGTGGAGATGCAAATGTTTGGAACACATGTGCAAATTGAGGAGGTGCTCCACTATGCCACCCAAGTTTATCAAATTTTGCAACGAAGGAAGAGTTCCACAAGTTCTCGGCCGTAGGGCTCCACCTCAAGCTCCAACACCATGCCAACTGCCCCTAGGCGCCAAGAGAACTAGCCGGACCTAGCCAAGGCTCCACCTAAGTGAGAAGGCCAATCGCCTATCCAAGGCCCTAAAAAGGAAGAAAACTCTCGCACTAGAGATGCCAAGTGCTACAAGTGCTTGGGATGTGGCCATTATGCTAGGGACTGCCCTACACGGAAGCAAGTGCTCTTAAATGAGCATGGTGACTATGTGTCGGAGGATGAAGAGGAAGTCCTAGAAGAGGAGGACGACCCTCAAAATGAAGAAGAAGAGGTCCATGTCACAGCGGCCATAGGAGATTGCTTTGTGGTCAAGAGGACCTTGGTGGCAAGTGACGCGCCGCCCATGCCTTCTCAACGTGAAACAATATTTCACACAAGGTGTCACATCCAAGGAAAAGTTTGTAGTATGATTGTTGATGGAGGCTCGTGCTGCAACATCATAGACCAAGAGGTGGTTAAGATCGAGGTTAAACTTCAAGACCACACCTCACCATCAACCCTACACGCTCAATTGGATCAATTCCTCCACTCCTCTCAAGGTACAAGCTTAAGCTTTAATTCAGTTTTCCATTGGCGCTTACGGGGATGAGGTGCTTTGTGATGTGTTGCCCATGACGATGTGCCACTTACTACTTGGACGGTCGTGGCAATATGACCGAGGGGTGATCCACCAAGGGGTCACTAATGAGTCTTACGGGGATGAGGTGCTTTGTGATGTGTTGCCCATGACGGCGTGCCACTTACTACTTGGACGGCCGTGGCAATATGACCGAGGGGTGATCCACCAAGGGGTCACTAATGAGTATTCCTTCCGCATGACTGGAAAGAAGATTACTCTTCACCCAATGACGCCTCATGAGATCATGGCCGACTACGTGGCCAATGAGCAAAGAAGAAACCAAAAGAGCCATGGAAAATGAGGCAACAAGAAGATGGCCATAGGCACCAACTCCGGAGCTAGTAATCACATGTTGTTGGCCAAGGCTAAGGAAGTTGACAAGGCCCTTCAGGGAAGAAAAGTTTGTTTTCTTTTTGTACCTATGACTAACTTGTTTTCTTCACAAGAATTGAGTGATCTACCTTTGGATATTGCATCTCTTTTGCAGGAATATGAAGACCTTTTTCAAGAGGAAATTCCTAATGGCTTGCCACCCATTCAAGGGAAAGAACACCAAATTGACTTTGTGGCTGGCGCCACATTGCCAAATAGGGCAGCCTATAGGACCAATCCAGAGGAAACCAAGGAGCTACACAAGCAAGTCCAGGAGCTACTTGAAAAGGGTTATGTGAGGGAAAGCTTGAGCCCTTGTGTCGTGCCGGTCATAATTGTGCCTAAGAAGGATGGAATTTGGAGAATGTGTGTGGATTGCCGAGTCATCAACAACATCACCATCAAGTACCGGCATCCCATCCCTCGGTTGGATGACATGCTTGATGAGTTAGATGGCTACCAAATCTTCTCCAAGATAGATCTCAAAAGTGGGTTCCACCAAATCCGGATGAAATACTGATTTATAGCAAGAACTTACAAGAGCATGCTCATCATATAAAACAAGTACTAGATGTCCTTAGGAAGGAAAAGTTATATGCCAACTTCAAGAAATGCCACTTTTGCTCGGATCATGTTGTCTTTCTTGGCTTTGTTGTGAGTAAGACATTATTGAAGGTTGATGAGGAAAAGGTGAAAGCCATAAAAGAATGACCGACACCTACCACAATGACACAAATGAGGAGCTTCTTAGGCTTGGCGGGGTTCTATAGGAGGTTTGTGAAGGACTTTAGCACAATAGCCACGCCAATGACCGAGCTCACCAAGAAAAATGTGGTGTTCCATTAGGGTAAGGCGCAAGAGGTTGCATTTCAAATGCTCAAGCACAAGCTCACCCATGCACCATTGCTTGCACTTCCGGACTTCACAAGAACCTTTGAGATATAGTGTGATGCCTCAGGAATTGGCCTTGGCAGGGTATTGACGCAAGGAGGCCGCCCAATAGCCTATTTTAGTGAGAAAATGAGTGGCGCAAAGCTCAACTATCCCACCTATGACAAAGAGTTGTTTGCTCTTGTCCGAGTGCTCAAGACATGGCAACACTACCTTATGCCAAATGAGTTTGTCATCCATTCGGATCATGAAGCATTGAAGTATCTTAAGGGCCAAAGCAAGCTCAATAGAAGGCATGCCAAGTGGGTAGAGTTTATAGAGGCCTTTCCCTATGTGATCAAGCACAAGAAGGGAAAAGACAACATAGTGGCCGACGCCCTATCAAGGAGGTACACTCTTCTCACTTCTTTGGATGCTAGAGTTGCCGACGCCCTATCAAGGAGGTACACTCTTCTCACTTCTTTGGATGCTAGAGTTCTAGGATTTGCTTGTATGGAATCTTTGTATTTTGATGACCCTGATTTTTGTGAATAATTAGAGCATGTGAGGGAAAGGGTAGCCAAGGCATATTCTATTTGCATGATGGATACTTGTTTAGAGGAGAAGGGCTATGTGTTCCTAGTGGTTCCCTTCTGATGTGTCCTTGCCTCCGATGACAAGCCAAATTGTCAAAGGTGACTTCTTTGGATCTAGTTTTGGTTGGGAAGTCACTCGATGTTGTGATTCTGCTGTGGAACACGATGCTGGGAATGATCGCGAGCGGAAGAACGCGATGAATGGAGTTGTTGACGTAGGCGACTGGGAAGACGATGGCGACAACAAGGACTCGGTGGTGATGGAAGCGATTTGATGGGAGAAGAGTTAGCAGTGGCCTAAGCGATTTGGTGAAGGATATAAGGCTTGAAAAGACAAGTCTTTGGGGTTTCGTAGCGCCGACTGCGGATGAAGGGAATGCGAAGATAGACTTTGCTTGAGAAGATCAAGCGATTGCCATAGCGTCGACGACAGAGGGAATGGGGATGAGAGGGATATGGGTGACGTTCGATCAAGGGAAGGAGGAATTAACACTCTACTTGAAACTTTGAACTTTAACTTGAACGTGAGAAATAACATTAACAAAGTCGGGTATAAATAGGGGAGGTGAGACGTCGGATGGGCCGAGTCGAACCTCGTGGGCTAGCCAATGCAAGCATGCAAAAGGCACAAACCCTAAAAGATAGAATGACTGAAAGGAAACTATCTAAAACCCTATAAAAGGAAACTATGTAAAGCTATCAAAGGAAACTATCTAAAACACGTTGGAAATACCAAATATAGATAGTGTCTTAAAAGAACGCGTGAAACTCCTAACGCGGTGAAGATGACGACGAAGTGTCGCGGTCTTCAAAAGAATGCGTTGATCTGATGGTGGCGAGGACGACGAGTCTTGGATTGGTTTCTTGGCTTCCTTGGCCAGCGACGATGCGTGAAACTAGTGATGCGACGGCGAGGGCGATGGCTTTGGACCTAGACCTTATGACTAGGCCCTGTGAGCGTAGGCTCATGGCTTCTTCCTCATCTTGGGCCGTCATGGGAGGCAGAGTCACATCACCCTCCCCCACTTGGCTGTAAAGCGTCCCTATTTCACCATCATCAAACTCTGGCTCAACATATGGTGTTAAGTCTGCGACGTTGAAGAACACGTGGACTCCAAAATCTGGTGGGAGCTCGAGTTGATAGGCATTGTCCCCTATGGCCTTAATCACGCGGAAAGGGCCATCTCCACGTGGTGCCAATTTGTGTTTACGCCGCGAGGGGAACCTCTCTTTTCGCAGATGCACCCAGACAAGGTCTCCGGGGGCAAAGACGACGCGGCGGCGGCCTGAATTGTGCTGCGAGGCATACTGTGCGGCCCTCCTCTCCAGCTGCTCCTTGGTTCGTCGATGAAGCTCCTACACCTGCTCTGCACGGTTGGAGGCAGAGACATGCACTGGGTCACATAGTGGATGCGGCGACATATCCAGTGGTGTCAAGGGGTTCATTCCATACACCACTGCGAATGGGGTCAGCTTGGTCGCCGTGTGCCTGCATCTATTGTAACAAAACTCGACAAGTGAAAGTAAGTCCTCCCAACGCCTAGGGTTGGCTTTGAGCATCGCGCGAAGGAGGGCTCCTAGGGTTCTATTCGTGACCTCCGTTTGGCCATCGGTTTGGGGGTGGTAGCTAGTGGAAAATAGGAGTTTGGTTCCTAGCTTACCCCAAAGAGTTCTCCAAAAATGACCAACGAACTTAGAATCCCTATCACTCACGATGGTACGTGGGACTCCATGAAGACGCACCACATGCTCAAAGAATAGATCGGCAATCTCACTAGCACTATAGGTTGTCTTACAAGCAATAAAATGTGCCATCTTAGAAAATCTATCTACAACCACAAAAATAGAGTCCTTACCTCGTCTAGAGAGGGTCAAACCCGTGGTGAAATCCATAGACAAATCTTCCGAGGGGGCACTAGGAATGGGCAAAGGAGTGTAGAGGCCGTGAGGACTAGACTTAGCTTTGGCTCTCTGGCAAGTCACACAACTTCTACAAAATCTAGTCACTTGGTGGGTCATCCTAGGCCAAAAGAAATGTTCTCTAAGCGCGTCTAAGGTCTTCCTAATCCCAAAATTTCCACGACTCGCGTGTGCTTCCTCAATCAATAGGAGCCTAATGGAGGATCTAGGAATGCAAAGGCGACTAGCCTTGTATAAATAACCCTCAGACAGAAAATAAGTCTCAAACTCACGCGATCTTAGGCAATGCTCTAAAATAGGGGAAAAGAAAGGATCACTAGCATATAATTCCTTAATCAAAGAAAAACCTAAAACTTTAGTTTGCACATGAGTCAAGAGAACATACCTGCGAGATAACGCGTCAGCTACAATGTTCTCTTTTCCTTTCTTGTGAACAATGACATAAGGAAATGTCTCCAGAAACTCCACCCAGCGAGCATGGCGTTGATTGAGGTGAGCTTGGCTCTTCAAGTAGCTCAACGCGGCGTGGTCGCTGTGGAAGACAAATTCACGCGGCCAAAGGTAATGTTTCCATGTCTTCAACACGCGTATTAAGGCATATAACTCTTTGTCGTAGGTGGGGTAATTTAGTGTAGCCCCTGTGAGCTTCTCGCTGAAATATGCAATAGGCCTCTTCTCTTAGTGTAGCACACCACCAATGCCTATGTCTGAGGCATCACACTCCACCTCGAAGTGTTTGTTGAAATCCGAAAGCTGGAGAAAGGGAGCTTGGCACAAGGCCTTCTTCAAAGCCGAGAAGGCTTTTGCATGGGACTCAAGCCACACAACTGTGCTGCCCTTCTTTGTCAGCTCATGTAGGGGCGCAAAAATGGAGGAGAAGTCGCATACAAAACGTCGATAGAATCCCGTGAGGCCTAGAAAGCTTCGCACCTGTGTCGGTGTCGTCGGTGTTGGCCAATCTTTGATGGCCGCGATCTTCTCTTCGTCGACGCGTAACCCATCACTACTCACAATGTAGCCCAGAAAGTTGGTTGACGCGGAGCAAAATGAGCACTTGCGTCAAACATTCTGGCACAAGTCGAAGGTGGTTGACATGCTCTTCTAGGCTCCGTGAATACACAAGGATGTCATCGAAGTAAATGACAACAAACTTGCCAAGGAAAGATCTCAACACGTGGTTCATCACGCGCATGAAGGTGCTGGGTGAGTTCGTGAGCCCAAAGGGCATGACAAGCCACTCGTAGAGCCCATACTTTGTCTTGAACGCGGTCTTCCACTCATCACCTTCTTTCATTCTGATCTGGTGATAACCACTCTTCAAATCAATCTTGGAGAAGAGTGTCGCGCCATGAAGTTCATCAAGCATATCGTCGAGGTGCGGAATAGGATGCCTATACTTGACGGTGATCGGGTTTATCGCGCGGCAGTCAAAACACATTCTCCATGTGCCATCCTTCTTGGGCACAAGGATCATAGGCACAACGCAAGGGGAAAGAGATTCCCTTACATACCCGCAATCCAACAACTCTTGGACTTGGCACTGTAACTCTTTAGTCTCTTCTGGACCAGCTCTATACGCAGTGCGGTTGGGCAAAGAAGCACCGGGCACAAGGTTAATGTGGTGCTCAATGCCTCTCAGGGGAGGTAATCCTTGTGGCAACTCGTCTGGGAATACGTCGGTGAACGCGACAAGCAACTTCGCGATCGCTGGTGGTTGGCACAAGCAGAAAGCATGGAGTTTTCCCAGTCAAACACGCCGTGAGGTCACTGGGCTGGGCTAAAAGAACGCGTTGCTCACAGGTGCCTTGCAAAGGATGCGGTGGTGGCAACGAATCGGCGAACTTTGTTGATGGGAAGGCACTGCTCAAATTCTGTGGGGCACTTGGTGTCCCATCTGTGGCGCTATGTTTCTTCTTGCCAGTGCCTGGAGTAGATAAAGTGCTGCTAGATTTGGATGAGTTCTGCCTTGGTAGTGCTTCTGGACACTCGTTTGACCTAGGGGACGCGGCCTCTATGGCCTTCTGGCGGTCGCGTTCAACCTGGTCCTGCAAGATCTCATGGGGAGACATTGGATGCAAAGTGACGCGCTTCCCGTGGTAATTGAACACATAAGTGTTCAAATAGCCATCATGGAGCACGCGCCTATCAAATTGCCATGGGCGCCTAAGCAAAATATGGGTGGCGTCCATTCAAATGACATCACATAAAACTGAATCACAATATTGGCCTATGGAGAAAGAAATTAAGCATTGGCGAGATACTATGTTACCTGGACTAGATGATATCCATTGGAGGGCATAAGGCTGGGGATGAGGCATCGTGGGTAGCTTGAAGTGTGTCACGACCTTCTCATTGACAATATTCGTACATGATCCTCCATCAATAATGACACTCAAGGAAGCTGTTTGGACTAGAGCCCTTGTATGGAACAAGTTCCCTCGTTGATCGCATAAGCTGGCTTCCTTGACTGTGAGGAGACGACGCGTCACTAAGCTCAATGGTGTGCCCGCGTGCAGAGAAGCGGGTTCACAGTCATAAGCGTCTTCGTCCTCTCCTTCGGCGCCTTCAGTGATCGCGTCAAGTGTGGCCTCCTCGTCTTCACAAGACTCGTAGCCGACGGCGGCTGTGGAGAACAATACCTTGTGAGCATTGGGGCAATCTTTCTTATAGTGGCCTCTTCCACCACATTTATAACACTCAAGATCACGTGCGCGATCTGTGCTGACTGGAGCCTATCTTGGCGCCTTCTAGCACGGTGCGGTGGTCGGAGTCGCGTGCTTCACCTTGGAGGCTTGGCTAGACGCGGTTGTGGTAGAGGCACTAGGGCGAACATTAGTAGAAGGTAATCCACCAGGGTTAGAAGAATACCTTTGCTGGCCACTAGAATATGTGTAGGACTTTCGGCGAGAGATTTGTGCATGAATTTGCATCGCTGTATGTGTGAGTGTGTTCAAATCCTTGATTGGCAAGATCTCTAGTTGATCACGGATATTTGTGTTCAAGCCACTCAAGAACTTGGTCCTTAAAGTTGATGGTGCAACGGAGATGTTGGCCTTGTAATACATGTCTTCAAGCTTGGAAAAGAACTCGAGTGGAGTCATTTATCCTTGGCGAGCCATGGCAATATCCAATCTCATTTGATTCCTGTAGTCTGGAGGCACGTATTTCTTGGTCATCACGTAGACTAGTTGATGCCATTCTGTGACTCTTGTCCTGTGGCGACGAACGCAGTCATCTTCGAATCTATGCCACCAAACGCTGGCGGCTCCTCGGAAGTTAAGCGTCGCGGCGTCGACATGCTCCTCAGGTGGCACTCGACAATATCTAAGGGTGTACTCCGTAGCCTGCACCCATTCAAGAAAAACAGAGGGGTTGTATTCACCATGAAAATGCTCGATTTTTACCTTGACTTAGTGTCGCTGATATCGAGGCTGGCCAGGTTCTTGGTTGAATGCGTTGTTTGGTGCGTTGTCGTAGAGAGGGTTCTCAAAGGCGCGTAATCCTGTGGTCTTTCGCGTCCAACCTGGTGTCTATTGCGTTGTTGGCGATCTTCACGGACGTACTCATCCCTTGGCGTGTAGGCGTCATCGCATTGACGTCTTCACAGTTGGGCATTGATAGGTGTTATTTCATACACCTTTACTAGCAATTATTAGCATGATTTGGAGGAGTTTATGAGTAGTTTTTAGGCTAAGTCTGTGATCCAGAAGTTATGGAGAGAAGTGAAGATATCCCAGGATTTACAGCTTACATGGAGACATGAGGATGGAGATGGAGCTGCTGAAGCATACTTGGAGAAGACTACCAACACTTGGTAGTAATAAAGAGCAGCAGAAGAAGAGAGTGAGCTAGCTCACCGCCCCGCTCCAGAGTCACCGCGGCCCGGCGATGACTCTCAGAGAAGAATGAAGCCCCGCGCCAGAGGAAGCCACCGCCCCGCGGTGGCCGTGTTAAATGCCGCGCGTCAGAAGACTTTTATTTCCTTTTATTGTTTTCAGATTTTGTTATTTTATTATTTTGTTTCCTTTATTATTTTCATTAGTTTAACCTAGTTTTCTTAAGACTATTTAAGCTCTCTTTCTAGGTTAAGAAAAGAGAGAACTCGTTACAACTGCTTTACACCAGACGTTATTTTCCTTAGTTTTCATTCTCGTTTGAATGGAGAACTAACTTCCCTTTGTTCTACTAGACGATTGAAGCAATACAGTTGATGTGTTTGTGAGATTTCAATTCCTTGTTCTTATCCTTATAAGTGTTGGTTTGATTCTCTTGGTTATATTGAATATTGATTTCTTGTTGTTCTTCTTAGCCCGATCAACTAGGTTGAATACTTTTTATCAATTGCTAGGATTGCATATAGGGGTTCCGAGTGCATATCTAGTGGCATACACGATTGTGCGTATAGGGGTTCCGAGCGTACAATCGTGAGTGAGAGTCAGTTGCATGCGAGTATTAATACGTCTTTCTATTTGCATGTATCCTATATCCTTGTGTGTATTGTTATTGATTTGTTGGTAGTAAAGTATACCGACAACTGTGAGAATCGGTGGTACTTTATCATTGGCATAGTAATAAGTCTATCGACAACTGTGAGAATCGGTAGTACTTAAGATCAGGGAGGGAACAACTATAAGGATAGTAAAAGAACTTGGATTAAATAGATTTATGAGATCAAATTATATCTCTGTATTGTGGATCTCGCTCTAGTAGGACTACTTTCCCCATTATATTTTCTCAACTCAACCAAACTTGTTTGCTTTGCTTTCTCGTGATAACTAAACCCCCCTAGCTTGTTACTTGTCATTCACGATTTCATACTGCATCAGATCTTCCATGTGGGTTCGACCCTTGCTTGCTTACTATACATCTGTTTAGTAGGTCTGTTAGGACTTTTTACTTTGATAAGGCTAATCAACGATACTTGCATTGCACACTTTTAGCACCGTCAAATTTGGCGCCGTTGCCGGGGAAGTTTTTTGTTTTTGTTGTGTGTTTTTGTGATTGATTTTTGGTGGAGACCTATCTTATGGTCGACACTCGTTCTACTGACTCCCCTCTAGCTGCTTTTGATCCAAAAGTCGACAGATCGTTCCGTGCGAACCTACGCGATCAAGGAGAAGAAGAAGTAGAGGTTGAGATCGTTGAGCCGACTGAGCCAGTTGACATCCCTGCTGCTGAAATGGCTGAGACTCTGAGAGAATTGACTGAGCCGAATATTGGAGCACAACCCCTGGATGTCGTCATCCCTGCACTTGGCGAAGGGGTGAATTTTGAGCTGAAGTCTGGAGTTGTTGCCTATCTCCCTAAGTTCCACGGTTTGAGTGAAGAGGACCCGATCTCTCACCTGGGCAAGTTCCACAATGTCTGCATGACTATGAAGCCCAAGAACGTGACGGAAGACCAAATCAAGACGAGAGCTTTTGGTTTCTCCCTGCTAGACTCTGCAAGCGACTGGTACTATCACTTGCCACCAGGAACCATAGATACCTGAAATAAAATACACAAGGCATTCCTGGACAAGTACTTTCCAACGAAGAAGGCGAATGCTTTGAAAAAGGCAATTGCCAATATTAAGCAGGCTAGCGATGAGACGCTGTATGACTATCTTGAGAGATACAAGAGACTTTGCTCCAGCTGCCCGTTCCATGGATACGCCAAGCAGGACCTTGTCCTCTATTTACACAATGGTCTGCTAGACCAAGAGAGAAGGATGGTTGACGCTGCTTGTGGTGGAAGCATTCTGAATCTGACACCGGATGCAGCCATGGAGAGATTCCAGGAGATGAGTGAGAGCACCCGGAGTTTTGGAAAGACATACCAGAGGAAGGCGGTCAATGCTGTGACCCCTGCAGGACCAAGCCCAGTGTTGACTGAGTTAGCCGAGTTGAAGGAGATGGTGAAGAGGATGACAAATCAAAACACTCCTCAACAAGTTAAAGCATGTGGGATTTGCTCTGATCAATACCACCCCACTGACACTTGTCCTCAGCTGCAGGAGGAAGGTGTTGTTGAAGTTAATGCTATAGGAGGTTATGGACCCCCTAGACCACAGTTTGGTGGACATCCCAATTATAATACGAGAGGGCGAGACCACCCAGGTTTTATATGGAGAGACCCTCAAGGTGGTCAACAGCCGGCACACAAGCAATACCAACAGAGAGTCCCATACCAACAGCGGCCACATGGCCAAATCTCTAGTGCTTCGACTGAAGAGATGCTAAAGACACTGACTCAACATTTCGCCACGTATGTGCAGGCGACTGAGTCAAGTATAAAGAACATGGAGAGACAGATTGGTCAACTAGCTGATGTTGTGACCAAACTTGACCAGAGGACATCTAACTCCCTTCCATCCCAGACTACTGTGAACCCAAGGGAGAATGTGAGTTCTATTACCCTCAGAAGTGGTAAGAAGTCGGTCGTTGCTCCTAGTACTGAAGAGGAGAATGAAGCTGTAAAGGAGAAAACTGATGACCGCCCCGCGGTGGATCCCACCGCGACCCGGCCAGAAATTAAAGAAGGAACCAGGAATGAAGTGTTGTTGCCACCGCCCCACGGCGATACTCACCGCGACCCGGCGGCTGATCTCAG
Organism: Rheum nobile; assembly: GCA_027886185.1. Classification (NCBI taxonomy): domain Eukaryota; kingdom Viridiplantae; phylum Streptophyta; class Magnoliopsida; order Caryophyllales; family Polygonaceae; genus Rheum; species Rheum nobile. Next base: position 160,694 of record WOAB01000571.1, read on the forward strand.
TGAACACACCACGACCCCACCGCCCCGCGGTGATGACCACCGCCCCGCGGTGGGCTTACCGCGACACGGCCCCCAACAATGCAGCTCCGCTAAAGAAACCTGTGTTGATGACTACGTTCGCCCCGTGTTTCCCCTTCTAGGTTCTGAGAAGCCACCAGCACCTTTCCCTGAAGCACTGAAGGCCAAGAGAGTAGCCGACGACAGTGATCTGTTCGAGACATTTCGGGACTGTGAGGTGAACATTCCCCTACTCAAGCTTATTAAGGCTATCCCTCGATATGCCAAGTTCTTGAAGGAGCTGTGCACCGTGAAGAGGACTCAGAAGCAGAAAGTCCAGAAGAAGGTTCTAGTGAGTGAACATGTGTCAGCGGTAGTTCAGAGACGCATGCCTGAGAAGTGCAAGGATCCAGGTACATTTACTATTCCTATTACTTTAGGTGAGCATCGATTTGAGAAAGCCTTGTTAGACTTGGGTGCCTCTATTAATGTGTTACCCTATTCACTGATTGAAGATTTAGGAATAAGACCCTTGCATGATTCTAACATTGTTATACAACTTGTTGATGGTTCTTGTGTGCCCCCTAAGGGTGTTGTGGAGGATGTCCTTGTCAGGATAGGTTCTTTGATTTTTCCTGCTGATTTCTTTGTTATGGATATGGACTATGATGAGCAGGTGGCTCCAGTTATGCTAGGGCGACCTTTTATGAAAACATCCATGACAAAGATTGATGTAGATAGTGGAACTTTAACTATGGAATTTGATGGAATAATCTTTAACCACAATATTCATAAAGCCAACTCCATTGAATTGCCTGCTCCTTGCTGCATTAGTGATATTGATAATCATGTGCATGAAAATGTTAAAACTGGTGCAGTAGAGACCGTAGTTAAGTGTTCTACTATTGATAGACCTATTAAGTTGCATGAATTGCATGTTGATGATATCTTGCTGGATGATATAGGAGATTCCATTCCCTCTATTTTGGGCATTTGCCCCCCTACACTAATCATACAAGGCTGTAAGCCTTTATCTAGTAACGTGCAGCATATTCAGGTTGAGTCATATCGGCCCCCATATCGCTCTAAGTATGGGGGAGATACTCCAAAGGAAGTAATCATGGAGTTGATGGCCAAGAGGGAACATGGTCTAAGGTCTCAACCTTTCCATGGGAAGGCTCGACAGGAAGAGACGAGTATGAGGATTCCGAGGGGATCCTATTCCAGGTGGTAGTTGATCTGCAGTACGTCAAGCCAACGACGTTAACCAAGGCGCTGTCCGGGAGGCAACCCGAGGTAGTGTTTCTTTGATCTTTCCTTTCCCTTAGATTAAATTCATAATTTCTTTTGTTTTGTTTCGTTCGCCTGTTACTAACATTTCAGGTACGAAAGTAAATGGAGAGGAGACGGTGTTCTCAGTTTATCTCACCGCCCCGTGGCAATCCCCACCACCCCGCAGTGGATGTCTGGTATATCTTCTCAACTCTGAAAAAAAAAACAAGAATAAAGGGCCCCGAAAAAACCTTACACGGGTGAGTAAAATTTTTTATTTCTTGAGTTGTTACGAAGGATTTGACGGATTGGGCCCTCTTTGGGCCAAGATTTTTCTTTGGGCCGTGGTATATATCCGGCCCCATCATCCCTTTCTTCCCTTTCACTTCCCCTTCCCTGACCTAGCCCCCATACTCACAAACCCTCCATTCCCAGCACACCTCTCCAGCTCCCAAAGCCAAACCCCCCCATTCTCCCTCAAATCTCTCTCGACCTTGATCCGAATCTAGCCCCCAATTCACAAATTGGAAGTCTAGCCTCACAAGCCAAACACATCCCCACCGCGTCGCTTCAGTCCCGCCCCGCTGTCGCTCCGCCTCGCGCTGCCCCACTTCGCGTCGCTGCTGCCACCGCCCCGCGCCGACTTCACCGCGACCCGGCTAAAGCTCCCAGTTGTCCCACCGTGACCCGGCGACTCGTTCACCACCACGCGGCGAGACCTCTTGGCTGCGTGTTTGCTCGTTTGTAAGTTCTCTTGGTTGCCCTTCGTTTTGAAATTCTACATTCATTACTTATGGCACCTAAGGGTAGGAAGCAAGTGTCTACGAGGGATGAGAATGAGGTCTACAATGTGGTGAAGGAGAGAAAGGTGTTGGCGACTAAATTCTTTCACAAGCCTACGTTGTGTGAGATGGGTTTGTTGGCGTGTGTGTCCCTGTGTCTGGCACAATGTGGTTTGGGGACGTTTCTGAACATGGCTGCCCCTGTATATCCCGAGCTTTGTTACCAGTTCATCGCCTCTTTTAAGAGGTATTCTGATGGTTCAGACGACAAGAGGATGATGAGGGTGACGTTCACTTACAATGGGCGTGATTTTTCGTTGTCCCCTAAGGTGGTGCATGATGCCCTGGGCATTACAAAGCTGGCAACGGATGGGTGGTCTGGTGGCATTCTTGAGTCGGATATGATGGAGTTCTGGAAGGCTGCTATGGGCAGGACGTTCAGGAAGGGGCAGAAGGTGAACTCGAAGCTGGTGAACCCATGTCTACGGTTGATCCACAAAGTGATGATGAGAGACTTCTTTGGCCATGTTGATGATGGAAAGGTTCCTTTGAAGGATTTCCAGTGGTTTATGAGCATCTTGGAGGTTGTCACGTACACGCCATGTTGGGCTACCCTCTTTTTGGGTTCCTTGAAGAGGATTCGTGATGGTGAGCCACGGGACATCTGTGGGGGTGGTCTGATTACCCTCCTTTGTGTTGGAGTGATAGCTTGTGATCAGATTCCTCGGCCTGTTGCCTACGTGGTGTATGATATGGCGCACATGAAGGTGTGCTCGATGCTGAAGCCATTGGGAAAGGATGGTGATTTAGTCTGGTCTTCCTATGATGGCCATATTTTGATTCTTCCCCGGGAGTTTGCCTATTCCCCTTCATTTGCGGATTGGTGGATTCCCATTGATAGCAGAATGACGACTGATGATACCCCTACTGCTGCTCCTTCAGGCCCGTATGGAGAAGGCCGTAGTGGTGCTGCTGCTGCTGCTGAGTTTGCGGGCGAGGACACTCCTATGCCTACACTTTATGATGCGCCCTCATCTTCTTACGCTCCTGCCGCACCTTGGCAAAAGTTGTATGCGAGATTTGATGCATTCTCAGTGCAGCAAACGCACTGGAACACCCGAGTAGAGACCGATCTGCAGACTTGGCAGACCCAGTTCCATGCTGATATAGATGAGCGTCTGGACGGTATGGACGCTCATATGAGGGACTACTTCGGGAGGTTCCCACCACCACCATCAAGCCCGCAGTGAGTTTATTTTCTCCTTCCCCTATTTCATTTGATGTTCTCTTTTCTCCATTGAGGACAATGTTTGGTTTAAGTATGGGGGAGGGATTTAGACTTGCTATCTGTCTATCATTTGTACATATTGTTTTTCTTTTCGTGTGTTGTATTTCCCATTCGAGTTTTAGATTTAAAAAAAAAAAAAAAACGAAAAAGCCAAAAAGAAGTAAAAAGGCAATCAAAATCCTGGGATGAGCGGAAAACCCGAAAGAGCAGTTCAGGTAAAAAGCAGGTAGTCTGGCTGGTATAGACCAGGGCAATATTGGACTTGAGTGATGTGAGTATATGTGAGATATCTAGCAAAATGAAATGAGTGGCTTGGTGAAAACCCGAAAGGGCGCCTTGGCAAGATGAGCGAAAAAGAAGAAGAGTGATTCTAGGATTTCTCTCTATATCTGGGCGAGGTGTCATAAGAAGAGGTGGTATAAGAAGTTCGGGTAGGCCATTCTTGAGCGATAAGGAGCTAGATTGGAGTTAGGATTAGAATTATCTTTGCATCACTTGTTTTGGTTGTCTAGAGCTTATCGTTGATATGTTGTAATTGCTAGTGTCATGTTTTCTTGTACTTCCTGAGGCCTTGGTGTTGGTTGAGAGAGTAGGTTTTTCTTTAGCTTACTCGGGACGAGTAAAGGTCTAAGTATGGGGGAATTTGATAGGTTTTATTTCATACACCTTTACTAGCAATTATTAGCATGATTTGGAGGAGTTTATGAGTAGTTTTTAGGCTAAGTCTGTGATCCAGAAGTTATGGTGAGAAGTGAAGATATCCCAGGATTTACAGCTTAGATGGAGACATGAGGATGGAGATGGAGCTGCTGAAGCATACTTGGAGAAGACTACCAACACTTGGTAGTAATAAAGAGCAGCAGAAGAAGAGAGTGAGCTAGCTCACCGCCCCGCGCCAGAGTCACCGCGGCCCGGTGGTGACTCTCATAGAAGAATGAAGCCCCGTGCCAGAGGAAGCCCCCGCCCCGCGGTGGATCTCACCGCCTCGCGGTGGCCGTGTTAAATGCCGCGCGTCAGAAGACTTTTATTTCCTTTTATTGTTTTCAGATTTTGTTATTTTATTATTTTGTTTCTTTTATTATTTTCATTAGTTTAACCTAGTATTTCTTAAGACTATTTAAGCTCTCTTTCTAGGTTAAGAAAAGAGAGAACTCGTTACAACTGCTTTACACCAGACGTTATTTTCCTTAGTTTTCATTCTCGTTTGAATGGAGAACTAACTTCCCTTTGTTCTACTAGACGATTGAAGCAATACAATTGATGTGTTTGTGAGATTTCTATTCCTTGTTCTTATCCTTATAAGTGTTGGTTTGATTCTCTTGGTTATATTGAATATTGATTTCTTGTTGTTCTTCTTAGCCCGATCAACTAGGTTGAATACTTTTTATCAATTGCTAGGATTGCATATAGGGGTTTCGAGTGCATATCTAGTGGCATACACGATTGTGCGTATAGGGGTTACGAGCGTACAATCGTGAGTGAGAGTCAGTTGCATGCGAGTATTAATACGTCTTTCTATTTGCATGTATCCTATATCCTTGTGTGTATTGCTATTGGTTTGTTAGTGGTAAAGTATACCGACAACTGTGAGAATCGGTGGTACTTTATCATTGGCATAATAATAAGTCTATCGACAACTGTGAGAATCGGTAGTACTTAAGATCAGGGTGGGAACAACTATAAGGATAGTAAAAGAACTTGGATTAAATAGATTTATGTGATCAAATTATATCTCTGTATTGTGGATCTCGCTCTAGTAGGACTACTTTCCCCATTATATTTTCTCAACTCAACCAAACTTGTTTGCTTTGCTTTCTCGTGATAACTAAACCCCCCTAGCTTGTTACTTGTCATTCACGATTTTATACTGCATCAGATCTTCCATGTGGGTTCGACCCTTGCTTGCTTACTATACATCTGTTTAGTAGGTCTGTTAGGACTTTTTACTTTGATAAGGCTAATCAACGATACTTGCATTGCGCACTTTTAGCACCGTCAAATTTGGCGCCGTTGCCGGGGAAGTTTTCTGTTTTTGTTGTGTGTTTTTGTGATTGATTTTTGGTGGAGACCTATCTTATGGTCGACACTCGTTCTACTGACTCCTCTCTAGCTGCTTTTGATCCAGAAGTCGACAGATCGTTCCGTGCGAACCTACGCGATCAAGGAGAAGAAGAAGTAGAGGTTGAGATCATTGAGCCGACTGAGCCAGTTGACATCCCTGCTGCTGAAATGGCTGAGACTCTGAGAGAATTGACTGAGCCGAATATTGGAGCACAACCCCTGGATGTCGTCATCCCTGCACTTGGCGAAGGGGTGAATTTTGAGCTGAAGTCTGGAGTTGTTGCCTATCTCCCTAAGTTCCACGGTTTGAGTGGAGAGGACCCGATCTCTCACCTGGGCAAGTTCCACAATGTCTGCATGACTATGAAGCCCAATAACGTGACGGAAGACCAAATCAAGACGAGAGCTTTTGGTTTTTCCCTGCTAGACTCTGCAAGCGACTGGTACTATCACTTGCCACCAGGAACCATAGATACCTGAAATAAACTACACAAGGCATTCCTAGACAAGTACTTTCCAACGAAGAAGGCAAATGCTTTGAAAAAGGCAATTGCCAATATTGAGCAGGCTGGCGATGAGACGCTGTATGACTATCTTGAGAGATACAAGAGACTTTGCTCCAGCTGCCAGTTCCATGGATACGCCAAGCAGGACCTTGTCCTCTATTTACACAATGGTCTGCTGGACCAAGAGAAAAGGATGGTTGACGCTGCTTGTGGTGGAAGCATTCTGAATCTGACACCGGATGCAGCCATGGAGAGATTCCAGGAGATGAGTGAGAGCACCAGGAGTTTTGGAAAGACATACCAGAGGAAGGCGGTCAATGCTGTGACCCTTGCAGGACCAAGCCCAGTGTTGACTGAGTTAGCTGAGTTGAAGGAGATGGTGAAGAGGATGACAAATCAAAACACTCCTCAACAAGTTAAAGCATGTGGGATTTGCTCTGATCAATACCACCCCACTGACACTTGTCCTCAGCTGCAGGAGGAAGGTGTTGCTGAAGTTAATGCTATAGGAGGTTATGGACCCCCTAGACCACAGTTTGGTGGACATCCCAATTATAATACGAGAGGGCGAGACCACCCAGGTTTTATATGGAGAGACCCTCAAGGTGGTCAACAGCCGGCACAACAGCAATACCAACAGAGAGTCCCATACCAAAAGCGGCCACAAGGCCAAAGCTCTGGTGCTTCGACTGAAGAGATGCTAAAGACACTGACTCAGCATTTCATCACGCATGTGCATGCGACTGAGTCAAGTATAAAGAACATGGAGAGACAGATTGGTCAACTAGCTGATGTTGTGACCAAACTTGACCAGAGGACATCTAACTCCCTTCCATCCCAGACTACTGTGAACCCAAGGGAGAATGTGAGTTCTATTACCCTCAGAAGTGGTAAGAAGTCGGTCGTTGCTCCTAGTACTGAAGAGGAGAACGAAGCTGTAAAGGAGAAAACTGATGACCGCCCCGCGGTGGATCCCACCGCGACCCGGCCAGAAATTAAAGAAGGAACCAGGAATGAAGTGTTGTTGCCACCGCCCCGCGGCGATCCTCACCGCGACCCGGTGGCTGATCTCAGTAAACACACCACGACCCCACCGCCCCGCGGTGATGACCACCGCCCCGCGGTAGGCTTACCGCGACCCGGCCCCCAACAATGCAGCTCCGCTGAAGAAACCTGTGTTGATGACTTCGTTCGCCCCGTGTTTCCCCTTCTAGGTTCTGAGAAGCCACCAACACCTTTCCCTGAAGCACTGAAGGCCAAGAGAGTAGCCGACGACAGTGATCTGTTCGAGACATTTCGGGACTGTGAGGTGAACATTCCTCTACTCAAGCTTATTAAGGCTATCCCTCGATATGCCAAGTTCTTGAAGGAGCTGTGCACCGTGAAGAGGACTCAGAAGCAGAAAGTCCAAAAGAAGGTTCTAGTGAGTGAACATGTGTCAGCGGTAGTTCAGAGACGCATGCCTGAGAAGTGCAAGGATCCAGGTACATTTACTATTCCTATTACTTTAGGTGAGCATCGATTTGAGAAAGCCTTGTTAGACTTGGGTGCCTCTATTAATGTGTTACCCTATTCACTGATTGGAGATTTAGGAATAAGACCCTTGTATGATTCTAACATTGTTATACAACTTGCTGATGGTTCTTGTGTGCCCCTAAGGGTGTTGTGGAGGATGTCCTTGTCAGGATAGGTTCTTTGATTTTTCCTGCTGATTTCTTTGTTATGGATATGGACTATGATGAGCAGGTGGCTCCAGTTATGCTAGGGCGACCTTTTATGAAATCATCCATGACAAAGATTGATGTAGATAGTGGAACTTTAACTATGGAATTTGATGGAATAATCTTTGACCACAATATTCATAAAGCCAACTCCATTGAATTGCCTGCTCCTTGCTGTATTAGTGATATTGATAATCATGTGCATGAAAATGTTAAAACTGGTGCAGTAGAGACCGTAGTTAAGTGTTCTACTATTGATAGACCTATTAAGTTGCATGAATTGCATGTTGATGATATCTTGCTGGATGATATAGGAGATTCCATTCCCTCTATTTTGGGCATTTGCCCCCCTACACTAATCATACAAGGCTGTAAGCCTTTATCTAGTAACGTGCAGCATATTCAGGTTGAGTCATATCGGCCCCCACATCGCTCTAAGTATGGGGGAGATACTCCAAAGGAAGTAATCATCGAGTTGATGGCCAAGAGGGAACATGGTCTAAGGTCTCAACCTTTCCATGGGAAGGCTCGACAGGAAGAGACGAGTATGAGGATTCCGAGGGGATCCTATTCCAGGTGGTAGTTGATCTGCAGTACGTCAAGCCAACGACGTTAACCAAGGCGTTGTCCGGGAGGCAACCCGAGGTAGTTTTTCTTTGATCTTTCCTTTCCCTTAGATTAATTTCATAATTTCTTTTTTTTTGTTTCGTTCGCCTGTTACTAACATTTCAGGTACGAAAGTAAATGGAGAGGAGACGGTATTCTCAGTTTATCTCACCGCCCCGTGGCAATCCCCACCGCCCCGCAGTGGATGTCTGGTATATCTTCTCAACTCCAAAAAAAAAACAAGAATAAAGGGTCCCGAAAAAACCTTACACGGGTGAGTAAAATTTTTTATTTCTTGAGTTGTTACGAAGGATTTGACGGATTGGGCCCCCTTTGGGCCAAGATTTTTCTTTGGGCCATGGTACATATCCGGCCCCATCATCCCTTTCTTCCCTTTCACTTCCCCTTCCCTGACCTAGCCCCCATACTCACAAACCCTCCATTCGCAGTACACCTCTCCAGCTCCCAAAGCCAAACCCCCCCATTCTCCGTCAAATCTCTCTCGACCTTGATCCGAATCTATCCCCCAATTCACAAATTGGAAGTCTAGCCTCACAAGCCAAACACATCCCCACCGCGTCGCTTCAGTCCCGCCCCGCTGTCGCTCCGCCTCGCGCTGCCCCACTTCGCATTGCTGCTGCCACCGCCCCGCGCCGACTTCACCGCGACCCGGCTAAAGCTCCCAGTTGTCCCACCGTGACCCGGCGACTCATTCACCACCACGCGGCGAGACCTCTTGGCTGCGTGTTTGCTCGTTTGTAAGTTCTCTTGGTTGCCCTTCGTTTTGAAGTTCTACATTCATTACTTATGGCACCTAAGGGTAGGAAGCAAGTGTCTACGAGGGATGAGACTGAGGTCTACAATGTGGTGAAGGAGAGAAAGGTGTTGGCGACTAAATTCTTTCACAAGCCTACGTTGTGTGAGATGTGTTTATTGGCGTGTGTGTCCCTGTGTCTGGCACAATGTGGTTTGGGGACGTTTCTGAACTTGGCTGCCCCTGCATATCCCGAGCTTTGTTAACAGTTCATCGCCTCTTTTAAGAGGTATTCTGATGGTTCAGACAACAAGAGGATGATGAGGGTGACGTTCACTTACAATGGGCGTGATTTTTCGTTGTCCCCTAAGGTGGTGCGTGATGCCCTGGGCATTACAAAGCTGGCAACGGATGGGTGGTCTGGTGGCATTCTTGAGTCGGATATGATGGAGTTCTGGAAGGCTGCTATGGGCAGGACGTTCAGGAAGGGGCAGGAGGTGAACTCGAAGCTGGTGAACCCATGTCTATGGTTGATCCACAAAGTGATAATGAGAGACTTCTTTGGCCATGTTGATGATGAAAAGGTTCCTTTGAAGGATTTCCAGTGGTTTATGAGCATCTTGGAGGTTGTCACGTACACGCCATGTTGGGCTACCCTTTTTTTGGGTTCCTTGAAGAGGATTCGTGATGGTGAGCCACGGGACATCTGTGGGGGTGGTCTGATTACCCTCCTTTGTGTTGGAGTGATAGCTTGCGATCAGATTCCTCGGCCCGTTGCCTACGTGGTGTATGATATGGCGCACATGAAGGTGTGCTCGATGCTGAAGCCATTGGGAAAGGATGGTGATTTAGTCTGGTCTTCCTATGATGGCCATATTCTGATTCTTCCCCGAAAGTTTGCCTATTCCCCTTCATTTGCGGATTGGTGGATTCCCAGTGATAGCAGGATGACGACTGATGATACCCCTACTGCTGCTCCTTCAGGCCCGTATGGAGAAGGCCCTAGTGGTGGTGGTGCTGCTGCTGCTGCTGAGTTTGCGGGCGAGGACACTCCTATGCCTACACTTTATGACGCGCCCTCATCTTCTTACGCTCCTGCCGCACCTTGGCAGGAGTTGTATGCGAGATTTGATGCATTCTCAGTGCAGCAAACGCACTGGAACACCCGAGTAGAGACCGATCTGCAGACTTGGCAGACCCAGTTCCATGCTGATATAGATGAGCGTCTGGACGGTATGGACGCTCATATGAGGGACTACTTCGGGAGGTTCCCACCACCACCATCAAGCCCGCAGTGAGTTTATTTTCTCCTTCCCCTATTTCATTTGATGTTCTCTTTTCTCCATTGAGGACAATGTTTGGTTTAAGTATGGGGGAGGGATTTAGACTTGCTATCTGTCTATCATTTGTACATATTGTTTTTCTTTTCGTGTGTTGTATTTCCCATTCGAGTTTTAGATTTAAAAAAAAAAAAAAAAAACGAAAAAGCCAAAAAGAAGTAAAAAGGCAATCAAAATCCTGGGATGAGCGGAAAACCCGAAAGAGCAGTTCAGGTAAAAAGCAGGTAGTCTGGCTGGTATAGACCAGGGCAATATTGGACTTGAGTGATGTGAGTATATGTGAGATATCTAGCAAAATGAAATGAGTGGCTTGGTGAAAACCCGAAAGGGCGCCTTGGCAAGATGAGCGAAAAAGAAGAAGAGTGATTCTAGGATTTCTCTCTATATCTGGGCGAGGTGTCATAAGAAGAGGTGGTATAAGAAGTTCGGGTAGGCCATTCTTGAGCGATAAGGAGCTAGATTGGAGTTAGGATTAGAATTATCTTTGCATCACTTGTTTTGGTTGTCTAGAGCTTATCGTTGATATGTTGTAATTGCTAGTGTCATGTTTTCTTGTACTTCCTGAGGCCTTGGTGTTGGTTGAGAGAGTAGGTTTTTCTTTAGCTTACTCGGGACGAGTAAAGGTCTAAGTATGGGGGAATTTGATAGGTTTTATTTCATACACCTTTACTAGCAATTATTAGCATGATTTGGAGGAGTTTATGAGTAGTTTTTAGGCTAAGTCTGTGATCCAGAAGTTATGGAGAAAAGTGAAGATATCCCAAGATTTACAACTTAGATGGAGACATGAGGATGGAGATGGAGCTGCTGAAGCATACTTGGAGAAGACTACCAACACTTGGTAGTAATAAAGAGCAGCAGAAGAAGAGAGTGAGCTAGCTCACCGCCGCGGGCCAGAGTCACCGCGGCCCGGTGGTGACTCTCAGAGAAGAATGAAGCCCCGCGCCAGAGGAAGCCACCGCCCCGCGGTGGATCTCACCGCCCTGCGGTGGCCGTGTTAAATGCCGCGTGTCAGAAGTCTTTTATTTCCTTTTATTGTTTTTAGATTTTGTTATTTTATTATTTTGTTTCCTTTATTATTTTCATTAGTTTAACCTAGTATTTCTTAAGACTATTTAAGCTCTCTTTCTAGGTTAAGAAAAGAGAGAACTCGTTACAACTGCTTTACACCAGACGTTATTTTCCTTAGTTTTCATTCTCTTTTGAATGGAGAACTAACTTCCCTTTGTTCTACTAGACGATTGAAGCAATACAGTTGATGTGTTTGTGAGATTTCTATTCCTTGTTCTTATCCTTATAAGTGTTCGTTTGATTCTCTTGGTTATATTGAATATTGATTTCTTGTTGTTCTTCTTAGCCCGATCAACTAGGTTGAATACTTTTTATCAATTGCTAGGATTGCATATAGGGGTTCTGAGTGCATATCTAGTGGCATACATGATTGTGCGTATAGGGGTTACGAGCGTACAACCGTGAGTGAGAGTCAGTTGCATGCGAGTATTAATACGTCTTTCTATTTGCATGTATCCTATATCCTTGTGTGTATTGCTATTGTTTTGTTGGTGGTAAAGTATACCGACAACTGTGAGAATCGGTGGTACTTTATCATTGGCATAGTAATAAGTCTATCGACAACTGTGAGAATCGGTAGTACTTAAGATCAGGGTGAGAACAACTATAAGGATAGTAAAAGAACTTGGATTAAATAGATTGATGTGATCAAATTATATCTCTGTATTGTGGATCTCGCTATAGTAGGACTACTTTCCCCATTACATTTTCTCAACTCAACCAAACTTGTTTGCTTTGCTTTCTCGTGATAACTAAACCCCCCTAGCTTGTTACTTGTCATTCACGATTTCATACTGCATCAGATCTTCCATGTGGGTTCGACCCTTGCTTGCTTACTATACATCTGTTTAGTAGGTCTGTTAGGACTTTTTACTTTGATAAGGCTAATCAACGATACTTGCATTGCGCACTTTTATCACCGTCAAATTTGGCGCCGTTGCCAGGGAAGTTTTCTGTTTTTGTTGTGTGTTTTTGTGATTGATTTTTGGTGGAGACCTATCTTATGGTCGACACTCGTTCTACTGACTCCCCTCTAGCTGCTTTTGATCCAGAAGTCGACAGATCGTTCCGTGCGAACCTACGCGATCAAGGAGAAGAAGAAGTAGAGGTTGAGATCGTTGAGCCGACTGAGCCAGTTGACATCCCTGCTGCTGAAATGGCTGAGACTCTGAGAGAATTGACTGAGCCGAATATTAGAGCACAACCCCTGGATGTCGTCATCCCTGCACTTGGCGAAGGGGTGAATTTTGAGCTGAAGTCTGGAGTTGTTGCCTATCTCCCTAAGTTCCACGGTTTGAGTGGAGAGGACCCAATCTCTCACCTGGGCAAGTTCCACAATGTCTGCATGACTATGAAGCCCAGGAACGTGACGGAAGACCAAATCAAGACGAGAGCTTTTGGTTTTTCCCTGCTAGACTCTGCAAGCGACTGGTACTATCACTTGCCACCAGGAACCATAGATACCTAGAATAAACTACAAAAGGCATTCCTAGACAAGTACTTTCCAATGAAGAAGGCGAATGCTTTGAAAAAGGCAATTGCCAATATTGAGCAGGCTGGCGATGAGACGCTGTATGACTATCTCGAGAGATACAAGAGACTTTGCTCCAGCTGCCCGTTCCATGGATACGCCAAGCAGGACCTTGTCCTCTATTTACACAATGGTCTGCTGGACCAAGAGAAAATGATGGTTGACGCTGCTTGTGGTGGAAGCATTCTGAATCTGACACCGGATGCATCCATGGAGAGATTCCAGGAGATGAGTAAGAGCACCAGGAGTTTTGGAAAGACATACCAGAGGAAGGCGGTCAATGCTGTGACCCCTGCAGGACCAAGCCCAGTGTTGACTGAGTTAGCCGAGTTGAAGGAGATGGTGAAGAGGATGACAAATCAAAACACCCCTCAATAAGTTAAAGCATATGGGATTTGCTCTGATCAATACCACCCCATTGACACTTGTCCTCAGCTGCAGGAGGAAGGTGTTGCTGAAGTTAATGCTATAGGAGGTTATGGACCCCCTAGACCACAGTTTGGTGGACAACCCAATTATAATACGAGAGGGCGAGACCACCCAGGTTTTAGATGGAGTGACCCTCAAGGTGGTCAACAACCGACACAACAGCAATACCAGCAGAGAGTCCCATACCAACAGCGGCCACAAGGCCAAAGCTCTGGTGCTTCGACTGAAGAGATGCTAAAGACACTGACTCAGTGATGTGAATCCCTCACATCTTGAACCAAGCATGGAAGCCAAGCCAATGCTAACTCAAGATCCGGCACCAAAACGCATCACTCGGTCTAAGGCCAAAGAACTACAACAACTTCTCGACGTGGGCCTCCTCTCCACACGACTTGGGGCCGAGCATGACAAAGGCCCTTTTATCATCTTGAAGGCCGAAGGAAACCAGCCCAAACCAAGCCCATGAAGAAGCAATTTCAGCCATGTGAAGCCGTGTGGAAATGGTGTGAAAGCCGTGTGGAAATTTGAAGAATTATGCATTTGGTGCATTCACCTAGTTGTCTTAAACACTTGCTTTCATTTTGCATTTAATCTTAGTCTTTTCCAATGCATCTAGTACATGCATTCCAACCCTTGATATCCCTCTTGGGACGTGGAGAGTTGGCTTTAATTGCCTTGCTTTTGCTTTCGGTTTTGGCTATATAAAGCCTTGTAATCCTTGATGTAAAAGGCAACTTTTGATCAATCCAATTCACTCCTTTGAGAGCATTTGATCCAGAAGTTCACCCTTGGTTCATGAGTCATATTGAACCCTTATCTATCCCTCTTCAACCTTGGTGAGTCATATCCTTGGTTGAGCCCCACGGTTCTCTCTTGGTGGTGCGTCATATCCACCTAGGGCAGCCGATATCCTCCACCACCACCATGCCTCACTCCAGCCATCACCACCACTCAGTAACACCCCCATTGGGCCCTCTAAAGCCGCCATCTCTGCCGCAGAAAGAACCACCCTCAAGAAGGCCGCCTTCCTTCTTGTCGCTTGCTCCCCTTTGGCGACACCTTCCGCTAGGGCAAGCCAATTCTCCCACCACCGTCACAACCTGCTCCGACCACCACCTCCACTCTCTTCCACTCCCATTGTGCCAACATATTGCCCCAGAACTGCCGCAGAAGTCGCCGCCCTCAAGGAGAACGCCGGTCCACTTCTTCACCTTCTCCGGTTGTCGTTGCCTCCAAATTGTGGATCAAACCTTGCACCGCTCCCAATCCGATCAAGGGTCTATCAAGTGGTATCAGAGCCACATAAGGTTTGGTCATCTAAACTGATTTTCTTTAGTCCCAGAGTGAGTTTGAATGACAAGTTTCAATTGGCCCTAAAACCGGAATTTGTTTGGTTGTTGTCCGATTGCTTTGCTTGCCTCTTTGAGTTCTGAATTTTCTTGTCTTGATTCAGCCGAACCTTGACCCTTCATTTCAACTCCCTTCTTGATTACTTTGTGCATTACTTGCTTGTTCATTTGTTGCATAAATCAAGTGAAGACATTCGGGGTTAAGGGAAAATAAAATTTCGGTTGTAAATTGAAAAGCCAAGTGCAAAATCAGAAAATTGTTGAAAATTGAGATTCAGATTTGTGTAGTATTGGCTCAGAAAAACCCGGTCTAAAAAGGAGAGACCTTAGAAAAAATGAGCCGCTCTTGGAAGAACACTCGAGAAAAACCCGGTCTAAAAAGGAGAGGCCATAAGAAAAAAACGAGTTACCAAGAGCAAAATTTGTCAAAAAGAGTGTGAAGTGTAATTGTTGTTTGCTTCTTAGTACCTTCTCCGCACTTCACTTGTCGCGACTTATTGAACATTTGAGTATTATGCTTCTTTGACCCTTTCCTTGTCCTTGGCTAGCTCGTAACCCTAATTGAACTTGTTTTCTTGCTTGCCTTGTACTTGGAAAATTCAGTTTGGACCCCTAACGTGTTCCGGGTCCACTTGTGGGATTCCTAGTCGTCTTGTTTGTGTTGCCTTGGTTTGTAGCTCACGATCATGGTGGATGACAATCAGAGTTCCTCCCATTCGCCTTCGGTGAACCAAGAAGGTGCCCATGCCAATGACTCCGTCATGGAGGCCATGGCACAACTTGGTGCTCAACTAGCAAGTTCTCAACGAGAGGCCATAGCACAACTTAGTGCTCAAATAGCAAGTTCTCAACAAGACAACCAAGCCAACCTAAGAAGACTAGAAGCGCGAATAGATGCCACCAATAGCAAGATGGTAGACGTGACACGGTTGTGTGGGGCCTTCCAACCCTCTCTCTTGGAAGGTAACTCCTCTCACGCCATGCCTAGGGACATGACCTTCCCTAATCTTCAAGGCATCAACCCGTCGACCGCCCCGGCACTCACTCTCTCTAGTGCCCATCTAGGTATGAGTTCCACCTATACTCCTCCTATTGTTACACAATATACTACCATGCCGCCTGTGGTCCCTAACATTTCAGGGCAAGACACAAGGCTTTTCAATGAGGAGGTACAAGAGGTTCAAGGACACCTAGGGGCCAATGCGGGGTTTGTGGCTCCCTTGACCCAGCCCATGCGGATCATCAACGGCCAAAGGCAAGGATTTGGCAATAGGAATGCAAGAGAACAAGGACGAGGGCGTGGGCACCAACAAGAGCCCTATCTACAAGGGTTCCAACCCCAAGGTGCTTACGGCTATGAGCAAGAATGCGTGAGGCTCCCTAACACCAAGCTTGAAATAGAGAAGTTTGGGAGCACGACTGACCCCGAGGAGTGCCTAACTTGGCTAAGTAAGACGGAGCAAATCTTTGACTTCCTCAACTACACCGAAGCCCAACGTGTGGCTGTGGCTATGTCTAGTATCAAGTTCGAAGGGTTTGCGGATCAATGGTGGACTGAAAATAAGGCCGAAAGAGCACAAAATGATTATCCTCCCATTGACACGTGGAACGAGCTCAAGGACGCCCTCAAGTTCAGACTTGTGCCCGCCAACTTTTCGGCTAGGATCCATGAGAGGCTTGAGCAACTCAAGCAAGGAGCTCGTACCCCCGATGAGTTTTACAAGGATTTGAGAACCCTATTGTTCAGATCAGAAATCAAGTTTCCGGATGAGTATATTATTTCTAAGTTTGTTGAAAACTTGAATTCTGATCTCAAACCTATTGTGTCTATGCAGCATTTTGCTAGGGGAACTACGGTGGAAGAGGTGCTTCACTACACCAACCATGTGTATAGGAGCTTACCCACCAAGAAGAGCCATCCTACGAGCTCACGGCCATGGGGCAATCAAGGCTCCAATACGCCATCTTCAAGGCCCTGGAATAACTCAAGCTCCGGCTCACCAAGCTACCCTCCCCGGTGCCAAGAGCCAAGGACGGATGCCATCCCGGTGCAGCCAAGACATGACTCCTCTAGGCCTCCCCAAGGACAAAGAAGAGATGGCGAGCGCCACTCTAGTGATATCAAGTGCTTCAAGTGCTTGGGCCGTGGGCACATGGCCAATGCATGCCCTTCTCGGCGCCAAGTGTTGCTCTCCACGGTGGGGACTACTATTCGGATGAGGAGCAAGAGGAAGAGCCCACCAAGGAAGAGAATGAGGAAGAGGAGCTCCATGTACAAGCTGAATTCCAAGGAGAGTGCTTTGTGGTGAAAAGAACTATCATGACCAATGAAGCTCCTACACCTCCAAATCAAAGGGAAACAATCTTCCATTCATGGTGCCTCATTCAAGGTAAAATATGCAATTTGATTATTGATGGAGGCTCATGTTGCAATCTCATAGACCAAGAGGTGGTCAAAAGGTTTGCCCTCAACACTACTCCTCATAAGCAACCTTACACTCTTTGTTGGCTTAATTCTAACACACCTCTTAAGGTTTCTGAACAAGCTAAGATTAAGTTCTCCATAGGAGGATATGAGGATGAGGTTATTTGTGATGTTCTTCCTATGACAGCTTGCCACATACTTTTGGGCCGACCTTGGCAATATGACCGTGGGGTCATTCACCAAGGGGTGTCTAATGAGTACTCTTTTCACCTCAATGGCAAGCGGATCACGTTGCATACCTTAGCTCCACATGAGATCATGGTTGACCACATAGCCAATGAGCAAAGAAAGCAGATGCTCCTTGCCAAGCCAAGAGAAGTTCGGAAGGCAATCCAGGGGAGTCAAGTTTGCCTTTTGCTTATTTATAAAGATTTGCTTTTCTCAACTCAAGATCTAGATGCTTTGCCCTCACCTATTGCTTTGCTTTTGCAGGAGTTCGAAGACCTTTTCCAAGATGAGGTGCCGGCTGGACTCCCACCGATTAGAGGAATAGAGCATCAAATAGATTTTGTGCCTGGAGCTTCCATCCCCAACAAGGCAGCCTATAGAGCCAACCCCATGGAAACACAAGAACTACAAAAACAGGTTGTTGAGCTTCTAAACAAAGGCTATGTGCGTGAAAGTTTGAGTCCTTGCTCGGTTCCCGTCATCTTAGTTCCTAAGAAAGACGGATCTTGGAGAATGTGTGTGGATTGTAGGGCTATAAACGACATCACTATCAAGTATAGGCATCCTATACCTAGACTTGATGATATGTTGGATGAGCTCTATGGTGCTAGTATATTCTCCAAGATAGACTTGAAAAGTGGCTATCACCAAATAAGAATGAAAGAAGGTGATGAATGGAAAACTGCCTTCAAAACCAAATATGGTTTATATGAATGGTTAGTCATGCCATTTGGGCTAACAAATGCGCCTAGCACATTTATGAGGCTAATGAACCATGTACTTAGGGCTTTCTTAGGCAATTTTGTGGTTGTATATTTTGATGATATCCTTGTTTATAGCCATAACTTGCAAGATCATGCTAAACACTTGAGATTGGTACTTGAGGTCCTTAGGAAAGAAAAGCTTTATGCAAACTTCAAGAAATGTCACTTTTGTTCGGATCATGTGGTTTTTATTGGGTTTGTAGTGAGCAAGGAAGGACTCAAGGTGGACCAAGAGAAGATCAAGGCCATACAAGAGTGGCCGGTGCCCGTGAGCATGACCCAAGTAAGGAGCTTCTTGGGCCTCGCCGAATTCTATCGCCGGTTTGTGAGAGAATTCAGCTCCCTTGCTTCGCCTCTCACTGATTTGACAAAGAAGAATGTCCATTTCCAATGGGGGCCCAAGCAAGAGGAGGCGTTCAACACCCTTAAAGCCAAGCTCACACAAGCCCCTCTCCTAGCCTTGCCGGATTTCTCAAGCACCTTTGAGATTGAATGTGACGCTTCGGGACTGGGACTGGGAGGCGTGCTCATGCAAGGAGGAAGGCCCATTGCCTACTTTAGTGAGAAGTTGAATGAGGCTGAGCTCAAGTATCCCACCTATGACAAAGAGCTTATCGCTTTGGTAAGATGCCTCGAGGTATGGCAACACTACCTCCTCCCTAAGGAATTTGTGATTCATTCTGACCATGAGGCTTTGAAATACCTCAAGGGTCAACATAAGTTGATGAAGTGCCACGCCAAATGGGTTGAATTCATTGAGTCTTTCCCTTATGTGATCAAACACAAGAAGGGAAAGGACAATGTTGTGGCGGACGCTTTGTCTCGAAGGTATGCCCTCATCACTTCTTTGGATGCTAGAATGTTGGGCTTTGCTTTCATTAAGGAACTATATGTCTTGGACGAGGATTTCAAAGACATATTTGAGGCATGTAGTTCTTTGGGAAGCAAAGATCACTATTATTTGCACGAGGGATACCTTATGAGGAAAGATAGATTGTGCATACCTAGTGGTTCAACTAGGAAATTGCTTGTGCAAGAAGCACATGGAGGTGGCCTCATGGGTCACTTCGGCGTTGCTAAGACGTTGCATGCCTTGAGGGAACATTTCTTCAGGCCGCATATGCTTAGGGACGTCGAACGTTTGTGTGCTTCGTGTGCCACTTGTGTTCAAGCTAAGTCCAAGATGAACCCTCATGGTTTATACATGCCTTTGCCCATTCCCCAACAACCTTGGGAAGACCTATCCATGGACTTTGTTTTGGGTCTTCCTAGGACCAAAAGGGGAAAGGATTCTATATTTGTAGTTGTGGATCTGTTCAGCAAAATGGCACACTTCATTGCGTGTCACAAAACCGATGATGCAACTAATGTGGCTAATCTCTTCTTTGACTTTGTGGTTCGCTTGCATGGAATTCCAAAGTCCATAGTGTCGGATAGGGACGTCAAGTTCCTTAGTCACTTTTGGAAAACCTTGTGGGCCAAGTTGGGTACCAAGCTTCTCTACTCAACCACTTGCCACCCCCAAACTGATGGGCAAACGGAAGTGGTTAATAGGACACTTGGCACCTTACTTCGTGTTGTGCTTAAGACTAACCTCTGCAGGTGGGAAGAGTGCCTCCCTTTCATAGAGTTTGCCTACAACCGCTCCACACATTCCGCCACCAAGAAGTCTCCTTTTGAAGTGGCCTATGGTAAGAACCCTACTACTCCCTTAGATCTTGTTGCTCACCCCATTGTTGCTTCTCTTAGCAAAGAAGGCCAGGAACTAGCGGAGTATGTCAAAAGGATGCATGAAGAAACTTGGAGGCAGCTGGAGAAGCGCACGGCCCAATATGAGAAGCAAGCAAACAAAGGCCGCAAGGAGTTGATTTTCGAGCCCGGTGACTTGGTGTGGGTGTACCTCCGCAAGGAAAGGTTTCCCCTACAACGAAACTCCAAGTTGAAGCCTAGGGCGGAAGGACCATTCCAAGTGCTCAAGCGGATTAACAACAATGCATACAAGATAGAATTGCCGCCCATCTATAGAGTGCATGACACCATCAATGTGTCGGATTCGAAGCCCTACTTCGCGCAAGATGAGGAGGACACCCTAGCTGAAGATTCGTGGTCGAATCCTCTCCAAGAGGGGGAGGATGATGTGAATCCCTCACATCTTGAACCAAGCATGGAAGCCAAGCCAATGCTAACTCAAGATCCGGCACCAAAACGCATCACTCGGTCTAAGGCCAAAGAACTACAACAACTTCTCGACGTGGGCCTTCTCTCCACACGACTTGGGGCCGAGCATGACAAAGGCCCTTTTGTCATCTTGAAGGCCGAAGGAAACTAGCCCAAACCAAGCCCATGAAGAAGCAATTTCAGCCATGTGAAGCCGTGTGGAAATGGTGTGAAAGCCGTGTACAAATTTGAAGAATTATGCATTTGGTGCATTCACCTAGTTGTCTTAAACACTTGCTTTCATTTTGCATTTAATCTTAGTCTTTTCCAATGCATCTGGTACATGCATTCCAACCCTTGATATCCCTCTTGGGACGTGGAGAGTTGGCTTTAATTGCCTTGCTTTTGCTTTCGGTTTTGGCTATATAAAGCCTTGTAATCCTTGATGTAAAAGGCAACTTTTGATCAATCCAATTCACTCCTTTGAGAGCATTTGATCCAGAAGTTCACCCTTGGTTCATGAGTCATATTGAACCCTTATCTATCCCTCTTCAACCTTGGTGAGTCATATCCTTGGTTGAGCCCCACGGTTCTCTCTTGGTGGTGCGTCATATCCACCTAGGGAAGCCGATATCCTCCACCACCACCACGCCTCACTCCAGCCACCACCACCACTCAGTAACACCCCCATTGGGCCCTCCAAAGCCGCCATCTCCGCCGCAGAAAGAACCACCCTCAAGAAGGCCGCCTTCCTTCTTGCCGCTTGCTCCCCTTTGGCGACATCTTCCGCTAGGGCAAGCCAATTCTCCCACCACCATCACAACCTGCTCCGACCACCACCTCCACTCTCTTCCACTCCCATTGTGCCAACATATTGCCCCAGAACCGCCGCAGAAGTCGCCGCCCTCAAGGAGAACGCCGGTCCACTTCTTCACCTTCTCCGGTTGTCGTTGCCTCCAAATTGTGGATCAAACCTTGCACCGCTCCCAATCCGATCAAGGGTCTATCACTCAGCATTTCGCCATGCATGTGCAGGCGACTGAGTCAAGTATAAAGAACATGGAGAGACAGATTGGTCAACTAGCTGATGTTGTGACCAAACTTGACCAGAGGACATCTAACTCCCTTCCATCCCAGACTACTGTGAACCCAAGGGAGAATGTGAGTTCTATTACCCTCAGAAGTGGTAAGAAGTTGGTCGTTGCTCCTAGTACTGAAGAGGAGAACGAAGCTGTAAAGGAGAAAACTGCTGACCGCCCCGCGGTGGATCCCACCGCGACCCGGCCAGAAATTAAAGAAGGAACCAAGAATGAAGTGTTGTTTCCACCGCCCCGCGGAGATCCTCACCGCGACCCGGCGGCTGATCTCAGTAAACACACCACCACCCCACCGCCCCGCGGTGGGCTTACCGCAACCCGACCCCCAACAATCCAGCTCCGCTGAAGAAACCTGTGTTGATGACTACGTTCGCCCCGTGTTTCCCCTTCTAGGTTCTGAGAAGCCACCAGCACCTTTCCCTGAAACACTGAAGGCCAAGAGAGTAGCCGACGACAGTGATCTATTCGAGACATTTCGGGACTGTGAGGTGAACATTCCCCTACTCAAGCTTATTAAGGTTATCCCTCGATATGCCAAGTTCTTGAAGGAGCTGTGCACCGTGAAGAGGACTCAGAAGCAGAAAGTCCAGAAGAAGGTTCCAGTGAGTGAACATGTGTCAGCGGTAGTTCAGAGACGCATGCCTGAGAAGTGCAAGGATCCAAGTACATTTACTATTCCTATTACTTTAGGTGAGCATCGATTTGAGAAAGCCTTGTTAGACTTGGGTGCCTCTATTAATGTGTTACCCTATTCACTGATTGAAGATTTAGGAATAAGACCCTTGCATGATTCTAACATTGTTATACAACTTGCTGATGGTTCTTGTGTGCCCCCTAAGGGTGTTGTAGAGGATGTCCTTGTCAGGATAAGTTCTTTGATTTTTCCTGCTGATTTCTTTGTTATGGATATGGACTATGATGAGCAGGTGGCTCCAGTTATGCTAGGGTGACCTTTTATGAAAACATCCATGACAAAGATTGATGTAGATAGTGGAACTTTAACTATGGAATTTGATGGAATAATCTTTGAACACAATATTCATAAAGCCAACTCCATTGAATTGCCTGCTCCTTGCTGCATTAGTGATATTGATAATCATGTGCATGAAAATGTTAAAACTGGTGCAGTAGAGACCATAGTTAAGTGTTCTACTATTGATGGACCTATTAAGTTGCATGAATTGCATGTTGATGATATCTTGCTGGATGATATAGGAGATTCTATTCCCTCTATTTTGGGCATTTGCCCCCCTACACTAACCATACAAGGCTGTAAGCCTTTATCTAGTAACGTGCAGCATATTCAGGTTGAGTCATATCGGCCCCCACATCGCTCTAAGTATGGGGGAGATACTCCAAAGGAAGTAATCATGGAGTTGATGGCCAAGAGGGAACATGGTCTAAGGTCTCAACCTTTCCATGGGAAGGCTCGACAGGAAGAGACGAGTATGAGGATTCCGAGGGGATCCTATTCCAGGTGGTAGTTGATCTACAGTACATCGAGCCAACGACGTTAACCAAGGCGCTGTCCGGGAGGCAACCCGAGGTAGTTTTTCTTTGATCTTTCCTTTCCCTTAGATTAATTTCATAATTTCTTTTGTTTTGTTTCGTTTCCCTGTTACTAACATTTCAGGTACGAAAGTAAATGGAGAGGAGACGGTGTTCTCAGTTTATCTCACTGCCCCGTGGAAATCCCCACCGCCCCGCGGTGGATGTCTGGTATATCTTCTCAACTCTGAAAAAAAAACAAGAATAAAGGGCCCCGAAAAAACCTTACACGGGTGAGTAAATTTTTTTATTTCTTGAGTTGTTACGAAGGATTTGACGGATTGGGCCCCCTTTGGGCCAAGATTTTTCTTTGGGCCATGGTACATATTCGGCCCCATCATCCCTTTCTTCCCTTTCACTTCCCCTTCCCTGACCTAGCCCCCATACTCACAAACCCTCCATTCCCAGCACACCTCTCCAGCTCCCAAAGCCAAACCCCCCCCATTCTCCCTTAAATCTCTCTCGACCTTGATCCGAATCTAGCCCCCAATTCACAAATTGGAAGTCTAGCCTCACAAACAAGCCAAACACATCCCCACCGCGTCGCTTCAGTCCCGCCCCATTGTCGCTCCGCCTCGCGCTGCCCCACTTTGCGTCGCTGCTGCCATCGCCCCGCGCCGACGTCACTGTCCCACCGTGACCCGACGACTCGTTCACCACCACGCGGCGAGACCTCTTGGCTGCGTGTTTGCTCGTTTGTAAGTTCTCTTGGTTGCCCTTCGTTTTGAAATTCTACATTCATTAATTATGGCACCTAAGGGTAGGAAGCAAGTGTCTACGAGGGATGAGAATGAGGTCTATAATGTGGTGAAGGAGAGAAAGGTGTTGGCGACTAAATTCTTTCACAAGCCTACGTTGTCTGAGATGGGTTTGTTGGCGTGTGTGTCCCTGTGTCTGGCACAATGTGGTTTGGGGACGTTTCTGAACTTGGCTACCCCTGCATATCCCAAACTTTGTTACTAGATCATCGCCTCTTTCAAGAGGTATTCTGATGGTTCAGACGACAAGAGGATGATGAGGGTGACGTTCACTTACAATGGGCGTGATTTTTCGTTGTCCCCTAAGGTGGTGCGTGATGCCCTGGGCATTACAAAGCTGCCAACGGATGGGTGGTCTGGTGGCATTCTTGAGTCGGATATGATGGAGTTCTGGAAGGCTGCTACGGGCAGGACGTTCAGGAAGGGGCAGGAGGTGAACTCGAAGCTGGTGAACCCGTGTCTACGGTTGATCCACAAAGTGATGATGAGAGACTTCTTTGGCCATGTTGATGATGGAAAGGTTCCTTTGAAGGATTTCTAGTGATTTATGAGCATCTTGGAGGTTGTCACGTACACGCCATGTTGGGCTACCCTCTTTTTGGGTTCCTTGAAGAGGATTTGTGATGGTGAGCCACGGGACATCTGTGGGGGTGGTCTGATTACCCTCCTTTGTGCTGGAGTGATAGCTTGCGATCAGATTCCTCGGCCTGTTGCCTACGTGGTGTATGATATGGCGCACATGAAGGTGTGCTTGATGCTGAAGCCATTGGCAAAGGATGGTGATTTAGTCTGGTCTTCCTATGATGGCCACATTCTGATTCTTCCCCGGGAGTTTGCATATTCCCCTTCATTTGCGGATTGGTGGATTCCCAGTGATAGCAGGATGACGACTGATGATACCCCTACTACTGCTCCTTGAGGCCCGTATGGAGAAGGCCCTAGTGGTGCTGCTGATGCTGCTGAGTTTGCGGGCGAGGATACTCCTATGCCTACACTTTATGACGCGCCCTCATCTTCTTACGCTCCTGCCGCACCTTGGCAGGAGTTGTATGCGAGATTTTATGCATTCTCAATGCAGCAAACGCACTGGAACACCCGAGTAGAGACCGATCTGCAGACTTGGCAGACCCAGTTCCATGCTGATATAGATGAGCGTCTGGACGGTATGGACGCTCATATGAGGGACTACTTCGGGAGGTTCCCACCACCACCATCAAGTCCGCAGTGAGTTTATTTTCTCCTTCCCCTATTTCATTTGATGTTCTCTTTTCTCCATTGAGGACAATGTTCGGTTTAAGTATGGGGGAGGGATTTAGACTTGCTATCTGTCTATCATTTGTACATATTGTTTTTCTTTTCGTGTGTTGTATTTCCCATTCGAGTTTTAGATTTCAAAAAAAAAAAAAAAAAAAAAAAAGCCAAAAAGAAGTAAAAAGGCAATCAAAATCCTGGGATGAGTTGAAAACCCGAAATGGCAGTTCAGGTAAAAAGCATGTAGTCCGGCTAGTATAGACCAGGGCAATATTGGACTGGATTGATGTGAGTATATGTGAGATATCTAGCAAAATGAAATGAGTGGCTTGGTGAAAACCCGAAAGGGCGCCTTGGCAAGATGAGCGAAAAAGAAGAAGAGTGATTCTAGGATTTCTCTCTATTTCTGGGCGAGGTGTCATAAGAAGAGGTGGTATAAGAAGTTTGGGTAGGCCATTCTGGAGCGATAAGGAGCTAGATTGGAGTTAGGATTAGAATTATCTTTGCATCACTTGTTTTGGTTGTCTGGAGCTTATCGTTGATATGTTGTAATTGCTAGTGTCATGTTTTCTTGTACTTCCTGAGGCCTTGGTGTTGGTTGAGAGAGTAGGTTTTTCTTTAGCTTACTCAGGACGAGTAAAGGTCTAAGTATGGGGGAATTTGATAGGTGTTATTTCATACACCTTTACTAGCAATTATTAGCATGATTTGGAGGAGTTTATGAGTAGTTTTTAGGCTAAGTCTGTGATCCAGAAGTTATGGAGAGAAGTGAAGATATCTCAGGATTTACAGCTTAGATGGAGACATGAGGATGGAGATGGAGCTGCTGAAGCATACTTGGAGAAGACTACCAACACTTGGTAGTAATAAAGAGCAGCAGAAGAAGAGAGTGAGCTAGCTCACCGCCCCGCGCCAGAGTCACCGCGGCCCGGCGGTGACTCTCGGAGAAGAATGAAGCCCCGCGCCAGAGGAAGCCACCGCCCCGCGGTGGATCTCACCGCCCTGCAGTGGCCGTGTTAAATGCCACTCGTCAAAAGACTTTTATTTCCTTTTATTGTTTTCAGATTTTGTTATTTTATTATTTTGTTTCCTTTATTATTTTCATTAGTTTAACCTAGTTTTCTTAAGACTATTTAAGCTCTCTTTCTAGGTTAAGAAAAGAGAGAACTCGTTACAACTGCTTTACACCAGACGTTATTTTCCTTAGTTTTCATTCTCGTTTGAATGGAGAACTAACTTCCCTTTGTTCTACTAGACGATTGAAGCAATACAGTTGATGTGTTTGTGAGATTTCTATTCCTTGTTCTTATCCTAATAAGTGTTGGTTTGATTCTCTTGGTTATATTGAATATTGATTTCTTGTTGTTCTTCTTAGCCTGATCAACTAGGTTGAATACTTTTTATCAATTGCTAGGATTGCATATAGGGGTTCCGAGTGCATATCTAGTGGCATACACAATTGTGTGTATAGGGGTTCCGAGCGTACAATCGTGAGTGAGAGTCAGTTGCATGCGAGTATTAATACGTCTTTCTATTTGCATGTATCCTATATCCTTGTGTGTATTGCTATTGTTTTGTTGGTGGTAAAGTATACCGACAACTGTGAGAATCGGTGGTACTTTATCATTGGCATAGTAATAAGTCTATCGACAACTGTGAGAATCGGTAGTACTTAAGATCAGGGTGGGAACAACAACAAGGATAGTAAAAGAACTTGGATTAAATAGATTTCTGTGATCAAATTATATCTCTGTATTGTGGATCTCGCTCTAGTAGGACTACTTTCTCCATTATATTTTCTCAACTCAACCAAACTTGTTTGCTTTGCTTTCTCGTGATAACTAAACCCCCCTAGCTTGTTACTTGTCATTCACGATTTCATACTGCATCAGATCTTCCATGTGGGTTCGACCCTTGCTTGCTTACTATACATCTGTTTAGTAGGTCTGTTAGGACTTTTTACTTTGATAAGGCTAATCAACAATACTTGCATTCCACACTTTTAGCACCGTCAGGCATGGTAGTTGTCGCGTCGAATGTCCCTTTGCATAACATCGCGGCACTCGCCGCCAATGTCACGAACACGTGCTCCTTGGGGTTGGAGATGCGGTGGAGGTATCCAATCCGAAGGGTGATCCTGCAATTCAAGTGGATCTCCAAGAGGGGGGTGAAAAAAATTAGGGTTGACCATACTTGAGTCCTCGATTTCTTCGTCATCATACTCGTCGAAGTCGTCTTAGACATTGGGTGTGATCGACGCATAGCCATCAGATCCGTAACGCGGTGTGCGAACACTTTGGTGTCGAAGGTGATCGCGTACATCATGCCTCCTTGGCTGTGTAGGTGTGGGCCTATAGTGATCATCGCGTTGTATAGGTCCAATGTCACAGCGGCTTGGTCTACTCGGCGTCGCGTCGGCTTGGGCGGCTTGACGACGTCGGCCATCGCGTGGTGTGGAGTCTGGCACATGGCGCTGGGTTCCCCGAGAGGCATACCTATCATCAAAGTTGTAAGGTTCAGAGTACTCACCTCGAGAGTCGTCGGCGTCGCGGTCGGAGCCGGTGTCGTAGCCAGCGGGTGTGGCTTTGGGCACGTAGCGATCCATCTTGGGAACGAAGCCTTGGCGGCTCTCAATGACACTCTACATTCTGTTGAGTTGTGGTTGATGTTGAGAAGTGGACGGCATAATTCATTTGCCTTTGTCTACACTCGTCTTGGATGGACCCGCGTCGGTGGCTCCAGGTGGAGGCGGCGCGTGCATAACACTCAGTGGTGTGGGAGTTGGCGCGGTGGGTACCACTGGTTGTTGAGCTCTCAATGCTGTGACCTCTTGTCGAAGAGCTTGGATCAAGATTTGATCTTCCGTCAACTCCAAGATGTTATCTTGTTGTGGGGGGTATTGAACGCGTTGGTCCTGGGGTAGAGCCAACGGCGGTTGTTCTTGGGTTGTGTTGTCGACATCGTGTTCGTCGTTACTGTGTCCAATCGGCATGGTACCTATAACAAGACGGCCAGACATGGGAGTAAAAACGCACCAAAAGACAAAGAAGAACAACAACCAAGCAAATCACTAGTCAAGTCACAACGTTCACGTAGGTAGGGCTTGTTTGGCTTTCCGTGAGGGCGGATGGCTTGCACAAGAGATGGTGTATCAAGCAAGTTGCAATCAAACAAACAAGAACAAATTGAAACCCTAAAACAAACGTAAACAAAGCAACCTAATTAGCAAGAAAGTACCTTCTAGGAAGCTTGACCTAGACGGCGAAGAGAGATAGAAG
This sequence comes from Rheum nobile, assembly GCA_027886185.1. Classification (NCBI taxonomy): domain Eukaryota; kingdom Viridiplantae; phylum Streptophyta; class Magnoliopsida; order Caryophyllales; family Polygonaceae; genus Rheum; species Rheum nobile. Next base: position 188,907 of record WOAB01000571.1, read on the forward strand.
ATGAGCTTAGACCGATGTGGGTTAGGGTTGCCTTATTTTGGCTTTCCCTAACTTTGGAAACTTTTTTTTTTTGGAACATCTTTTCGATATCGTTTTTTTTTTCTAATATTCGAGATCTTACCTTTTGATCTTTTCGGATTTGCAAAAGGAAATAAAATAAAAAGATCTAAGTAACAAGAATATCACAAGTGTGATCTTAGATATAGGAGAGAGAAGATAAGATTAGATGATATCTTAGATTAGGAAATTCGGTTAACAACCTAAAAAACAAGATCTAGAAAACAAGGAAACTCTATCCACGCATGAAATAAGGAAACAAATTATTCTAGCATGCAAGATAACAAAATTACCGAACACACCAAAACTTGGGGAACAGAAAAAAAAATTCAGCCAAGGTGGGACCTTGTAGAAACCGAAAGGTGAGCAAAGATTTGATTTTTATGGTTTTTTCTCGCGATATCTCAGTAAAGGAAACGATGGGGGGCAAAAAAAAAATCGTGAACAAGATTGAAACTTGAGTTCGTGACTTACAAGACTGCTGAGCTCTGATGCCAGTTGATGTGCCCTTGCCTCCGATGACAAGCCAAATTGTCAAAGGTGACGCCGTTGGATCTAGTCTTGGTTGGGAAGTCACTCGATGTTGTGATTCTGATGTGGAACACGATGCTGGGAATGATCGCGAGCGGAAGAACGCGATGAATGGAGTTGTTGACGTCAGTGACTGGGAAGACGATGGCGACAACAAGGACTCGGTGGTGATGGAAGAGATTTGATGGGAGAAGAGTTAGCGGTGGCGGAAGCGATTTGGTGAAGGATATAAGGCTTAAAAAGACAAGTCTTTGGGGTGTCGTAGCGTCGACTGCGGATGAAGGGATGCGAAGATAGACTTTGCTTGAGAAGATCAAGTGATTGCCGTAGCGTCGGCGGCGGAGGGAATGGGGATGAGAGGGATATGGGTGACGTCCGATCAAGGGAAGTAGGAATTAACACTCTACTTGAAACCTTGAACTTTAACTTGAACGTGAGAAATAACATTAACAAAGTCGGGTATAAATAGGGGAGATGAGACGTCGGATGGGCCGAGTCGAACCTCGTGGGCTAGACCATGCAAGCATGCAAAAGGCACAAACCCTAAAAGATAGAATGACTGAAATGAAACTATCTAAAACGCTATAAAAGGAAACTATGTAAAGCTATCAAAGGAAACTATCTAAAATACGCTGGAAATACCAAATATAGATAGTGCCTTAAAAGAACGCATGAAACTCCTAACGCGGTGAAGATGACGACGAAGTGTCGCTGTCTTCAAAAGAACGCATTGATCCGATGGTGGCGAGGACGACGAGTCTTGGATTGGTTTCTGGGCTTCCTTGGCTAGCGACGACGTGTGAAACTAGTGATGCGACGGCGGAGGCGATGGCTTTGGACCTAGACCTTGTGACTGGGCCCTGTGCGCGTAGGCTCATGGCTTCTTCCTCGTCTTGGGCCGTCATGGGAGGCAGGGTCACATCACCTTCGTAGGCTTTTCATTCATGAAACACATGGGGGCGGACTAATGGGGCACTTTGGGGGTAGCTAAGACCTTAGGCACATTGAGGGAGCATTTCTATTGGCCAAGGATGTTCAAAAATTTTATGCTTCATGTACCACATGTGCTAGGGCCAAGTCTAAGCTAAATCCTCACGGCCTATACACTTCCCTTCCTATTCCTAGTGGCCCGTGGGAAGACATTTCTATAGATTTTGCTGTGGGTTTACCTAGGAGTAAGAGAGGGAGGGATTTAATTTTTGTGGTGGTTGATCGGTTTTCGAAAATGGCATATTTCATAGCATGCAATAAAACCGACAATGCATCACATGTGGCTGACTTGTTCTTTTGTGAAGTGGTGAGATTACATGGTGTTCCAAGGACCATAGTGTCGGATAGAGATGCTAATTTCCTTAGGTATTTCTGGAAAACACTATGGTCTAGGCTAGGAACTAAACTACTCTTCTCTTCTTCGAGTCATCCACAAACCGATGGCCAAACTAAGGTTGTCAATAGGACCTTAGGAACTTTATTACGTGCATTGTTGAGTACTAACCTGCGCAGGAGGGAAGAATGCTTAGCTTTCATTGAATGTGCCTACAACCGCTCAGTTCATTCAGCCACCAAGAAGACTCCTTTTGAGGTTATGTATGGATGCAATCCAATCACCCCTCTTGACATGGTTCCTTACACGCTTAAGGACAAGGAAGATGAAGATGGCAAGGACCATGCCAAATTTGTGCAAGAGCTGCATAAGGCCACCAAGGAGAAGCTTGAGGAGCGCACAGTGCAATATGTGAAGCAAGCTAATAAAGGAAGAAAGGAAGTATCTTTGAACCTGGCGACTTGGTGTGGATCCATTTAAGAAAAGAGAGATTTCCTACACTTAGGAACTCTAAGCTCAAGCCAAGAGGCGACGAACCTTTCCAAGTGGTTGAAAGGATCAACAATAATGCATATCAAATTGATTTACCTAATGATTATGGTGTGCATGATGTGTTCAATGTTGCAGATTTGAAGCCGTTGCTAGTGGATCAAGAAGAAGACGAGGAGGAGCAAGGAGATTCGAGGTCGAATCCTTCTCAAGAGAGGAAGGATGATGTAAATCACAATGCTTCACCTCATGTTGCTAGCCACACACCAAGTGTCTAGGAGGAATACCAAGCCAAGGCCCCAAACGGCGCTGAGATCTTGTCGCTGACGCCACCGATACCACTACTAGGGAAAGCGGGCGATCTGGGCAATGTGGAGGCAAATGAGGCCATCTTCGAGGCACATGAGGCACTGGAGGAGAGTGTCAATATGCCTCAAGGAGCACCAGACAAAGTGTACCCAGCCCCCACAACGCCACTCACTAGATCTGGCGCCCGGGCACTAGCTAGGCTCCAACAAGGCCATGCCGACGTTCACCATTAACTTGATAGCATCAAACCAAATCGATCCCATTGAATTGCATGCATTAAAGTCCCCACATTTACAACCGCCACTTACCATATTTGGCCACACTTGTTTGGCTGCACTTTGTTTTTGTTGCTTGTGCTTTTTATGTGACCATTCTATATTATAAGTAGCATAAGTTACAGGAAAAGTGCTTAGTCCCCAAATAAGAGTGGCTTACGAAGTTGTTAAGTGTTTTGTTGTGATTCTTGCATTTAGAATTTTGTCAAAATTGTAAGGGAAAGCTTTCCCACATTTTTGTTTAAAAAAAAGAGCTCTAGAAAAAAAGGTTTGAACCAGAAATACCCGGCCTAAGACAAAAGGGAAGGCCTTATAAAGATTGGTCAAACCAAGAAAAAAGAGAGCAAGTGAAGAAGAGTTGTTTTGTGTCTAAAACAAGAGTTTGTAAGGGGTTAAGTACCTAGTAGCTTTCTTGTGTGACTTATCTATATTTTGACTTGCATAACGTTTACAAGTTGATATTGAACAAAGTGCAACCATCTTGTCAAAAACACCACTCTGATCCCAAACCCTAGTGCTCAATAAAGCTTGTAGATTTCTTCTTGTGGTTTCAAGTGCTTGTGTATGACTTCCTAGAGGGTGCCGAGATCAAGTGTTTGTGAGCCTAAGAGGTTTTGAAAGCGGCTTGGAAACAAGTCACTAAGAGGCAAGCCTTTGAAGAAAGAAGAAGGTCGTGCGAAGGACAAGACAAGGAAGTCACTTGGAGGTACTTCATCCCTACCTTGTGAATTCATTTTTAGACTGATTTGTGTGTTGTTTGCCTTGTGTCTGCTATGTCTATATAGGGAGACAAAGGAAAGAGTCTCATGGACGGCGATGGTGAAGCCAAGCCTCTCACGATTAGGGATATCAAAGCCTTGTTCGAAAGGACTCGGTTGGATCTCCTACAAGCAATGGATGAGAAGCTAGAGCAACGGCTAGGCAGCCCTCGTAGGAGTCACACCTCAACCCAGCCAAACTCACCAAAGCAAAGAGAGTTCCAAGAGAGCTTTCGAGAGGAAGGGCCTTCACACCAAGCCGGGAAAAGTACCAATTTGTTGCGGCCTTCTAGGGGCCACGACCACATCCTTGATGACATGGATAACCCATTTCTCCCCTGATGCCATCAACCAAGCACCAACACGGGCATTTGCACCGGCCAATCCCCCTATGCTCGATAGGATGATGAGGCGGCCTTACCAACCGCACTGGTCCACTCTTGCATCCACGGAGAGTGCCTCTTGAACAACAAGAACATCCAAAAGGGGCTAGAGGACAAAGGATGTTGCCACACGCGCAAGGGCCTAGGCACTTTGCCTTCAGCCAAGGAGATGGAGCTAGGGCTCAAGAGAGGGAGCCACATCATGGCATCAAGATCTTCATCCAGCCCTATGCAGGCACATCAGATCCAGAGGCCTACCTTGATTGGAAAGCCAAAACTGAGGCCGTTTTTTACTACTACGATTACACCGATGTGCAAAGGGTGGCCATTGCCAGTATCCACTCTTCCGACTTTGCCTACTCTTGGTGACTTGAAGACAAAGAGAAGAGATCCTACCACAACTACCCACCCATAACCACGTGGGAGGAGCTCAAGGAGGCCATGAGGTTCCGGTTTGTTCCTCAAGACTTCCAATACCGAATCAAAGTCAAATTGGAGAGAGTGAAGCAAGGGAACCGGACGCCAAAAGAATTTTACAAGCAGTTAAAGCACTTGGTGTTTCGCTCCAATGTTCACTTCCCTGAGGGCTATCTAGTGTCCAAGTTCACCACGGGTTTGAATCCTGACGTGGGCCAAGTGGTGGAGATGCAAATGTTTGGAACGCATGTGCAAATTGAGGAGGTGCTCCACTATGCCACCCAAGTTTGTCAAAATTTGCAACGGAGGAAGAGTTCCATAAGTTCTCGGCCGTAGGGCTCCACCTCAAGCTCCAACACCATGCCAACTGCCCCTAGGCGCCAAGAGAACAAGCCAGACCTAGCCAAGGCTCCACCTAGGAGAGAAGGCTAGTCGCCTAGCCAAGGCCCCAAAAAGGAAGACAACTCTCGCACTAGAGATGCCAAGTGCTACAAGTGCTTGGGATGTGGCCATTATGCTAGGGACTGCCCTACACGGAAGCAAGTGCTCTTAAATGAGCATGATGACTATGTGTCGGAGTATGAAGAGGAAATCCTAGAAGAGGAGGACGACCCTCAAACTGAAGAAGAAGAGGTCCATGTCACGGCGGCCATAGGAGATTGCTTTGTGGTAAAGAGGACCTTGGTGGCTAGTGACGCGCCGCCCATGCCTTCTCAACGTGAAACAATATTTCACACAAGGTGTCACATCCAAGGAAAAGTTTGTAGTGTGATTGTTGATGGAGGCTCGTGCTACAACATCATAGACCAAGAGGTGGTTAAGAGGTTCCACTTCAAGACCACACCTCACCATTAGCCCTACATGCTCAATTGGATCAATTCCTCCACTCCTCTCAAGGTACAAGCTCAAGATTTAATTTGGTTTTCCATTGGAGCTTACGGGGATGAGGTGCTTTGTGATGTGTTGCCCATGACGGCGTGCCACTTACTACTTGGACGGCCGTGGCAATATGACCGAGGGGTGATCCACCAAGGGGTCACTAATGAGTATTCCTTCCACATGGCTGGAAAGAAGATTACTCTTCACCCAATGGCGCCTCATGAGATCATGGTCGACTACGTGGCCAATGAGCAAAGAAGAAACCAAAAGAGCCATGGAAAATGAGGCAACAAGAAGATGGCCATAGGCACCAACTCCGGAACTAGTAATCACATGTTGTTGACCAAGGCTAAGGAAGTTGACAAGGCCCTTCAGGGAAGAAAAGTTTGTTTTCTTTTTGTACCTATGACTAACTTATTTTCTTCACAATAATTGAGTGATCTACCTTTGGATATTGCATCTCTTTTGCAAGAATATGAAGACCTTTTTCAAGAGGAAATTCCTAATGGCTTGCCACCCATTCGAGGGAAAGAACACCAAATTGACTTTATGGCTGGTGCCACATTGCCAAATAGGGCAGCCTATAGGATCAATCCGGAGGAAACCAAGGAGCTACACAAGCAAGTCCAGGAGCTACTTGACAAGGGTTATGTGAGGGAAAGCTTGAGCCCTTGTGCCGTGCCGGTCATAATTGTGCCTAAGAAGGATGAAATTTGGAGAATGTGTGTGGATTGCCGAGCCATCAACAACATCACCATCAAGTACCGACATCCCATCCCTCGGTTGGATGACATGCTTGATGAGTTACATGGCTCCCAAATCTTCTCCAAGATAGATCTCAAAAGTGGGTTCCACCAAATCCGGATGAAAGAAGGGGATGAGTGGAAGACCGCTTTTAAGACAAAGTATGGCTTGTACGAATGGTTAGTAATGCCTTTCGGACTCACTAATGCTCCTAGCACTTTTATGAGGTTGATGAATCATGTGCTTAGACCTTTTTTAGGGAAATTCGTAGTTGTTTATAGCAAGAACTTACAAGAGCATGCTCATCATATAAAACAAGTACTAGATGTCCTTAGGAAGGAAATGTTATATGCCAACTTCAAGAAATGCCACTTTTGCTCGGATCATGTTGTCTTTCTTGGCTTTGTTGTGAGTAAGACAGTATTGAAGGTTGATGAGGAAAAGTTGAAAGCCATAAAAGAATGGCCGACACCTACCACAATGACACAAATGAGGAGCTTCTTGTAACACTCCAATTTTAACCTCCTTTGGGGAGCTACAGCGCCAGGAATTTCTCGCAGAAATTCCCTCAGGCTATAAAGAAAAAGAACTTACCACAAAACTTCTAAAACCCGAATATGATTTTCTTGATATAATCCATCCTATTTTTTGCATCATGTCGCATGTCCTTTTCCTCCATGCTCCCGCTGCGCTAACTAATATCCGGGCCCTACAATCATAACTGGTCCCCCAGAAACGGGGTTAGTCTATGAACAGACTAAGCAAGTTATAAGCGAATTGAATGCATACTGTAGCATAAATAGTTAATCATTATACACAGATACCATAACATCCTATAACCCAATGATTATAGATGACTATATCCTCAAGAACATATTTTCCTAGATACCGTGATTCTTTACAACCCAATATCATAATTATCTAAATACTATCTAACTAACCCATATCCCATATTATAGTAACTCTTATAAATACTCAACAAGTCACAGATTATATTATAGTAACCTCAATAAATATCACCAATCATCATATCATAGCTCATATCACAGAAAATACTCCACTAGATCACATTTTCCCCATACAGTACTATCTCAGTAATTTCTATAACACTTATCGAGTTACAGATCATCAGGATAATATTCCATTATTTAAAACATATGTCTGAAAAACTCATTGGAATAAACATCACGAAAACATTCAAAAAACATTACGAAACGTTCAAATCCATTTACAATATCACTCAAACATATGCACAATTATTATTTAATGTGAAAGTACCTTCTAACCCCACACAGGGACCCACACAATGGGTACACCCTTTACTTGTCGGAGGGAAACAACATCATTAGCTAGACGAGCGACCCTACCACAACCCAGGTAAAGGCACCTCCCACGACCCACTTACCCCGGGCGGCCAAACCCAAGATAAGCCCTAATCAAGGGATGAATCCTTGCCACACAGGCCTAATTATTAACAGTTTATCTTATAGTTGCCACACAGGCGAAATTATCAACAACTTATTTTCAAAAGTACGATTGTAAGCACATAAAAGTATAATATCAAAAACACAACAGCACAAGGATCAATCCCGATGATTTACACAACTCATCACCATATCCTATTAGCCACAAAGGCACACATCAATCCCACCATATAACACACACAGACAATATCAATACTACAACCATATCCTCACTTTAGTATCATAACAACCTTATCACTTATTCTAAGTCAAACCCCAATAAACGCCTATATCATCAATATTCTTAATACAGAATCCATATCTATCATACTAATATAGTTATTATCACCACATCATCTCAATACTGAATCAACTACTACGATCCATTTTCAACTCATATTACCACATGAATATTCATATCATATATTTAGCAATTATATAATCCCAATATAAAATCATTTTATGACCCTCAACATATAATCATATCATAACCCATGAAATGCAACTATCAGATATATAACTCTAATTATGGTATTACTACATATACAGATAATCTAAATTTATGCTAAGCATATAAACATTCGCATATAACTTGCCTTTAAGACGTCCCATGACGACACTCCTCTTTGTATCATCCCTACTACGGCCCGGCATTTCGAAATTCCTAACATTTCAGCGAGTTCCTAAATCTGCATTATATTACAGATTCAGGCATAACTTTTGATTCATATATCCAAATCGAAATCCGTCAAGTCCCTCATACTCGTAACGAAATTCCTCAAATTATAATGTCGGCCCCAACTTTTCCGTATTTACGAAATAAGCCCAGAATTTTCCAAAAGTGTACAAATATACCCAAATTCCATACTTTCATTTTCAACTCCAATTTCAATCTTTCTAAGCTATATTATAATATTAATTATCTTCTTATTGATCATCATTCACACCTAATTACCTCATATACACAAGAATACCTAATTCATAGGACTTATATTTAAATACCTAAAGAAGAATCATACCTTATAAATCCCTAATTCAAGGATGGATGCTTGATTTTGGAAGACATGGAAGCACTTTTGGTAGTATCATTCATAGATGCCATGGAAGGCATAAGTGATGGAAGGGAAAGGATGATATCTATGGTGGCCGGTTGGTAGCCATGGTGGCCGGCATAGAGATGGGAGGATGGTAGTGACCGGTAAGGTAGTTGGCCATGAAGGCCGTGAGCTGCCATGAAGGGAGGTAGGGGTGGCCGAACAAAGGCATGAAAGGTAGGAGAGGGTTATGTATTTATATAGTTAAGAGAGGCTTCTAGATAAGTCAAGAGATAAATATGGTTTTTGAAAGAATTTTCTAGATTTATGTAGAAATGGAAATGTGAGTTTGGAGAAGGAGAGTGGTCGGCCATGCAAGCCAAACCAAAGGAGGAGGAGGTGTTATAAATGTACTTAAGTAGCTTCTAGATTAAGCTTAAGATAAAAATGAATTTGATTAATAATGGAGGCTTCTAGAAAATTAGGGATAAAGATAATTATAGAAATTTCTAGAAAATAAATGAAAGATAATTATGGAAATATTAGGAGATAAGTAGAAATTTATAGACTTGTAGGAAATTAAATTAACATGGATATAGAAATAGGGAAAAAAAAGAAGTATAAAGAGTAATATATAAAGATTAAAACTATATAAAATACCTTAAACTGTAATATATATGTATTTATATGAAATTGGAACATCCTATTGGTTCCCAGAATAAATTCCCGTCCTTGATTCAGATACCGTATCCTCAATATTTGTCAATATCCATACTACAATTAACTGTAAGAAAATATCTCATAATTACTAATCCCAAAATATGATATTAATACGTATCTTCAAAAATGATATTTCAAAAATATCAAAACCTATTTATGTATACTCAATGATACTTACAAGATAATCCGAAACTTAGCACCCAAAATAACTTATACCGCTATTCCTCAAAATAATAAAAAACCAAATCATACCATCAATTCATAATTATGATAAACCTAAAATGTATTAACTTCCTCAAGAATTAATCAAGACATCAAAATCCTAAATAATCCCAAATTTATCTTCTAAAAACCTCAGGTATTACATTCTACCCCCCTTACAAAAAGTTTCGTTCTCGAAACTCGAACTTCAGTAATTCACAATAGTAAATCATTACAATCCTCTACTTCTCAATAGTTACTTATATCCCAAACATATAGCTATTGGGTTGTTTGACTCTCAAACTCTTAGCTATTGGGTTTTCCCAAATATTTTGACAAGATAAGATAATTCACATAATGAAATTTACAATATTTAAAACCCTTAACTTTCGCTCAAAGTTGTGCCTTGCATAGTAAATGGTAAATGGTAGGTCTTTTAAGTATTGTTTGTCGCGAAAACACTTAGCTCTTAGTTTTCTCTCAATATATTGACAACATAAGATGAATGATGGAAAGAAGATGACAAAATTTGAAACTCTTAACTTTCACTCAAAGTTGTGCCTTGTATCGTAAATGGTAGGTCATTTTAGTGTTCTTTGTCGCTGAAACTCTTAGCTATTTTTAGTGTACTTTGTCGCTGAAACTCTTAGCTATTTTTCCCCCTTATATTTTGACAAGGCAAGACGATTCGCGTAAATAAATTATAAAAGTTTCAAACCCTTAACTTTCTTTTAAAGTTGTCCCATGTATCGTAAATGGTAAATAGTAGTTCTTTTTAGCATTGTTTGTCACTCAAACTCTATTCGATTGGTTTTCCCCAAATATTTTGACAAGATAAGATGATTCACATAATAAAATTGATAGAAACCCTTAACCTTTGCAGAAAGTTTTGCCTTGTGTCGTAATGTAAATCGTATGTCTTTCCAGTGTTGCTTGTCGCTCAAACTCTTAGCTCTTTATTTTTCCCTAATATTTTGACAACATAAGATGATTAAAGGAAAGAATTTGACAAACTTTGAAACCTTTAACTCTCACTCAAAATTGTGCCTTGTATCGTAAATGGTAGTTCTTTTTTGTGTTGTTTGTTGCTCGAACTCTTAGCTCTTGTTTTTCCATCTGTATATTGTCAACATAAGATGATTGATGGAAATAAGTTAATTTTTTTTGAAACCCTTTACTTTTGCTAAAAGTTGTACCTTGTATCATAAATTGAAAATGGTATATCGTTTTAGTGTTGTTTGTTGCTCAAACTCTTAGCTAATGGTTTTCCATAAATAATTTGACAGGCTAAGATGATTCACATAATTAAATTTACAGAATTTGAAACCCTTAACTTTCGCTCGAAATTGTGTCTTGCATCGTAAATGGTAAACGATAGGTTTTTTTAGTGTTGTTTGTCGCTCAAACTCTTAGCTAATGGTTATCCCCAAAATATTTTGACAAGATAAGATGATTCACGGAAATAAATTGACAAAATTTGATACCCTTAAAGTTTGCTCAAAGTTGTGCCGTGTATCGTAAATTGTATATGGTAGGTCTTATTAGTGTTGTTTCTCGCCGAAACTCTTTATTATTTGGTTTTTCTCTAATATTTTGACAAGATAATACGTATTCGCGTAATGAAATTACCAAAATTTGAAACCCTTAACTTTCTCTCAAAGTTGTACGTGCCTTGTATCGTAAATGGTAAATGATAGATCGTTTTAGTGTTGTTTGTCGCTCAAACTCTTAGCTGTTGTTTATCCACAAATATTTTAACAAGATAAGTTGAATCATATAAACAAATTTACAAAATTTGAATACTTTAACCTTTGCTCAAAGTTGTGCCTTGTATCCTAAATGGTAAATGGTAGGTCTTTTTAGTGTTGTTTGTCTCTCAAACTCTTAGCTCTTGGTTTTATCCCACTATTTTGACACGATAAAATGATTCACAGAAGGAAATTGACAAAATTTCAAACCCTTAACTTTCGCTCAAAGTTGTAACCTATATTGTAAATGGTAAATTGTAAGTGTTGTTTGTCTCTCAAACTCTTAGATCTTGGTTTGCCTTCAATATTTTGATAACCTAAGATGATTAATGGAAAGAAAATGACAAAATTTGAAACCCATAACTTTTGCTCAAATATGTTCCATGTATCGCAAATGGTAAATGGTAGGTATTTTTAGTGTTATTTATCGCTCAAACTCTTAGCTATTGTTTATCCCCTTATATTTTATCAAGATAAGTTGAATAACGGAAACAAATTGACAAAATTTGTAATCATTAACATTTGCTCAAAGTTGTGCCTTGTATCATAAATGGTAGGTGTTTTTAGTGTTATTTTTTCCCAAACTCTTAGCTCTTGGTTTTACCCCACTTTTTTGACAAGATAAGATGATTCATATACAGAAATTGACAAAATTTCAAACCCTCAACTTTCGCTCAAAGTTGTAACCTATATTATAAATGGTAAATTGTATATTTTAAATCTTATTTGTCACTCGAACTCTTAGCTCTTAGATTTCCCTCAATACTTTGATAACCTAAGATGATTAATGGAAAGAAGATGACATAATTTAAAACCCTTAACTTTTGCTCAAAGTTGTTCCTTGTATCATAAATGTAAATGCTAGGTCTTTTTGGTGTTGTTTATCGCCCAAACTCTTAACTTGTAACACCTCCGACTTACGTCGGTAGTGCTACACGCCAGTGACCTCAGACTTTAATGTCCAAAGCCACCCAAGGCTTTAAACGAAACAATTATGCTTAAATAAAGAAATAAACATTAAGTAATAACAGAGTAAACAACATAAGACTTTTTAAAAGAAATACTTAACCTTTATTAAATATTTCCTTGTAAATTGAAGAGATAAGTTTTACAGCTCGAAATTTGATGACATCCATTTTATACATATTTAGGGCATGCATTTAGGCTATAGTTTAGGAATTTCCACGTTTATTATCTTGCATTTTTAGCTAGTTGCATCAATTTCTTTAGTTTAGAGGTCTACACGAGTCTTTACATGTTTGCAGGTAATTTAGCGGGCAAAGAAGGTGCATTATGAGGCATGGACGTCATAGGAGATGTGCACGGTCGAACACAAAGACGAACGACGACAAAGAACTCGCCTTGGCACGCAAGAGATCTTTGTTTTCTGTCCCATGTTTGAATAAGTATAACTTTTGCTATGTAACTCCGAATTGAGTGATTCTAACTCCAGATTAAAGACCACGATGTCAACTACATCTCCTACAAATTTCAGCGCGTTTGGATGAAGGAATCAAAAGTTATAACGATTACAAAATTGTGTCACAGTTTTGTAAAACGGCACGGTTTGTGACAACCGTGCCACAAACCGTGCGCGCCTCCAGAATCGAGAAAATTACTCTCTGCTGTGCCGCACGGTTTGTGACGACACCCGCACGGTTTGTGACGACACATGCACGGTTTGTCACAAACCGTGCCTCTCTCCCCGCGTCCCGAAAAGCTACTTTTCGCCCTTTTTATTTTTAGATAGTATAAATACTTTCTAGGGTTTTCTTTGGCACATCTTATCTTTTGCCACTCTCTAGCCCTAGTTATGTTTTGGAGATTCTTTGAAGCTTTCTGCAGATTGAAGATTGTAAATCTGGATTTGAACAAGATTTCTATTCTTCTAATCTAGTATTATGAATTTCTTCATTCATATGATGTTTTTGATTGTTTCTCCAAGCATGTCTGGCTAAATCTCTTAATTCTAGGGTTGGGGTGATCCCAACAATGGATTGGTAGACTTGTGTATGGTATTGAAACCTTGTTTGATTCAATCCTAGAGTTCTTAATGCAATTGATGAATGTCAATTAGGTTTCTATTAGGTTTGAGTTTGAAAGGAGATAACCTCAATAGATAACTCAGATAGGGTATGAGTCTGAAAGGAGATTACTTTATTAGACTACTAGGTATTGAACCTGAGTGTTATTTGTGCGACAACAACCTAACTACTCTTGTGGAATCCTAAGCTATCGTAGAAACCCTAGGTTTGCCTGGACTTAGCAGAGAGCGAATGTTAACCCAGTTTGATCCTAGATTCTAAGTGCGCAAAGGGTCTAGATTTGATTAGCTCTGCGCGACATTGAATGTTAGTTATAATTTAGATACATCTAGTATCGTCTGAAATGAGTTAGTAGAGATATTAGATAGCTTACCTTCAGACAAGTTCACACTAATTTCAGGCAGATATCTGTGAGTTTACCAAGACATTGTTGTAGGAAACCCTAGTCCTAGAATCTTCTTCTTAATTGTTTACAACCTTCTTTTGTAATTCTGTTTCTTATTTGCTTATTTCCTTAGATTTTAGACAAACAAATCTTCCTTTCTTACGGCTTAGCTTACCGGTTCAAGTTTACAAAAGATACTACATAGTCCTCGTTGGGAACGACACTTGAAAAGCTACAACTGAACCCATACGCTTGTGGGTAGGTTTTTGTCCTATCAAAATTACAATATAGAAGAAGACTCTTAAAAAAAGCATAACTCATGAATAACATAACGACGTCTTACATACATATATATATATATATCATGGGACGAATCCCGAATTTCGGCACTAGCTAAGTGCACCACCACTTATATACGAATAAGGGTTGGTCATGACCAAACGAATTAGGGCAATAATCATTCTAATATCAAGTTATAAAGAAGCAGCTAAACCTCGCATGGTAAATAGCATTCCTACGAATACTCGTGCTAACTAGCATATAAGTTGATACGCTCTACTTTGTAGTGCGTAACTAGGAGTTGTTACTATATATTAGGTACCATTTTGTGTGGGTTTAGAAGATATTTGAGGAGAATGGAGTTGTGGAGAAGAAGTAGTGATATGGAGGATTTTAGTGCATATTGTGAAGACATTGAAGATAAGGCGAAGCCACCACAAGAGAAGACCGCAAGCGAGAAGTAGAAGTTGCAGGAAGGCTTGGCCGCGGGCGCGAAAGGCTTGGCCGCGGGTGCGGATGGACGACAGAAGCAGATGAAGACGATAGGCATTTCCGCGGGCGCAAAAGATTGGCCGCGGTCGCGGATTTCCCTTCTGGTGCGGAGACGCGATTTCGTCCGAGATCTTTAGTTTACTTTATTCCCTTTTATTTTATATCCTTTTAGTTTGTTTGTTTTATTTTTAGAAGATTGTTGTCGTTATCTTTTAGAAATTAGGTTTTGCTAATTCCTTTATATTCATTCTTTAGAACATCAGATGGAGAGTTTGTTTTTCTCCTTCTTCCTTTTTTCCCTTTTCTTTGTTTTTATCTTTGTTTTGTTTTTGGCTAGACAATTGAAGCCTTGGTTTGAATTTGATTGTGAGATTATTCCTTTACTTTATCATTGAATGTTATTGATTCTCTTGCTCTTCATCCCATTGAGTTTTATTGATTTCTCTAGCCTGATCAACTAGTAGTTATTGGTATTATTCATACTGTAGGATTAGGGTTTTGAATTCTATTGGTTTATCTAGTTCACCGTTTTGTTGTGATTAAGTATTATTAGTATTGGTTTCCCTAGCCTGACAAACTAGTTGAGATTGGTATTATCTATAGTGTTGGTTCTCCTAATCTGGTCAACTTGTTGAGATTAATATTGTTCATCCCTAATTTAGAGTAGCAACCATGATTTACAGGAACTAGTTGTGAATGTTTATTGTGAAGAGAATTGATTGCGTGTCGAGTACTGACTAGTTGTTAAGTATTGCATGAGCCTATCTATTCCTGAGCTTATTGCTGCTGTTAAATTAAATCTTGATAGTTTCTTGATTGTTTAATAGTTAGGATTATCAGGACTAGTTGGATTGGTAATTAATTTAGAACAGGGATTAGGACATTCATGAGAATTGAGAACTAGAGATAATCAATGATCGATCAACCAAACTGAAGGTGGATATTTGTCTAGCCAAGCTATTTATGTTTTATTTATCATTTTCTTAGTTAGATTCATATAAACTCCCCCCTTTGTCTTTGTTATCAATTGGTGAACGTTTTGGCAAACAGGATATACAGCTTGATTCTCTGTGGGATTCGACCCTTACTTACCAGACTACATTAGTTAGGTTTTTGAGGTTTACTTTGTTAGGTGCATGCGACAAAACGCCTATCAAATTGGCGTCGTTGCCGGGGAATCTAAAGTCTGTATATTCTCGTTTGTGTGATGGTTTACCGATGTGATCAACAAGAAACTATGTCGAGCCACGACATTAACCAAGGCGCTGCTCGGGAGGCAACTCGAGACTAAAACGCAGGTAGGAGACTCGAAGACAAAGTTCGAAGATGAGGTTTACCTCACAGCAGACACGAAACCGCGACCGCGGAAATTTTTCTGGGACCGCGGTTTTACCACTGTAAGTCCCCTCCTCCGAAAAAATATATTTTTTGAAGACACTGCGACCGTTGCCTTAAAACCGCGATCGCGGCCCAGCTGCCCGATTTTTACTACGAGAGACGGCGCGCATCATGCTGTCAAGGAGGAGACATTAGCCCAACCTTTTTATTTGGTTCCGATGATGGCCCAACATTAGACAACTGATGAGGAGGAGCTCCAGAGCCAACTGCAGATACGATGATTGATATGGAGCAATAGAGCCCGCTACACGATTACACTAGGGCTTCGAATCTGTATTCGTTGAAGACCCGTGCAACCCCGTTTCTGTAACACCCCCAAATCTGAACCCATTTGGAAAGGTATTACCGCCAGTGACTCCGATATTCCTCACCAAAGTCACCCCAGGCTTTACCGTTTGAATACAAATCAAGAAATACAATGATACAAAATGATAACTTTATTCATATAAAACATGAGTCCCGGGATTACATCCCAATCCCGAATAGGACAAACACAGAGTTTTAAACAAAGTACAGCGGAAGTCTTGATAAACATATAACAGAGTAAATAAGTTACAGCGGAAGTCTTTAAACAAGGTACATCGAAAGTCTTATAAAAGATATTACAAAAAGGGTTGTGATCGTAATGATCACCTGCCCAAGGATCTCAACCTGATTAAAAGATAATTATTAAAACATCCAAAAACAACCATCGTCTTCATAGTCAATCTAGTCTCCTCATATCTTCGCTCTATCTGATGTGCCGAATCGAACGGATGACACCAGCCCACATGCAGAGAACAAAGTTCGTGGGTTAGTCTACTTGAATAGACTAGCAAGGGTACAAAGCAGAATGGTTCGAAGCAGTCGTATTAGGTTACACTCATCGCTTCTCGAATAACAACCAATGACGATAGTCAACCATCATACTCCTACTGGAATAAACAAGAGTTATGCACAAGAGAAGATTCTGGAAGACTGAATCTTCACAGAAATCGACTTGAAAGAAGACTCCAACGGAAATGAGTCTTTAAGGAATTATGACAAATCTGGAATGTTTACAGAATCATAAAAACAATGATTTAAAAGTTTACTGAGATGATTCGGTTCACGACCAACCTCACCGCATACAGCGAGTCCAGATTGGAAAGAGAACGTACTATGATCAAAGTCGAGACGAGTTTTCCTAGCTGCACTATAACTTAGCTGCACTACTCGCCGAAGGTTTATTAATTATGTGCGTCGAGTAGCACTTATCTGATTTATATTACAAACCACACATCACATTATTAGACTTTTACATGTGTACCCCACCATTGGGACGACACATCTTAGTATATGTTTCGTCGAGAGTGACGTACACCGGAAGGTTTGTGACACCAGCTAAGTGTCATGTCTCTACACACTTGTGAAAGAGACCGATCATGATCTTAGAATAGTACCAGATGGAGACGAGCCACCCCGATACCAGATTATAAAGAAACGACCGGACGAAGTCCGAGTACATTCCTAACTACAGTGCTAACCACACAGATACAACACAATTATAGTTACAGAATAAATCCACATAAAGGCCCGAAAGGCGATCACAGATAATAGCGTTGTTCTAACAGATATACAACCTATTATATGATTTTCAAAACAGTTTATAAATCACTTCCAGATGAACACAGTAATAATCGTTCCAAATTAATTAATCAATTGAAATAACTGATAATCAATGTAAATATGGAAACGATGAGCAAGAGCGAACCGCCACTTGCCTGGAATAGATTCGGCGATGAATCTGGACGAGACGACTACCGAAAATGTCATTTCCAAGGACATGGCTTAAGCTTTAGAATAATCCCAGCAGAGTATGAGTCAACACGCGACCCAGCAGATCACGTTCTAACTGACAAATTAATTATCCATTACTTAATTTGACTGGACGAATTTAAGGAATTATATTTAATAAATTTTTATGATGTTAAATCATAAAAATATTTATTAACTTTTCCTAAAGAAAATATGGACGAAAGGGAATCGAAATTATACCGCTCGAATAATTTCGGGTTGAATCTGGACTGGATGGATAAATGGGCTTCTCGGCCCAACAGCAAATTAATTAGCAAGGAGGGGGGTCCACTTCAACTACTATTCATCACCATCTTCCTTCAACCTCCCGCTGCTTCCATTCGAACCACACAACAAGCAGGGGAGCTTCGCCGGGGCTTCTCGACGCTGGAGATCTAACGCCAGGGATGGAGAACCACTACACCAGTAGAACACCCACGCAACGACAGAGAGGAGGAGCACCACGCAGCTCGTGATGATGGCGGGGAAGTTCGGCGGGGCGGCGAGCACAGCGGCGACAGCTTGTCGACGCCGGGACTGGAGCAGCAGACAACGCCGGCTAAGCAGGGAGACGAGAGGCGAGCTCGGAGATCATTTCGCCGGGAAGCAATCGGCGGAGCTTACTTTGAGTGGCTCGTTGGAGGCCTAAACGACGACCAAATTGAGCGGGGTCAGTGGCGTTGGGTTCGTGGTGTTTCAAGGTTTCACCGTAGCTGGGTCGAAACGACCGAGCATTCACACGTACGTTGGAAAACCTCCCCAAAGTGGTGTGGTTTCTCGGTTTTCTGCGCATACATGGGCATGTTCGGAGGCGATTCGATGTCGTTTTGAGATGGTTCAGGATGATTCAAGAGTTGATTCCTACTAATTTAAGTACAAGGAAGGGGGTCGTGTGGTCTGATTTTAAATTGGAGGGCTCAAAGATGGGTATTTGTGGTTCAATAGAAGCTCGGAGGTGGGAGCGATGCCAGCGGGAGTGAACTGAGAGGAAGACGAGAGCAAAAGGAGTGAGGCGGGAGAGATGATGTGTGGTGATGCTGCACCCATCGAGCTCCATTTATAGCCATGGAAGGGGCAGAGATCCGACCAACACCTTGAGCGAGCGACAAACTTTCGGCGCACTTTCGGCGTACTTTCGGCGAGTGCTTTCGGCAGTTATGGGAATTGGTTTTGGTATGGGTAGTAAACCCCGAAAATTATATGTTTGTATACAAACAAATATTCTAAGTCTCGAAAATACATTGAATGTATTTTATACCACTCAAGGAATTATTTCGAATATCATGGATATTTCAGAAAATCCAAACTTCACTGAAAGCGAAATAATTAATTAGTGAAGGTTGGGAAAAATTACCCGAATATCCTTACTAAAAATTGAGGGATATTACAGTTTCTTTGATGTGCCACTTCACCTTACAGTGGATCTATTTGGTTGCACGTGGATTTTGCTTGAGTAGGATTGCCGCAACACCAGAGACTTGTGTTTTCACTGATTTACCGCCAACACCAACGTCCAAGTCCAGGCCACCTCGGCGACGGTGTGAGTACTTTTCTGCTTTCCCCAATGCTTCATCTTTTAGTCTTTCATTACATTGAGGACAATGCAATATTTAATCATGGGGGAGTGATCTATACTTGCTAGTCGTCTGAGAAAGAAAAAATATAACAAAAAAAAAAATCCTAGGGTAAGCTGAAAACCCGAAAGGGCGGCTTAGGCAATAAGTAGGTGGCCCGGACCAACATTAGGCTGGGGTAATAAGAGGTTGTAGAGTGATGTGAGGAATGGTGAGCCCATCTATAGAAAAATGAAATGAGTGGTTATGTAACACCCCGTAATTTTTAAGGGTATTTTGAATTATTTTTAAATTTTTCTTATGCCCGTTTTGCTAGACGGATTTAATTCAGTGAGTCTCGGACCTTCTGAAAAGGGGTCTGAGCTCTGTAAAATTTTCCGAGCATTATATAATACAGTTGAGGTGTTTTCGGGGTTAATGTATCGTTAATGTACGAATATATTTAACCCGGAGTTAAGAAATTTAATCCGAACCAAGTTCGGATAAGAATTAACGAAGTCGGCCTAAAACCGGGACTCACCGCGACCTGACGCGATCAACCGCGATTCACCGCGATCGGCCGCGCTCGCGGTAATGCCTTTTGCTGAGCAGTGTCGTCTTCCTCGCGAGGCGGTTACTGTAGCGCCTCTGTTTTCTCTATTTTTGGGCAGGCCAAGTGGCTCTTTTGCCTTGTCCCCTTGTCCCCTTCTTGTTTCCCATGAGGAGGCTCGGATTTGGGCTATAAAAGGGGTGAGAACCGGAGCTCTCTTTCTCTTCTTCTTCATTCTTCTTTCTCCTCTGTTTCTCCTCTGTTTTTCACCATTGTTGAGCAGTTTTGGAGCTTCGTGAGAGGGAGATTTCGAGTGGTTCTTGAGTCGAGAAGGTGCTCCTGGGTGTTGTTGGAAGCTTTGAGGTGTTGGGAGATCGAACCATAGACAAATCGAAGGCAAACAAATCGGTTTGGGTAAGAAATTCTCCATTGTTGTCTCGCGAGCTAGCCACTGTCATAGCACGAAAACCGCGACCGATCGCGACCTGTCGTGATCGCGGTATGTGTGTCCGAGTTGTGTGTTTTGTGGTTTGGCTTTGGGCTTTGCTCGTTTCCTTTGATTTCTTCTTGTATTCTTTTAGATTCATATATAAGTATATTGAATCTAACTTAGGGTCTTGTTATGGGTCGTTTCCTAGGGATTTTGATTCCAGATTTGTTCCAGTTTTGGACCCAAGAGTCGTTGTCTCTAAGCTTTGCTTAAGCTTCTGCGGATTCAGGCAAGTGGCGGTTCGCTCTTGCTCATCATTCCATACTTTCATTAATTATCAATTGTTTATTGTTAATTAATTTGGGATGATTTCTTGTTTATGTTGGGAACAGTTTTGATCAATTATTTGATAAAAGAAGTGCTGTTATAATAGGTTGTATATTGCTAGATACAGCGCTATTATGTTCATAATGGTTTTGTTGTGGATTTTAAAGGTGAAATTCATATAAAAAGATTATAATAGGTTGCATATACTGTTAGTAGCAACGTTATTTTGATATATATATATATATATATAGATTGTTAGATCTATGATGTTGGCCTTGATGGCTTTGATTTGATATGATGTTGACTGTGTTGAACTGTTTAGTTAGCACGAGTATTCGTAGGGACGATGGATGGAGGTCCAGTCGTTTCTTGATAATTAAATGGAGAAAAGGGCATTGAGACCCTAATACCATTGGTGAGTCATGACTAGCCTCTATACTCGGGTATAGAGGTGGTGCACTTAGCTAGTGTCACAAATCATAAAAGTTTGTAACGTGATGTGTGTGTGTGTTGACATTTAATAAGATACGTGCCATGAGTATGCACATAATGAAAATGCCTTGACCTTAATATAAAGTGCCGTATGAGTAAGCACTTATTTAAAATGTCTGGCGAGTATTGCAGCTAGGCGCTAGTGCAGCTAGGAAAGCTCGTCTTAGTTGTAGATCGCTCGAATGTGATACTGTGATTCTGTGATTGTGTGTATATTATAAATTAAGTTTCCTAACATTTGTCATTGTTTCCTTTAAGGCTCATTTCATTTGGAGTCTTCTTTTGGGATTGATTGCTGTGAGACTCGGTCTCCAGAATCTTCTCTTGTGCATACCTTTTGTTATTCTAGTAGGAGTATGGTGGTTGACTAGCGTACTCGGTTATTATTCGAGGGACGATGAGTCTAACCTAATACGACTGCTTCGAACCAATCTGCTTTGTACCCTTGCATAGTCTTTCATTAGACTGACCAACCGTTATATTCCTTGCATGGTTGGCTGGTGTCATCCGTCCGATTCGGCACATCAGGTGTGTTGAAGATCTGAGAAGGCTAGAACGACTATGAAGATGAGCGGTGTTTTCGACAAGTTGTTTTGTCGCTTTGTTTACAAGTTTTCCGCTGTGCTATTTTGTATTTTGTTAAAGACTTTCGCAGTTGTATTTCTGATTATTGGGTCGTTTTTGGAATCGTGTAATTCCGCGACCATGTGGTTTAATAAAAGTTTTGATTTTAGTATTGTAACTGTGTTTTAAGTCAGTTATGACATCGGAAAAGCCTGGGGAGACTTCGGGGTTTACGCCCGGGGTCATCGGCAGTAGCGCTTTCAAATGGGGTTAAATTTGGGGGTGTTACAGAAATGGTATCAGAGCTAAACAGTTTTCGTAGGCTCTGTTACAGAGTTGGAATTAGAGCCGAAAGTTTTTAAAACGGGTTTGGGATTTAATGGACCATTTACTCGTTTTGTTTGAAAATGTTTTCAAACGGCTCTTGTGAACTCACCGGCGGCACCAGTGCCGGCACCGGCATCATGTAAGATGGCTGGGTGGCTTGGTGGCTGGGGTAGCTTGGCCTGGGGATGTTACAGATCCGGTTTGAAATATTTTCATTCATTGAAATATTTTCACTTGTTTGAAATATTTGCGAAGGCTCTAAATTTTCAAAAGTGAAAAAGTTACACCGTTCATAGTCGTGCCTCTTCTCTTGAGTCTGTTAAGGTGAATCTCTAGTTAGACTTGAGTTCCCAGTTTCCTTGTTATGCTTTGAGATTATAAGACTTGTGGTATCACTCTTTTTGAGGAAATAGGAGTAGTATCTTGTGTGATTCGTTTTGAGGAACGTAGGAATAAGATGTTGTGATTATTCTTGGAGAAAATTAAGGAATCTTAAAGGATTTAAGTTAGAGATTGTTTAAAGGAAGGTGTTAAATTATTCTTGTAAGGATTTTAAGTTAGAGATGGCGTAAGGCCAGTCTTACTTTGAGATAAATGATGGAATTGTGTAAAGTACCATTAAGGAAATTAAGGAAGTTATGATTCGAGGTTACTAAGATTTAATATCTGAGTTGTAAGAAGTTAATGTATAAACCTTGGGTTTGTCTATAAAGAGATTGGAGGAGAAATGTGTGTTCTCCTAGTGAAGGTGCAGTAATATCGTAATGATGGTTGTGGAAGACCATTATTCTAAGGTAGACATGATCTTGTGGAGGTAGTAAGAATTATTACATGGTATGTTATATGGAGATAAGATTGTATGATTATGTTATGATTAAGGATATTAAGTCCAGGTAGTAAGATTGGTACTGAGGCAGGTTCCTCTTTGGCTTTGAGGCAGTTGCGTAGCAAGGTGGTACCTTTGGTACGAGTTTGTGCTCCAAGTTAGAAACCGAAGAGGTTACTTGGGAGACTGAGACGGGTGTACTTAGATACTTTCCCTACTTGTTGTCGGCCTTGATAATGCAAGTTTCGGGGTCGAAACTTAAAATAAGGGGGTAGTAATGTAACACCCCGTAATTTTTAAGGGTATTTTGAATTATTTTTAAATTTTTCTTATGCCCGTTTTGCTAGACGGATTTAATTCAGTGAGTCTCGGACCTTCTGAAAAGGGGTCTGAGCTCTGTAAAATTTTCCGAGCATTATATAATACAGTTGAGGTGTTTTTGGGGTTAATGTATCGTTAATGTACGAATATATTTAACCCGGAGTTAAGAAATTTAATCCGAACCAAGTTCGGATAAGAATTAACGAAGTCGGCCTAAAATCGGGACTCACCGCGACCTGACGCGATCAACCGCGATTCACCGCGATCGGCCGCTCTCGCGGTAATGCCTTTTGCTAAGCAGTGTCGTCTTCCTCGCGAGGCGGTTACTGTAGCGCCTCTGTTTTCTCTATTTTTGGGCAGGCCAAGTGGCTCTTTTGCCTTGTCCCCTTCTTGTTTCCCATGAGGAGGCTCGGATTTGGGCTATAAAAGGGGTGAGAACCGGAGCTCTCTTTCTCTTCTTCTTCCTTCTTCTTTCTCCTCTGTTTCTCCTCTGTTTTTCACCATTGTTGAGCAGTTTTGGAGCTTCGTGAGAGGGAGATTTCGAGTGGTTCTTGAGTCGAGAAGGTGCTCCTGGGTGTTGTTGGAAGCTTTGAGGTGTTGGGAGATCGAACCATAGACAAATCGAAGGCAAACAAATCGGTTTGGGTAAGAAATTCTCCATTGTTGTCTCGCGAGCTAGCCACTGTCACAGCACGAAAACCGCGACCGACCGCGACCTGCCGTGATCGCGGTATGTGTGTCCGAGTTGTGTGTTTTGTGGTTTGGCTTTGGGCTTTTCTCGTTTCCTTTGATTTCTTCTTGTATTCTTTTAGATTCATATATAAGTATATTGAATCTAACTTAGGGTCTTGTTATGGGTCGTTTCCTAGGGATTTTTATTCCAGATCTGTTCCAGTTTTGGACCCAAGAGTCGTTGTCTCTAAGCTTTGCTTAAGCTTCTGCGGATTCAGGCAAGTGGCGGTTCGCTCTTGCTCATCATTCCATACTTTCATTAATTATCAATTGTTTGTTGTTAATTAATTTGGGATGATTTATTGTTTATGTTGGGAACAGTTTTGATCAATTATTTGATAAAAGAAGTGCTGTTATAATAGGTTGTATATTGCTAGATACAACGCTATTATGTTCATAATGGTTTTGTTGTGGATTTTAAAGGTGAAATTCATATAAAAAGATTATAATAGGTTGCATATACTGTTAGTAGCAACGCTATTTTGATATATATATATATATATAGATTGTTAGATCTATGATGTTGGCCTTGATGGCTTTGATTTGATATGATGTTGACTGTGTTGAACTGTTTAGTTAGCACGAGTATTCGTAGGGACGATGGATGGAGGTCCAGTCGTTTCTTGATAATTAAATGGAGAAAAGGGCATTGAGACCCTAATACCATTGGTGAGTCATGACTACCCTCTATACTCGGGTATAGAGGTGGTGCACTTAGCTAGTGTCACAAATCTAGGGAGTATTCCCAAGGATCTCTCGTCTCGGGACGAGCAGATCATAAAAGTTTGTAACGTGATGTGTGTGTGTGTTGACATTTAATAAGATACGTGCCATGAGTATGCACATAATGAAAATGCCTTGACCTTAATATAAAGTGCCGTATGAGTAAGCACTTATTTAAAATGTTTGGCGAGTATTGCAGCTAGGCGCTAGTGCAGCTAGGAAAGCTCGTCTTAGTTGTAGATCGCTCGAATGCGATAATGTGATTCTGTGATTGTGTGTATATTATAAATTAAGTTTCCCAACATTTGTCATTGTTTCCTTTAAGGCTCATTTCATTTGGAGTCTTCTTTTGGGATTGATTGCTGTGAGACTCAATCTCCAGAATCTTCTCTTGTGCATACCTTTTGTTATTCTAGTAGGAGTATGGTGGTTGACTAGCGTACTCGGTTATTATTCGAGGGACGATGAGTCTAACCTAATACGACTGCTTTGAACCAATCTTCTTTGTACCCTTGCGTAGTCTTTCATTAGACTGACCAACCGTTATATTCCTTGCATGGTTGGCTGGTGTCATCCGTCCGATTCGGCACATCAGGTGTGTTGAAGATCCGAGAAGGCTAGAACGACTATGAAGATGAACGGTGTTTTCGACAAGTTGTTTTGTCGCTTTGTTTACAAGTTTTCCGCTATGCTATTTTGTATTTTGTTAAAGACTTTCGCAGTTGTATTTCTGATTATTGGGTCATTTTTGGAATCGTGTAATTCTGCGACCATGTGGTTTAATAAAAGTTATGATTTTAGTATTGTAACTGTTTTTTAAGTCAGTTATGACGTCGGAAAAGCCTGGGGTGACTTCGGGGTTTACGCCCGGGGTCATCGGCAGTAGCGCTTTCAAATGGGATTAAATTTGGGGGTGTTACAGGTTAGGTAAAAACCCGAAAGGGCGCCTGGGCAAAATGAGTGAAAAGAAGAAGAGTGATTATTAGGATTCCTCATTTTTCCTAGCGTGGTGACATAAGTGTTGGAGATATAAGGAGGATTCGGGTAGGTCACTTTGGGTATTATAAGAAGATAGATTGGAGCTAGGATTAGATGGTCACTTTCACTCTATGGTGTTCGGGTTAAGCTTGGGAGAAGTATTCTGCTTTCCTTTAAGATTGTGTGTTGTGTTGATTGTGTTGGTGCTATGGAGAATCATGTTTAGGTGCAGTTCTTAGTGGAGATTGTTTTGCTGTGCTTCCTAAGACCTTGGGTATTTCATTGGAGGAGTAGGTTTCTATTAGCTTACTCGAGTAGGAGCAAAGTTTAAGCTCGGGGGAATTTGATATGCTCTACTTTGTAGTGGGTAACTAGGAGTTATTACTTGATATTAGGTTCCATTTTGTGTGGGTTTAGAAGATATTTGAGGAGAATGGAGTTGTGGAGAAGAAGTAGTGATATGGAGGATTTTAGTGCATATTGTGAAGACATTGAAGATAAGGCGAAGCCACCACAAGAGAAGACCGCAAGCGAGAAGTAGAAGTCGCAGGAAGGCTTAGCCGCAGGCGCGGAAGGCTTGGCCGCAGGCGCAGAAGGCTTGGCCGCGGGCCCGAAAGGTTTGGCCGCGGGCGCGGATGGACGACAAAAGCAGATGAAGACTACATGCATTTCCGCGGGCGCGGAAGATTGGCTGCGGTCGCAGATTTCCCTTCTGGTGCGGAGACGTGATTTCGTCCGAGATCTTTAGTTTACTTTATTCCCTTTTATTTTATTTCCTTTTAGTTCGTTTGTTTTATTTTTAGAAGATCGTTATCGTTATCTTTTAGAAATTAGGTTTTGCTAAGTCTTTATATTCATTCTTTAGAACATCAGATGGAGAGTTCGTTTTTCTCCTTCTTCCTTTTTTCCCTTTTCTTTGTTTTTATCTTTGTTTTGTTTTTGGCTATACAATTGAAGCCTTGGTTTGAATTTGATTGTGAGATTATTCCTTTACTTTATCCTTGAATGTTATTGATTCTCTTGCTCTTCATCCCATTGAGTTTTATTGATTTCTCTAGCCTGATCAACTAGTAGTTATTGGTATTATTCATACTGCAGGATTAGGGTTTTGAATTCTATTGGTTTATCTAGTTCACCATTTTTTTGTGATTAAGTATTATTAGTATTGGTTTCCCTAGCCTGACAAACTAGTTGAGATTGGTATTATCTATAGTGCTGGTTCTCCTAATCTGGTCAACTTGTTGAGATTAATATTGTTCATCCCTAATTCAGAGTAGCAACCACGATTTACAGGAACTAGTTATGAATGTTTATTGTGCAGAGAATTGATTGCGTGTCGAGTACTGACTAGTTGTTAAGTATTGCATGAGCCTATCTATTCCTGAGCTTATTGCTGCTGTTAAATTGAATCTTGATAGTTTCTTGATTGTTTAATAGTTAGGATTATCAGGACTAGTTGGACTGGTAATTAATTTAGAACAGGGATTAGGACATTCATGAGAATTGAGAACTAGGGATAATCAATGATCGATCAACCAAACTGAAGGTGGATATTTGTCTAGCCAAGCTATTTATGTTTTATTTATCATTTTCTTAGTTAGATTCATATAAACTCCCCCCTTTGTCTTTGTTATCAATTGGTGAACGTTTTGGCAAACAGGATATACAGCTTGATTCTCTGTGGGATTCGACCCTTACTTACCAAACTACATTAGTTAGGTTTTTGAGGTTTACTTTGTTAGGTGTATGCGACAAAACGCCTATCATAAGTCCACACAAAATGCACAACAAATCCACACCAAAGATCATCTAGCATTCTACAATAATAATAATATATATATGAGGGTCGCTGCTAGCAAATATATAACCTAATAATAAGGTTTATTTTCACACCAATTTAACGCACAAGTTCCCAAATGAAAATTAAGAATATTTATCCCAACTTAATGGCACAATTGATTCATTGTCAATTAAGATGATTATAGAATAAATTGCAAGAGCGAACCGCCACTTTCCTTGAATCACGAAGAACTTGAACGACGTAACGGAGATGATTGCTTTCGAAAAGCAAATTGACTCCTTGCTTATTTCCGTTCCAAAGGCGATTTCGAGATGTACCCAAATCACACAACATAAATAAATAATGATTAGATAATTTATTCAATAGCAACATTTGAAGGATACAAGTATCGATTTTTAATTGAATTTATTTAACTCAATAAATCAATTTCATGGCTTTTCAATAAAACGATTATTTATACGATACTAAAAATCAATTAGTCATATATTATAAATAATAACATCATAAATAAATTGATCCAATAATTTATTTATAACCCTTATAATTTCTCACCCAACATTTATCTAGATGAAGTGTTGCAATTAAACAATTCATAATTCAAGATAATACCGAAAAAATTATAATTATTTTTATTTAAATACATATAAAATTTAATTGGCCTAACATAATTTTCAATTAGTCCAGATTAATACAATTAATCAAGATTGTTGAAAAGCAAAGCCAAAATTAAACAAACAATTCGGCTGAACCATTACCGAACGACTCAAGTGCACACTTGCCGGAAAACTGACCCGCATTCATCGGACCACCACCGGGGCTAAGATTAGAGGGATTTTGAAGAGGACTCCTTGATGGATCTAGGGATGGCACCAATTGCAAAAACGAAGTAAGGAAGAGGACTAATTTCCTCGATGAACATACGCGTTTTTTTGGCTAAGGTTCTTGAGCTTTGGAGGCAAATGTTGATAAATGTACTCATTGGGTGAAGGGGCATTTATTAGGGTTTGGATAGGTCTCTAAAAACCCTACATAATGATATAAAATTTGGCATAAAACGAGCCCGAAACAGATTTCAATTTGGCCAATTTCTTGGACGACACGAACGAGATATTTTCTTTCTTTTTGAGTGAAATTCGATCTCCTTTGGGGATAATTCATCCCGTTTTAATGGTAATTATACCCACAAAGCCCATGCTTCAATTGTCAAAAATGAGCTCGTTTTTGGTCCAAAATCGGCCATGCCCACGAGCTCTAAGCTTGAACGAGTATGGTTGGGCTGTTCGACTTAAGTGATGAAATTCAATCAAATGGGGGCATTAAAAATCTAGATTCTAGGGAGGTTAGGTTTGGGATTTGTTATTCTTTAAAACCCATGATTTAATTTGGACAAATGAGTGCGAATTGGAGCCGAAATCCGCCATTGAACGAGCTCCAAAAGCTGCGTTATTGTGCCTTGGCTGGAGGTTGAGGAAGCAGCCCAAATTACACATATTTGCACACGGCCCCCTATTTTGGCTAAATTGCACATTTTTGCCCAACTTTTAAAAGTTGTTGCAAAAGTGCCCTTACTTGACTTTTCAAAAATTCCAGAATTTACCCAAACATATTTATAACTTATTCCAAGTTTATTTATACATTTGTACCCAAATTTGAGTTAAAGGAAAAATTTAATTCAGCTAGTTTAGAGCTTAAATCACCTTTAACCATATTTTAATTAACATTCTATTATTCTTACTTTAAATACTTTAAGCTTAACAAGATTAATTTATTTAAATTAATATTAACATAAGTTAACATAATTTAAACAATTCATGACTTAATAAGGTAACCTACTTTGGTTAAGTATTATTTTATCCTTTCATGGATAAACATAATAATTCTTATAACCTCTATTATATATCTAAAAATTCCCAAAACCACATTCATGGTTATACTTAATTATTTATTTCTACCATAATATTATAACCCATTTGATAATTCATACCCAAAATTATCATAACCTAACTTTTGAAGTTATGTTAATGAAAATTTAAATTACTCATCTAAAAGAAATAAAATAACATTATAACTTTTGTTTTTATCAAATTGAAATTAAAATATTACCCTTCTAATGTAAGTGGGATATTACATAAGTTTTGCTCAAAGTTGTGCCTTGTATCGTAAATGGTATGTCATTTTAGTTTTGTTTGTTGTTCAAAGTCTTAGCTATTGGTTTTTCCCAAATATTTTGACAAGCTAAGATGATTTTATAGAATTAAATTTACAAAATTTGAAATCCTTAACTTTCGCTCGAAGTTGCGCCTTACGTCGTAAATTATAAATGGTAATTCTGTTTAGTATTGTTTGTTTCTCAAACTCTTAGCTATTGGCTATCCCAAAAATATTTTGACAAGATAAGATGATTCACGTAAACAAATTGACAAACTTTCTAATCCTTAACTTTCGCTCAAAGTTGTAACCAATATCGTAAATGGTAAATCATTACTCTTATTAGTGTTGTTTGTCTCTAAAACTCTTAGCTATTGTTTTTTTTTCAAATATTTTGACTAGATAGGACAATTCGCGTAAAGAAATTTTCCAAATTTGAAATCCTTATCTTTCTTTCAAAGTTGTTCCTTGTATCGTAAATGATAAATGGTAGGTCTTTTTAGTGTTGTTTGTCGCTCAAACTCTTACCTATTAGTTTTCCCCAAATATTTTGAAAAGATAAGATGATTCACATAAAGAAGTTGTCAAAATTTGAAACCCTTTACTTTTTGGTGTTGCATGACGCTCAAACTCTAAGCTCTTTGTTTTCCCCCAGTATTTTGACAACATTAGAAAATTCATGGAAAGAATTAGACAAAATTTGAAACTCTTAACATTCACACAAAGCTTTGCTTTGTATCGTAAATGGTAGTTGTTTTTGGTGTTGTTTGTCGCTCAAACTCTTAGCTATTGTTTATCTCCAAATATTTTGACAAGATAAGATGATTCACGAAAACAAAATGAAAAAAATTGAAACCCTTAACATTTTCTCAATGATGTGCCTTGTATCGTAAATGGTAGGTCTTTTTAGTGTTGTTTGTCGCTCAAACTCTTAGTTCTTGGTTTTATCTCAATAAATTGACAACATAAGATGATATCATAAATGGTAAATTGTAGGTCTTCTTAGTGTTGTTTGACTCTCAAACTCTTAGCTATTGGGTTTTCCCAAATATTTTGACAAGATAAGATAATTCACATAATGAAATTTACAATATTTGAAACCCTTAACTTTCGCTCAAAGGTATGCCTTGCATAGTAAATGGTAAATGCTAGGTCTTTCAAGTATTGTTTGTCGCAAAAACACTTAGCTCTTAGTTTTCTCTCAATATATTGACAACATAAGATGAATGATGGAAAGAAGTTGACAAAATTTGAAACTGTGAACTTTCACTCAAAATGCCTTGTATCGTAAATGGTAGGTCATTTTAGTGTTGTTTTACTCTCAAACTCTTAGATATTGTGTGTTTCCAAATATTTTGACAAGATAAGATAATTCACATAATGAAATTTACAATATTTGAAACCCTTAACTTTCGCTCAAAGTTGTGCATTGTATCGTAAATGGTAGGTCTTTTTAATGTTGTTTGTCTCTCAATGTAACACCCCCAAATTTCACCCCATTTGAAAGTATTACTGCCGATGACTCTGGACGTAAACCCCGAAGTCACCCCAGGCTTTTCCAACGACATAACTGTCTTAAACATAATTACAATACTAAAATCATAACTTTTATTAAACCACATGGTCGCGGAATTACACGATTCCAAAAACGACCCAATTAATCAGAAATACAACATAATCAGAAATAAATACAGCGGAAGACTTTTAAAACAAAATAACTCTTCAAAACACCGTTCATCTTCATAGTCGTTCTAGCCTTCTCGGATCTTCAACACACCTGATGTGCCGAATCGAACGGATGACACCAGCCAACCATGCAAGGAAAATTATGGTTGGTTAGTCTAAATGAATAGACTAGCAAGGGAACAAAGCAGAGTGGTTCGAAGCAGTCGTATTAGGTTAGACTTATCGCTTCTCGAATAATAACCGATGATGATAGCCAACCATCATACTCCTACTGGAATACAAAAGGTATGCACAAGAGAAGATTCTGGAGATCGAGTCTCATAGCAATCAATCCCAAAAGAAGACTCCAAAATGAAATGAGCCTTATAGGAAAATATGACAAATGTTGGGAAACTTAAACAAACACACAAACACAGCATCACAGCATCGCATACGAGCGATTTATAACTAAGACGAGTTTTTCCTAACTGCACTAGCGCTTAGCTGCACTACTCGCCAAGGCATATTAATTATGTGCATACTCACCGGCACTTATCTTATTAAATTATCACACACACACACACACACATCACGTTATAAGCTTTTAACATATATGTCTCGCCACTCGCGGGACACATATCGAACCGGGGTTTGTGACACCTGCAGAGTGCACCACTTCTTACTCCACTCGAGTATAGAAGTTAGTCATGACTCACCAATTTATTATAAAGAGACGACAGGACCTCCATCCATTGTCCCTACGAATACTCATGCTAACTACACAATTAAACACACAAACACACCACACAGAGCCATCACGGCCCCACCTGCACAAACTATCTGTATCTATGCCCACCTGGCAAACACCCTAGATTTAATAATCTAAACACACACAAATATAATCACATCAAAGTCCCTTACGGCCTTCACCTGCACAATATATCTATAATATACTAGCGTCGATTCTAGCAGAATATACAACCTAGTATAATATCAGATTTTAAACACATAACGTTATCAAAACAGTTTCCAACATAATTCAGAATCATCCCAAATTAATTAACAACAAAACAATTGATAATTAATGAAAAGTATGGAATGATGAGCAAGAGCGAACCGCCACTTGCCTGGATCCGCAGAAGCTTAAGCAAAGCTTAGAGACAACGGGTTCTTGAGTCTGAAACTGGAACAGATCTGGAATAATAAATCCCAAAGAAACGACCCACAATGAGACCCTAACTTAGATCCAATATACTTATATATGAATTTAAAAGAATATGAAAAGAATCGAAGGAACCAACCCTCGTACAAGACCACAACACACAAAACCACAACACGAACCTATCTCGCCGCGGGTGCGGTGAGGTCCATGCCGCGGGTGCGGTGACTGCACAGAGGCGAAGCTTCGACAGAGCATAAATGGAGAATTTCTTACCCAAATCGATTTGTATGCTTCGATTTGTCTATGGTTCGATCTCCCAACACCTTAAACCTTCCAACAACACTCAAGAGCTCCTTCTCAACTCAAGAAACACTCGATCTCTCTCACACACGAAGCTCAAAAGCTCGGTTTTAATGGTGAAAAACAGAGGAAAACAGAGGAGGAAAGAAGGAAGAAGAAGAGAGCTTAAGCTTCGGTCTTCACCTCCTTTTATAGCCTCAAATCCAAGCCACCACCAAGGGAACAAGTCGGGGACAAAGGCGAAGGGCCACTTGGGAGCCCACTTGGCCTGCCCACAGACTGCCCAAGCCACTTGCGCGAGGAAGACGACCAACTTGCTCTGTTTTCTGGCCTTGCCGCGGGTGCGGTGACACTGGCGCCGGGTGCGGTCACGGCCAAAATCTCCCCTTCTTATCCGAATTCAACTTGGGTTAATTTCCTTAAACCCGGGTTAAATATATTCGTACACTAACGATACATTAACCCCAAAAACACTTCAACTGTATTATATAATGCTCGGAAAAATCTACAGAGCTTAGACATATTACAGAATGTCCGATCTTCTCTGAATTAAATCCATCTAGCAAAACGGGCATAAGAAAAAATTCAAAATACCCTTAAAAATTACGGGATATTACACTCAAACTCTTAGCTATTTGTTTTGCCCCAATATTTTGCTAAGATAGAATGATTCACAGAAAGTAATTGACAAAATTTGAAACCGTTAACTTTCGCTCAAAGTTGTGCATTGTCTCGTAAATGGTAATTCATTAGTCTTTTTAGTGTTCTTTGTCGCTGAAACTCTTAGCTATTTTCCCCTTATATTTTGACAAGTCAAGACGATTCACGTAAATAAATTATCAAAATTTCAAACCCTTAACTTTCTCTTAAAGTTGTCCCATGTATCGTAAATGGTAAATAGTAGTTCTTTTTAGCATTGTTTGTCACTCAAACTCTAAGCTATTGGTTTTCCCCAAATATTTTGACAAGATAAGATGATTCACATAAAGAAATTGACAAACTTTGAAACCCTTAACCTTCGCACAAAGTTTTGCCTTGTGTCGTAATGGTAAATCGTATGTCTTTCCAGTGTTGCTTGTCGCTCAAACTCTTAGCTCTATATTTTTCCCTAATATGTTGACAACATAAGATGATTCAAGGAAAGAATTTGACAAAATTTGAAACCCTTAACTATCACTAAAAATTGTGCATTGTTTCGTAAATGGTAGGTCTTTTTTGTGTTTTTTGTTGCTCGAACTCTTAGCTCTTGTTTTTCCCTCAGTATATTGTCAACATAAGATGATTGATGGAAAAAAGTTGATTTTTTTGAAACCCTTAACTTTTGCTCAAAGTTGTACCTTGTATCGTAAATTGTAAATGGTATATCGTTTTAATGTTGTTTGTCTCTCAAACTCTTAGCTAATGGTTTTCCCCAAATAATTTGACAAGCTAAGATGATTCACATAATTAAATTTATTGAATTTGAAACCTCTAACTTTCGCTCGAAGTTGTGTCTTGCATCGTAAATGGTAAACGATCGGTTTTTTTAGTGTTGTTTGTCGCTCAAACTCTTAGCTAATGGGTATCCCCAAAATATTTTGACAAGATA
This sequence comes from Rheum nobile, assembly GCA_027886185.1. NCBI lineage: Eukaryota > Viridiplantae > Streptophyta > Magnoliopsida > Caryophyllales > Polygonaceae > Rheum > Rheum nobile. The sequence continues at coordinate 223,140 of WOAB01000571.1, forward strand.
AGATGATTCACGAAAATAAATTGACAAAATTTGATACCCTTAAAGTTTGCTCAAAGTTGTGCCTTGTTAGTGTTGTTTCTCGCTGAAACTCTTAATTATTTGGTTTTTCCCTAATATTTTGACAAGATAATACGTATTCGCGTAATGAAATTACCAAAATTTGAAACCCTTAACTTTCTCTCAAAGTTGTACATGCCTTGTATCGTAAATGGTAGGTCTTTTTAGTGTTGTTTGTCGCTCAAACTCTTAGCTATTGTTTATCCCCAAATATTTTAACAAGATAAGTTGAATCACATAAACAAATTGACAAAATTTGAATACTTTATCCTTTGCTCAAAATTGTGCCTTGTATCCTAAATGGTAAATGGTAGGTCTTTTTAGTGTTGTTTGTCACTCAAACTCTTAGCTCTTGGTTTTATCCCACTATTTTGACAAGATAAGATGATTCACGGGAAGAAAATGACAAATTTTCAAACCCTTAACTATCGTTCAAAGTTGTAACCTATATTATAAATGGTAAATTGTAGGTTTTTTAAGTGTTGTTTGTCGCTCGAACTCTTAGCTCTTGGTTTTCCTTCAATATTTTGATAACCAAAGATGATTAATGGAAAGAAGTTGACAAAATTTGAAACCCATAACTTTTGCTCAAATATGTTCCTTGTATCGCAAATGGTAAATGGTAGGTATTTATAGTGTTATTTATCGTTCAAACTCTTATCTATTGTTTATCCCCTTATATTTTAACAAGATTAGTTGAATAACGGAATCAAATTGACAAAATTTGTAATCATTAACCTTTGCTCAAAGTTGTGCCTTGTGTCGTAAAAGATAAATGGTAGGTGTTTTTAGTGTAGTTTTTGCCCAAACTCTTAGCTCTTGGTTTTACCCCACTTTTTTGACAAGATAAGATGATTCACATTAAGAAAGTGACAAAATTTCAAACCCTCAACTTTCGCTCAAAGTTGTAACTTATATCATAAATTGGTAAATTGTAGGCTTTTTTAGTCTTATTTGTCGCTCGAACTCTTAGAACTTAGATTTCACTCAATATTTTGATAACCTAATATGATTAATGGAAAGAAGACAACATAATTTAAAACCCTTAACTTTCGCTCAAAGTTGTTCCTTGTATCGCAAATGGTAAATGGTAGGTCTTTTTGGTGTTTTTTATTGCCCAAACTCTTAGCTCTTTGTCTTACCTCACTATTTTGACAAGATAAGAGGATTCATAAAAAGAAACTAACAAAATTTCAAACCATTTACTTTCACTCAATGTTGTTCCTTGTCTCATAAATTGTAAATCATAAGTCATTTTAGTGTTGTTTGTCGCTAAAACTCTTAGCTATTGGTTTTCCCCCTAACATATTAACAAGATAAGATGACTCACGGAATGAAATTGTCAAAATTTGAAACCCTTAACTTTCTCTTAAAGTTGTGCTTTGTATCGTAAATTGTAGGTCTTTTTAGTGTTGCTTGTCGCTCAAACTCTTAGCTATTGTGAATGAAGGAAACAAATTGAAATCTTTTGAAAACATTAACTTTTTTTCAAAGTTGTGCCTTGTATCATAAATGCTAAATGGAAGGTCTTTTTAGTGTTGTTTATCGTCCAAACTCTTACCGACTGATTTTCGCCAAATATTTTGAGAAGATAAGATGATTCACGGAAACAAATTGACAAAATATGAAATCCTTAGGTTTCGCTCAAAGTTGTGCCTTGTGCATTAATTGGTAAGTCTTTTTAGTGTTGTTTTACACTCACACTCTTAGCTCTTGATTTCCCTTCCATATTTTGACAACATAAGATGATTCATGGAAAGAATTTGACAAAATTTGAAACCTTGCAATTTCGCTCAAAGTTGTGCGCGCCTTGTCTCGTAAATGGTAGGTCTTTTTAGTGTTATTTTTCACTCAAACTCTTATCTATTGGCTATCCTCAAATATTTTCACAAGATAAGATGATTCATTGAAACAAATTGAAAAAAATTTAACCCTTAAATATTGCTCAAAGTTGTGCATTGTGTCGTAATGGTGAATCGTAGGTCTTTTATGTTTTGTTTTTCGTTCAAACTCTTAGCTCTTTGTTTTCCCCCAATATTTGGACAACATAAGATGTTTCATGGAAAGAAGTTGACAAAATTTGAAACCCTTAACTTTCGCTCAAAGTTGTGCCTTGTCTCGTAAATGGTAGGTCTTTTTAGTGTTGTTTATCGCCCAAACACTTAACTCTTTATTGTACCCTACTATTTTGACTAGATAAGAGGGTTCAAAGAAAGAAACTCAAAAAAATTAAACCATTAACTTTCGCTCAATGTTGTTCCTTGTCTCGTAAATGGTAAATCATAAGTCATTTTAGTGTTGTTTATTGCTGAAACTCTTAGCTCTTGGTTTTGCTCCAATACTTTGACAAGATAAGATGATTCACGAAACAAATTGACAAAATTTAAAACCCTTATCTTTCGCTCAAAGTTTTGCCTTGTCTCATAAATGGTAAATCATAAGTCTTTTTAGTGTTGTTTATCGCTGGAACTTTTATCTGTTGGTTTTTCCCCTTATATGTTGACAAGATAAGATGATTCGTGAAAAGAAAAAGTCAAAATTTGAAACCCTTAACTTTCACTTAAATTTGTGCCTTGTATCATAAATTGTAAATGTTAGGTCTTTTTAGTGTTCTTTGTCGCTCAAAATCATAGCTATTGGTTTCCCCAAATATTTTGACAAGATAAGATGATTCATAGAAAGAAATTGACAAAATCTGAAACCCTTAACTTTCGCTCAAACTTGTGCCTTGTGTCGTAAACCGTAAATCGTACGTCTTTTAAGTGTTGTTTGCCGCTCAAACTCTTAGATCTTTGTTTTACACCACTATTTTGACAAGATAAGATGACTCACAGAAAGAAATTGACAAAATTTCAAACCCTTAACTTTCGCTCGTAGTTGTTACCTATATCGTAAATGGTAAATTGAAGGTTTTTTAATTGTTGTTTGTCGCTCGAATTCTTAGCTCTTGGTTTTTCCTTAATTTTATGAAAACCTAAGATGTGCCTTGTATCGTAAATTGTAAATGGTAGGTCTTTTTAGTGTTGTTTGACGCCCAAACTCTTAGCTCTTACTTTTCCCCAACTATTTTGACAAGATAAGCGGATTCACAGAAACATATTGACAAAACATCAAACCCTTAACTTTCGCTCAAAGATAAATGGTAAATCATAAGTCATTTTAGTGTTGTTTGACGTTGAAACTCTTAGCTATTTGTTTTTCCCCTAACATATTGACAAGATAAGATGACTCACGCAATGAAATTGTCAAAATTTGAAACCCTTAACTATCTTTCAAAGTTGTGCCTTGTATTGTAAATGGTATATGGTAGGTCTTTTTACTATTGTTTGTCGCTAAAACTCTTGTCTATTGTTTACCCCCAAATATTTTGACAAGATAAGTTGAATCACAGAAACAAATTGAATAAATTGAAAACATTATCTTTTTCTCAAAGTCGTGCCTGGTATCGTAAATGGTAGGTCTTTTTGGTGTTGTTTGTCGCCCAAACTCTAAGCTGTTTGTTTTACCACACTATTTTGATAGGATAAGAGGATAAACAAAAAGAAATAAAAATATTTAAAACCCTTAAATTTCGCTCAATGTTGTTCCTTGTCTCATAAATGGTAAATCATAAATCATTTTAGTGTTGTTTGTCGCTGAAAATCTTAGTTATTGGTTTTTCCCTAACATATTGACAATATAATATGACACGCGGAATGAAATTGTCAAAATTTGAAACCCTTAACTTTCTCTCAAACTTGTGCCTTGTATCATAAATGGTAAATGGTAGGTCTTTTTATTGTTGTTTATCGCCCAAACTCTTACTATTGATTTTCACCAAATATTTTCACCCGAAAAGATGATTCGGGGAAATAAATTGAAAAAATATGAAACCCTTAAACTTTCGCTCAATGTTGTGCCTTGTGTAAAAAATGGTAGGTCTTTTTATTGTTGTTTGCCGCTCACACTCTTAGATCTTGATTTCCCCGCAATAATTTGATAGCATAAGATGATTCATGGAAAGAAGTTGACAAAATTTGAAACCCTTAACTTTCATTCAAAGTTGTGCCATGTCTCGTAAATTATAAGTGGTAGGTCTTTTTAGTGTTGTTTATCGCTCAAACTCTTAGCTATTCGTTATCCCTAAATATTTTCACAAGATAAGATGATTCATTGAAAACAAATTGACCAAATTTTTAACCCTTAAATTTTGCTCAAAGTTGTGCGTTGTCTCGTAAATGGTAGGTCTTTTTAGTGTTGTTTGCTCCTCACACTCTTAGCTCTTGCTTTCCCCCAATATTTTGACAACATAAAATGATACATGTAAAGAAGTTGACAAAATCTGAAAGCGGTAACTTTCGCTTAAAGTTGTGCCTTGTATCGTAAATGGTATGTTAGTGTTGTTTATCGCTCAAACTCTTAGCTATTGGTTTTCCCCAAATACTTTCGCAAGATAAGATGTTTCACTGAAATAAATTGACAAAATTTGAAAGCCTTAACTTTTGCTCAAAATTGTGCCTTGTGTCGTAATGGTAAATTGTATGTCTTTTATGTTTTGTTTGTCACTCAAACTCTCAGCTTTTTGTTTTCAACCAATATATTGACAACATAAGAAGATTCATGGAAAGAAGTTGAAAAAAGTATAAACCCTTAACCTTCGCTCAATGTTGTGCCTTGTCTCGTAAATGGTAGGTCTTTATAGTTTTAATTATCGCTCAAAATCTTACCTATTGATTATCCCCAAAAAATTTGACATGATAAGATGATTCACGGAACCAAATTGACAAACTTTGAAACCCTTAAATTTGGCTCAATGTTGTGCCCCGTATCGTAAATGGTAGTTCTTTCTAGTGTCGTTTGTTGCCCAAACTCTTAGCTCTTGGTTTTGCTCCACTAGTTTGACAAGATAAGATGATTCACGGAAAAAATTGAAAGAATTTCAAACCCTAAATTTCGCTCAAAGTTGTGCCTTGTCTCGTAAATGGTAAATCATAAGTCTTTTTAGAGTTGTTTGTCGCAGAAACTCATTGCTATTGGTTTCCCTCCTACTATTTTGACAAGATAAGATGACTCGCAGAAAGAAATTGTCAAAATATTTTTATTTCTTTTTGTTTATCCTCTTATCGTGGAAAGAAATACTCAAGCTTTGAATCCCTTAACTTTCAACCAAAGTTGTGAATTCTATCGTAAATGGTAGGTCTTTTTAGTGTCATTTGTCGCTAAAAATATTAGCTATTGGGTTTTCCCAAATATTTTGGCAAGTCAAGATGATTCACATAAAAAAAAATTACAAAATCTGACACCCTTATCTTTCGCTCAAAGTTGTGCCTTTGTGTAAACGGTAAATCATAGGTCTTTTAAGTGTTGTTTTCCGCTCAAACGCTTAGATCATTGTTTCACCACATTATTTTAACAAGATAAGATGACTCACGGAAATATATTGACAATATTTCAAACAGTTAACTTTTGCTCAAAGATGTAACTTATATCATAAATTGTAGATTTTTTTAATTGTTGTTTGTCGCTCGAACTCTTAGCAGTTGGTTTTCCCTCAATATTATGAAAATCAAAGATGTGCCTTTTATCGTAAATGATAAATGGTAGGCCTTTTTAGGTTTCTTTGTCGATCACACTCCTTGCTATTCTTGATCCCTAAATATTTTGACAAGATAAGTTGAACCATGGAAACAAATTGACAAAAATTGTAAAAACCTTTTTAGGTTTTTTTGTCACTCACACTCTTTGCTATTCTTGTGCCTTGTATCGTAAATGGTAAATGGTAGGCCTTCTTAGTGTTGTTTGTCGCCCAAAGTCTTAGACCTTACTTTTACCCAACTCTTTTGACAAGATAAGCGGATTTACATAAACATATTGACAAAATTTCAAACCCTTAACTTTCGCTAAAAGTTGTTCATTGTCTCGTAAATGGTAAATCATAAGTCATTTTAGTGTTGTTTCACACTGAAACTCTTAGCTCTTGGGTTTTCCCCTAACATATTGACAAGATAAGATGACTCGTGGAATGAAATTGTCAAAATTTGAAACCCTTAACTTTCTCTCAAAGTTGTGTCTTGTATTCTATATGGTCAAGGGTAGGTCTTTTTACTGTTGTTTGTCGCTAAAACTCTTGTCTATTGTTTACCCCCAAATATTTCTACAAGATATGTTGAATCACGACAACAAATTGAATAAATTGAAAACCTTAACTTTTTCTCAAAGTTGTGCATGGTATCATAAATGGTTAATGGTAGGTCTTTTTAGTGTTGTTTATCGCCCAAACTCTAATTTCTTTGTTTTACCACACTAATTTGACAAGATAAGAGGATAAATAAAAAAGAAATTGATAAAAATTCAAACCCTTAAATTTCGCTCAATGTTGTTCCTTGTCTCATAAATGGTAAATCATATATCATTTTAGTGCTGTTTGTCGTTAAAATTCTTAGCTATTGGTTTTTCCCCGAACATATTGACAAGATAAGATGGCTCGCGGAATGAAATTGTCAAAATTTGAAACCCTTAACTTTCTCTCAGAGTTGTGCCTTGTATCGTAAATGGTAAATGGTAGGTCTTTGTAGTGTTGATTGTCGCTCGAACTCTTAGCTATTGTTTATCGGTTACCCCAAATATTTTGACAAGATAAGTTGAATCAAAGAAATAAATTCAAAAACCTTAACTTTTTCTCAAAGTTGTACCTTGTATCGTAAATGGTAAATGATAGGTCTTTTTAGTGTCGTTTATCTCCCAAACTCTTACCTCTTGATATTCCCCAAATATTTTCACAAGAAAAGATGACCCGGGGAAATAAATTGACAAAATATGAAATCCTTAACTTTCACTCAATGTTGTGCCTTGTGTCGTAAATGGTAGGTCTTTTTAGTGTTGTTTGCCGCTCACACTCTTAGATCCTAATTCCTTCAAATATTTTGACAACATAAGATGATTCATGGAAATAAGTTGCCAAAATTTGAAACCCTTAACTTTCGCTCAAAGTTGTGCCTTGTCTCGTAAATGATAAGTGGTAGGTCTTTTTAGTGTTTTTTATTGCTCAAACTCTTAGGTATTCGTTATCCCTAAATATTTTCACAAGATAAGATGATTCACTGTAACAAATTGAACAAATTTTTAACCCTTAAATTTTGCTCAAACTTGTGTGTTGTCTCGTAGATGGTAGGTCTTTTTAGTGTTGTTTTCCACTCACACTCTTAGCTCTTGATTTCCCCCAATATTTTGACAATATAAGATGAATCGTGTAAAGAAAATGACAAAATTTGAAAGCTTTAAGTTTCTCTCAAAGTTGTGCCTTGTCTCGTAAATGGTAGGTCTTTTTAGTATTGTTTATCGCTCAAACTCTTAGCTATTGGTTATACCCAAATATTTTCACAAGATAAGATGATTCACTGAAATAAATTGTCAAATTTGAAAGCCTTAACTTTTGCTCAAAGTTGTGCCTTGTGTCGTAATGGTAAATCGTAGGTCTTTTATGTTTTGTTTGTCACTCAAACTCTTAGCTCTTTGTTTTCAACCAATATTTTGACAATATAAGATGATTCATGGAAAGAAGCTGAAAAAAAAGAAACCGTTAACTTTTGCTCAAGCTAGGTTGTGCCTTGTCTCGTAAATTATAACTGGTAGATCTTTTTAGTGTTGTTTATCGCTCAAACTCTTACCTATTGGTTATCCCCAAAAATTTTGACATGATAAGTTGTGCCATGTATTGTAAATGGTAAATGGTAGTTCTTTGTAGTGTTGTTTGTCGCCCAAACTCTTAGCTCTTGGTTTTGCTCCACAATTTTGACAAGATAAGACGATTCATAGAAAAAATTGAAAGAATTTCAAACCCTTAAATTTCACTCAAAGTTGTGCCTTACTCGTAAATGGTAAATCATAAGTCTTTTTAGAGCTGTTTGACGCTAAAACGCATAACTATTTGTGTTTCCCCAACTATTTTGACAAAATAAGATGACTCGCGAAAAGAAATTGTCAAAATTTTAACCCCCTTAATTTTCTCTCAAAGTTGTGCCTTGTATCGTAAATTGTAGGTCTTTTTATATTGTTTGTCACTCAAACTCTTAAAAATTGGTTTTCCCCAAGCATTTTGACAAGATAAGATGATTCACAAAAACATAATTTACAAAATTGAAACCCTTAACTTTCGTCTAAAGTTGTGCCTTACATCGCAAATGTAAAATAATAGGTCTTTTTAGTGTTTTTTATCGCTCAAACTCTTAGCTCTTGGTTTTGCTCCAATACTTTGACAAGATAAGATGATTCACGGGACAAATTGACAAAAATTCAAACCCTTAACTTTCGCTCAATGTTTTCCCTTTTCTCGTAAATGGTAAATCATAAGTCTTTTTAGTGTTGTTTATCGCTGGATGTTTTATCTATCGGGTTTTCCCCTAATATGCTGACCAGATAAGATGATTCGCGGAAATAAATACTCAAAACTTGAAACCCTTAACTTTCACTCAAAGTTGTGCCTTCTATCGTAAATGGTAAATGGTAGGTCTTTTTAGTGTTCTTTGTCGCTCAAAATATTAGCTATTGGTTTTTGCCAAATATTTTGACAAGTCAAGATGATTCACGGAAAGAAATTAACAAAATCTGAAAACCTTATCTTTTGCTCAAAGTTGTGTGTGTGTGTAAACGGTAAATCAGAGGTCTTTTAAGTGTTGTTTGCCGCTCAAACTCTTCAATCATTGTTTTACCTCATTAATTTGACAAGATAAGATGACTCATAGAAAGATATTGACAAAAATATCAAACCCTTAACTTTCGCTCAAAGTTGTAACCTATATCATAAATTGTAGATTTTTTTAATTGTTGTTTGTCGCTCGAACTCTTAGTTGTTGGTTGTCCCTCAATATTATGATAACCTAAGATGTGCCTTTTGTCGTAAATGATAAATGGTAGGTTTTTTTTGTTTTGTTTGTCGCTCAAACTCGGTATTGTTGATCCCTAAGTATTTTGACAAGATAAGTTGACTCACGGAAACAAATTCACAAAATTTGTAAAAACCTTAACATTTGCTCAAAGTTGTGCCTTGTATCGCAAATGGTAAATGGTAGGTCTTTTTATGTTGTTTGTCACTCAAACTCTTAGCTATTGGTTTTCCCGAAGCATTTTGACAAGATAAGATGATTCACAAAAACATAATTTACAAATTTTGAAACCCCTAACTTTCGTCCAGAGTTGTGCCTTGCATCGTAAATGGTAAATAGTAGGTCTTTTTAGTGTTTTTTATCGCTCAAAATCTTCGCTCTTTGTTTTCCTCTAATGCTTTGACAAGATAACTTTCGTTCAAATTTCAAACCCTTAACTTTCGCACAAAGTTGTTCATTGTCTGGTAAATGGTAAATCATAAGTCTTTTTAGCGTTGTTTGTCACTGAAACTGTTAGCTATTGGTTTTCTCATAGCATGTTGACAAGATAAAATGACTCGCGGAATGAAATTGTCAAAATTTAAGACCATTAACTTTCTCTCAAAGTTGTGCCTTGTATCATAAATGAAATGGTAAATGGTAGGTCTTTTTAGTGTTGTTTGTTACTCAAACTCTTAGCTATTGGGTTTCCCCAAATATATTGAAAAAATAAGATGATTCAAAGATAGAATTTGACAAAATTTGAAACCTTTAACTTTCGCTCAATGCTATGCCTTGTGTCGTAAATGGTAAATTGTAGGTCTTTTTATTCTGGTTTGTCGCTCAAACTCTTACCCATTGTTTTCCCCCAAATATTTCGCTCAATGCTATGCCTTAACTTTCGCTCAAAGACGAGCCTTGTCTCGTAAATGGTAAATGGTAGGTCTTTTTACTATTGTTTATCTCTTAAACTCTAAGCTATTGGTTATCCTCAAATATTTTGTCAAGATAAGATGATTCACTGAAAAAATTAACAAAATTTGAAACCCTTAAATTTTGCTCGAAGTTGTGCCTTGTCTCGTAAATGGGAAATTGTATGTCTTTTAAATGTTGTTTGTCGCTCAAACTATTTGCTCTTGGTTTTCCCGCAATATTTTGACATGCATGAAAAGATGACTCGTGGAAAGAAATTTGAAACCCTTAACTTTCTCTCAATGTTGTACCTTGTACCGTAAAAGGTAAATGGTAGTTCTTTTTTGTTTTGTTTCGGTCAAACTCTTATCTATTGTTTATCCCCAAATATTTTGAGAAGATAAGTTGAATCACAAAAACAAATTGACAAAATTTGAAACGCTTAAATTTTGTTCAAAGTTGTGCCTTGTATCGTAAATGGTAAAATGCTATGTCTTTTAGTGTTGTTTGTCGCCCAAACTCTTTGCTCATGGTTTTTCCCTACTATTTTGACAAGATAAGATGACTCACATTAAATAAATTGACAAAATTTCAAACCCTTAACTTTCGCTTAAAGTTGTTCCTTGTCTCATAAATGGTAAATCATGTCTTTTTAGTGTTGTTTGTCGCTGAAACTCTTAGCTATTGGTTTTTTGTCTAACATTTAGACAAGATAAGATGACTCGCAGAATGAAATTGTCAAAATTTGAAACCCTTTAACTTTCTCTCAGAGTTATGCCTTATATCGTAAATTGTAAATGGTAGGTCGTTTTAGTGTTGTTTGTTCCTCAAACTCTTAGCTATTTGTTTTCCCTAAATATTTTGACAGAATAAGATGGACGAGTGGTGAGGTTGAGTGTCAGAAATCTAAAGAGATATCTTGTGAGGGTGAAAGCTAGTATGGCCACCTAACCATACCTAGCTAATTGAGGGAGACTGGAGCTAGATGAGAGGATACTCAAAGTGAGATCACATTACACCTTGACTTTCTACACTACTTGACTGTCGCACTATGATGAGGATTTCACATGCGCTGGATGATCATGCTGATTGTTGTGTAGCTGAACCACAAAGGAGTGAAGAAGTCCTTTCGGCATTGGTTTCTAATCCTTCATGTACTCCTAAGTCTATTGCTTCGGCCGATTGTTAATGTAGGCCTCGTTGCTTGATCCCACCTCTTTTTTTCCCTGCTCTAGCTCCAACATAAGTGTTGTGGAGATTTTTTTATTACATGTTTTATTTCATTGTTGGCCATTGGAAAGGTTTAAGAGAGATGCTCCTATGCGCAACTTATGCAAAAAAAAATTGTGAACATGACCCATGGAGATTTGACGACATAAACGCTTATAGGATCACTGACGAGTTGTATGCGTTTTAATGCGTTGGTCTTGGGCCGTGTCCCAAGTTTTTGATGATGCTAGGCTACAATCTATTATTTGGCATCTAGGATAGTTTATTTTCTTTATGTCTTTTCTTCTATTTTGTTTTACACTTAATCACGTTCGTGGTTAAGTGTTTGTTGTAAATGCTTCAAACCTCATTTCGATATATTTAACAGTTCCAGTTGACAAAATAAGAGGATTTAGATAAAGAAATTGACAAAATTTCAAACCCTTAACTTTCGCTAAAAGTTGTTCCTTGTCTCGTAAATGGTAAATCAGAAGTCTTTTTAGTGTTATTTATCGCTCAAAGTCTTAGCTGCTAGTTTCCCCCTAATATGTTCACAAGATAAGATGATTAGCAGAAAGAAATAGTCAAAATTCTAAGCCCTTAACTTTCACTCAAAGTTGTGCCTTGTATCGTAATTGGTAAAAGGTAGGTCTTTTTAGGGTCGTTTGTCGCTCAAAATCTTAGCTATTGGTTTTCCCCAAATATTTTAAAAAGATCATATGATTAACATAAATAAATTGACAAAATCTGAAACCCTTAACTTTCGCTCAAAGTTGTGCCTCGTGTCGTAATGGTAAATCATTAGTCTCTTTTGTGTAGTTTATTGTTGAAACTCTTTTCTATTGTTTTCCCCTAACATTTTGACAAGATAAGATTACTCGCGGAATGAAATTGACAAAATCTGAAACCCTTAACTTTCGCAAAAAGTTGAGCCTTGTATATTAAATGGTAAAAAGTAGGTCTTTTTAGTGTTGTTTGTCGCCCAAACTCTTAGCTTTTTGTTTTACCCCACTATTTTGGCAAGATAAGAGGATTCATAAAAAGAAATTGAAAAAAATTCAAACCCTTAACATTCGCTAAAAGATGTTCCTTGTCTCGTAAATGGTAAATCCTAACTCTTTTTAGTGTTGTTTGTTTTTTAAACTCTTAACATTTGGTTTTCCCCTAAAATTTTGACAAGATAAGAAGAGTCGAGGAATGAAATTGACAAATTTGAAACCCTTAACTTTTTCTCAAAGTTTTTTGCCTTGTATCGTAAATGGTAAATGGTAGGTATTTTTATTGTTGTTTCTTGCTCAAACTCTTAGCTATTGGTTTTCCCCAAATGTTTTGAAAAAAAAAGATGATTCACAAAAAGAAGTTGAAAAAATTTGAAACCCTTTAACTTCCGCTCAAAGTTTTGCCATGTCTAGTAAATGGTAGGTCTTTTTATTGATGTTTATCGCTCAAACTCTTAGCTATTTGTTATTCCCACAAATATTCAAAAGAGAAAAGACGATTCAGGGAAACAAATTGTCAAAATTTAAAACCCATAAAATTTTCTCAAAGTCGTGCCTTGCATGCTAAATAGTAGATGGTAGATATTTCTAGTGTTTTTTGTCGCCTAAACTCTTAGCTCTTGGTTTTGCCGCACAGTTTTGACAAGAATAGATGATTCAGGGAAAGAAATTGACACAATTTCAAACCCTTAACTTTCACTCAAAGTTGTGGCTTGTCTCATAAATGGTAAATCATAAGTCTTTTTAGTGTTGTTTGTCGCTCAAACTCATAACTATTGGTTTTCCCCTAATATTTTGACAAGATAAGATGACTCATGGAAATAAATTGTCAAAATTTGAAACTCTTATCTTTCTCTCAAAGTTGGGCCTTGTATTGTAAATGGTAGGTCTTTTTAGTTTTTTTTTTGCTATAACTCTTAGCTATTGGTTTTTCACAAACATTTTGACATGATAAGATGATTCATAGAAACAAAATTTACAAAATTTGAAACCCTTAACTTTCACCCAAAGTTGTGCCTTGCATCGAAAATGGTAGGTATTTTTTGTTTTGTTAGTCGCTCATCTCTTAGCTCCTTGTTTTGCTCCAATATTTTGACAATATAAGATGATTCACGGAATAAAATTAACAAAAATTTGAACCCTTAACTTTCCCTCAAAGTTTTGCCTTGTCTCGTAAATGGTAGGTCTTTTTGTTGTTGTTTATCCTCTAAATCTTACCTATTGGTTATCCCCAAAATTTTTGACAAGATAAGATGATTCATGGAAACAAATTGACGAAATTTGAAAACTTTAACTTTTACTCAAAATGGTGCCTTGTATCCTGAATGAAAAATGATAGGTCTTTTTAGTGTTGGTTGTCGCCCAAACTCTTAGCTCTTTGCTTTACCCACTATTTTGACAAGATAAGAGGATTCACAGAAAGAAATTGACAAATATTTCAAACCCTTAACTTTCGCTCAGAGTTGTTCCTTGTATCGTAAATGGTAAATCATAAGTCCATTTTTAGTGTTGGTTATCGTTGAAACTCTTAGTTATTGATTTTTCCCCTAGCTTTTTTACAAGATAAGATGACCCGCATAATGAAATTGACAAAATTTGAAACCCATAACTTTATCTCAAAGTTGTACCTTGTTTCATAAATGGTAAATAGTAAATGGTTGGTCTTTTTAGTGTTGTTTGTCGCTCAAACTCTTAGCTATTGGTTTTCCCCAAAATTTTGAAAAGATAAGATGATTTACAAATGATAGGTCTTTTTAGTGTTGTTTATCGCTCAAACTATTAGCTATTGGTTATTCCCAAAAAATTTGACAAGATAAGATTATTCATTGAATTAAATCGAAAAAATTTGAAACCCTTAAATTTTGCTCAGAGTTGTGCCTTGTATCGTAAAATGGTAATTTATAGGTATTTTTAGTGTTGTTTGTCTCTCAAACTCTTAGCTATTTGTTTTCCCCAATTTTTTGAAAAGATAAGATGTTTCACAAAAAAAAGTTAACAAATTTGAAACCCTTAAATTCCGCTCAACATTTTGCCTTGTCTCATAAATTGTAAATGGTAGGCCTTTTTGGTGTTGTTTATCGTACAAACTCTTAGCTATTGGTTATCCCAAAATATTTTGACAAGATAAGATGATTCACAAAAACAAATTGACAAAATTTGAAACCCTTTAATTTATCTCAAAGTTGTGCCATATATCTTAAATGGTAAATGGTAGGTCTTTTTAGTGTTGTTTGTCGCCCAAACTCTTAGCTCTGTATGGATGTCCATTCTGAGCTCTTAGCTGAGAATGGATATCCATACAGAGCAGGATAACCTCTGGACCAAGTGGGTTAATGAAAATATTCTGAAGAGCATCGATTTCTATAGCTGTGTCAAAACGAGAAATGATTCATGGATATGGCACGAGATACTTAAGGTCCGAGATAAAATGCTGACACTACTGCAGTGCACTCCTTTGGGCCTACCACACAACCTCCAGTCTATAGATATGTCCATGTTCTTGTTAGTGTTCGAAAAACTGTTATGCTCTAATATGTATGATGCCATTAAGAAGCATGAGCCATTAGTGCCTTGGGGAGAATTACAATGGAAAGGGAAACAGTGCAGGAAGTGGAGTTTCTTGCTTAGATTGCAGTACAAGAGAGGCTGCCTATTAGAGGAAGATTGGCTAGCCGGGGACTTATTAACAATAACCTCTGCCATCTTTGTTAGGAGGAACCTGAAACAGAAGCCCACCTATGGTTCAAATGTACATTTGTGAAGAAAGTGTGCGGGTGAGTGCTACCTCAGAACCACATCCATTGGTGGAAAGACTCAATCATTGACTCGCTTGGACTACTTGCTAACTTAGGAGGACATAATTCTAGAAAAGTCCAAAGCTACCTCATGATCATTATAGCTATTGTCTATGACACATGGAGGATGTGCAATGATGTAATCAATCAAGGGACCACACCAAGTGTAGAGGAATGTAGCCGTTGTATTCATAATAATGTTTACAAGCTTAGGCTTCTTGCTAAGTTCAATGCTTAGATCGATGGTTCAACACTAGACCTAGGATGAGGGTGACATCTTGTGAGGTGATAGCTATTTATGGTTCCCTGACCGTAAACTGCTAACTGAAGGAGTGGATGGTGAGAAGAGAGGAAAAATCCAACAAATTATGAGGGTGCCATCTTGTGAGCGGGAAAGTTAGAGGAGCACCCGACTCTTTCTAGCTAACGAGGGATATTTTGGAGTTGTGAGATGAGCCACATCTAAATTTCATGAGTGTAGAATTTAGGGTTTTTCTAACGATTGGTATCTGTGTAGGTTGTCATAGTTTTGTGGATAGCTGGACACTTTATGAGGGAAACTCTTTATGCGGGTGACATCTTGTGAGGCGACAACTTTCTATGGTTCCCTGACTGTAAACTACTAAGTGAGGGAGTTGGTGGTGAGCAGAGTGGAAAAATCCAACAAATTATAAGGGTGCCATCTTGTGAGTGGGAAAGTTAGAGAAGGCCCCCGACTCCTTCTAGCTAATGGAGGGAGACATTGGAGTTGTGAGATGAGCCACATATAAATATCATGAGTGTAAAATCTAGGGTCTTCTAACGTTTGGTTTATGTGCAGTTTGTATCCACTCTATGGATAGTTGTGACACATTGATGGATTCTAGGATCAATGAAGACTCGGGGCAAAGTTGCGGTTGCGGAAGAAGATGGACGGCGCAAGGGGCTCCGGTGGCTTTTCTAAGGCAGTAACAAGGCAAATCCTGTGGAGATGGATGGGCGACTCCTCAAGGATGATGGTGATGACGGTGGAAGTGATGGATAGATATCCTTCTTGGCTGGATAGGTATCCTTCTTGGCTGGATTTGACACACCAACGAGAAAAACAATGAAGGCAGCCTCTTTGAGATACGACACACCCAAAGAAATCACCAAGAAACACTCGATTTGACACACGAGTAGAAGGAGAAGAGAGGAGAATTTTCTTCAGCCAAAATAATTGTAATTCTTTGATATTCAACGTGGTTCTGAAAAATGAACAAGCAACTCCTAGTATAGGAGAAACAAAGATCAAACGTCTGAGGAAAAGAAGCCAATAAGTGGTTGGCGGCCCAACAAGGCCCAATGTCGGATAAAACTAAAAACAAGCTTGAAATCATGTCTTAAAAATGTATCAAAGCATATGAAATCATAAACATAGGTCATGCGCTCGGACGTGCCACAATAAGTGAAACGAGCTCATTGGAGGCATGATTGAGAGATCCGAGGCTTGTGAGGGCTTCAATGCTCAAGAGACCCTTCTTGAGCTCCATTTGGAGATGCTTGGTTCGAGTCCTTGTGATAGCTCCGGGAGGAAGCTCTTCGTCTTGGTGTTGGCCTTCACTAGACTCTCCTTGATCTTCTTGTTCACTCGAGCCGTCACTTGAGCCATCTTGGAAGTCCAGGCTCTCTTGGTGCTCTTGATGGGACTTGGTCACATCACACATTATGAGGGAAACACTTTATGTGGGTGACATCTTGTGAGTCGATAGCTTTTTACTGTTCCCTAACTGTAAACTGCTAACTGAGGGAGTTGGTGGTGAGTAGAGAGGTAAAATCCAAATAAAATGAGGGTGTCATCTTGTGAGTGAGAAAGTCAGAGGAGACCCTAGCCCTTGTAGCTAACTGATGGTGTTTTGGAGATGTGAGGATGATCCACAACTATATTTCTGGAGTGTAGAGTTTAGGGATATTTTCTCATGTTTGATGTTTGTGCAGGTTGGCACCATTATGTGGATTACTGGGACTAAGGGAGTGGTGAGGCTTAGTGCCACAAATATGAGGAGTGGTGAGGTGGAGTGCCACAAATATGAGGGGGCATCTTGTGAGGTTGAAAGCTCGAATCATCCCCGACCATGCCTAGCTAACTAAAGGAGTGGTGAGGTTGAGTGCCACAAATCTAAGTGGACTTCTCGTGAGGGTGAAAGCTAGTATGGTCCCCTGACCATGCCTAGCTAACTGAGGGAGACTGGAATTAGATGAGAGATACTTACAGTGAAGACCACGCTACACCTTGACCTTCTACACTACTTTATCTATCGCACTATAAGGATTTCTTATGCGCTAGATGATCATGTTGATTGTTATGTTGTTGAACCACAAAGGAGTGAAGAAGACCTTTTGGGCTTGGTTTCTAATCCTTCTTGTATTCCCTAGTCTATTGACTTGGACAATTGTTACTGTAGGCCTTTGTTGCTTGATTATTTCATCCTTTTACCCGCTCCATCATTAGCGATGTGGAGTTTTTTGGTATTATAAATTTTATTTCACTGATGCAACTTGAATGGCTAGTAACAGATGCTCGAATGCGCAACACATGCATCATTTTTTAATGAACTTGACCTCATCGAGATTTGACAAAAGCATCACTTATAGGATCATTGACAAGCTAGATGTGTTTTGATCCGTTTGTGTTGGACCGTGTCTTAGGATTTTGAAGATGCTAGGCTACAATCTGATCAGTATCATCTAGGATAATTTCTTTTCTTTCTGTCTTTCTTCAATTTTGTTTTACACTTAATCACCATTGTGGTTAAGTATTTTCTATATATTCTAAAAACCCCATTTCTATATATTTACCAGTTTCAGTTAACAAGATAAGATGATTCATGGAAGGAAATTGACAAAATTTGAAACCCTTAACTTTCGCTGAAAGTTGTGCCTTGTCTTGTAAATGGTAAATCAAAAGCCTTTATGGTGTGTTTTGTCGCTGAAACTCATAGCTATTGGTTTTTCCCCATAATATTTTGACAAGATATGATCACTCGTGGAAAGAAATTGTCAAAATATGAAACCCTTAACTTTCTCTCATTGTTGTGCCTTGTATTGTAAATGGTAGGTCTTATTAGTGTTTTTTGTCGCTCAAACTCTTAGCTATTGGTTTTCCATAAACATTTTGACAAGATAAGATGATTCATATAAACAAAATTTACAAACATTTAAACCCTTAACTTTTGACCAAAGTTGGGCCTTGCATCATACTTAAATGGTAGGTCTTTTTAGTTTTGTTAGTCGCTCAAAGTCCTAGCTCTTGGTTTTGCTATAATACTTTGACAAGATACGATGATTCATGGAAACAAATTGACAATATTTCAAACCCTTAACTTTCTCTCAAAGTTTTTCTTTATCTCATAAATGGTAGGTCTTTTTAGTGTTGTTTAGGCTCAAACTCCTAGCTATTGGTTTTCCCCAGAAAATTTGACAAGATAAGATGATTCACGAAAACAAATTGAGAAAATTTGAAAACCTTAGCTTTTGTTCAAAGTTGTGCCTTGTATCATAAATGGTAGGTCTTTTTGGTGTTGTTTGTCTCCCAAACTCTTAGCTAATGGTTTTACCCCACTATTTTGGCAATATAAGAGGATTCACATAAAGAAATTTACAAAATTTCAAACCCTTAACTTTTGCTCAAAGTTGTCCATTGTCTCGTAAATGGTAAATCATAAGTATTTTTAGTGTTTTTTGTCGTTGAAACTCTTACCTACTGGTTTTTCCCATAATTTGTTGACAAGAGAAGATGATTCACAAACTGAAATAGTCAAAATTTTAAACGCTTAACATTCACTCAAAGTTGTGTCTTGAATCGTAAATGGTAAATGATAGGTCTTTTTTGTGTTGTTTATCGCCCAAACTCTTAGCTTTTGGTTTTACCCCACTATTTTGGCAAGATAAGAGGATTCACATAAAGAAATTGATAAAATTTCAAACCCTTAACATTTGCTCAAAGTTGTTCCTTGTCTCGAAAATGGTCAATCATAAGTCTTTGTAGTGTTTTTGTCACTGAAACTCTTAGTTATTGGTTTTTCCCTTGACTTTTTGACAAGAAAATATGTGTCGCGGAAAGAAATTGTCAAAATTTGAAACCCTTAACTTTCTCTCAAAGTTGTGTCTTGGATCGTAAATGGTAAATAGTAAATAGTAGGTCTTTTTAGTATTGTTTGTCACTCAAACTCTTAGCTATTAAGTTTCCCGAAATTTATTAAAAGATAGAGGGATTTGCAGAAAACCACCCGTTAAATAGGTCACTTTGCCTACAACCACCCGTTATACAAGTAATTACTTGTGACCATCCCTTAAATCCATTCCGTTAGCAAAGAGCCACCCATCAGCCAATTCCGTCCATTTCCACCGTTAACCCCTATAAAAATACCCATATTCCCCTCATTTTTTTCGGTTTGCCCAGTTCTTTTAATTTTCCACTGGTTTGGTTTTTAAAATATTAAAACCGATTTGGTCCGGTTTAGAGCTGTCAATTTTTAACCCGACCCGACCCGCATTTTCTGGGTCGAGACCCGACCCGAAAAATATTGGATCAAAAGTGACCCAATCCGTTCGACCCGAAAATTTCTGGGTTGGGTCATTACAAATGTGTTTTTATTTTATATATTAAATATTATAATATGTTTTGTTATTAAAATATTATATAATAATTGTTTTTGATTTATTATTTTTTTGTTTTAATTAAAATATTATTTTATAAAATTTTGAAATGGCGCTCTCGACCCGTTGGGTCGACCCGAACCCGTACCTGACCATTCAAAATATTAAAACCGGTTTGGTCCAATTTAGAGCTGTAAATTTTTACCTGACCTGCAAACCCGACCCGACTCCCGTTTTCTGGGTCGAGACCCGACCCGAAAAATATTGGGTCAAAAGTGACCCAACCCGTTCGACCCAAACATTTCTAGGTTGGGTCATTACAAATGTGTTTTTACTTTATATATTAAATATTATAATATATTTTGTTATTAAAATATTATATAATATTTTTTGTTATTTATTATTTTTTGTTTTAATTAAAATATTATTTTAATAATTATTTTATAAAATTTTGAAATAGCGCTCTCGACCCGCTGGGTCGACCCGAACCCGTACCTGACCATTCAAAATATTAAAACCAGTTTGGTCCGATTTAGAGCTGTCAATTTTTTACCTGACCTACAAACCCGACCCGACCCGACTCGTGTTTTCTGGGTCGAGACTCGACCCAAAAAATATTGGGTCAAAAGTGACCCGACCCGTTCGACCCGAAAATTTCTAGGTTGGGTCATTGACCCGTTGGGTCATTACAAATGTGTTTTTGTTTTATATATTAAATATTATAATATATTTTGTTATTAAAATAATATAAAAAATATATTATTTTTTTGTTTTAATTAAAGTATAATTTTAATAATTATTTTATAAAATTTTGAAATGGCGCTCTCGACCCACTGGGTCGACCCGAACCTGTACCTGACCATTCAAAATAAAAAACAATTGGGGAAAATTTAAAATAAGGGGCATATTTGTAATTTCGCAAGGGTTAATGGTGGAAATGGACGAAATGGGCTGATGGGTGGCTCTTTGCTAACGGAATGGATTTAAGGGGTGGTCACAAGTAATTACTTGTATAATGGGTGGTTGTAGGCAAAGTGGCCTATTTAATGGGTGATTTTCTGCAAATCCATCTAAAAGATAAGATGATTTACAAAATAAGTTGACAAAATTTAAAACCCGTAACTTTCCGCTAAACATTTGCCTTGTCTAGTAAATGGTAAATGATAGGTCTTTTTAGTGTTGTTTATCGCTCAAACTATTAACTATTGGTTATCCCCAAAATTTTTGACACGATAAATTATTCATTGAAATAAATCGAAAAAATTTGAAACCCTTAAATTTTGCTCAAAGTTGTGCCTTGTATCGTAAATGTTAAGGCTATTTTGCAAGGATATACCACATTGTGAATGAAATTTGCAAAGTTGTACTTATATTTTTGGATATAACTGTAATAACATAAAGTGACTTTATTTGATTTTATTTTGCTTTTATATTTTGGGTAGAAAATGCATTATCAGAATTTGTAAATCGAAATTTAAAAGGAAAAGAAAAGAAGTTGAAAAGTTGAAAAGATGGCAACAGGCTTGATTGTACTGTGTGTCCGAATTTAAAATTATATATGGAGAGAAGCTGTGATTAAGCCGGATGGAGATTAAGCTTAAGCTTAATGTTAAACCAAATGAATTTCTGCCACAAAAAACGCTGATGTGTAGCTGTCAAATCACTGCATATTTCCCGCCAAAACTAAGCTAGCTTAGTTAATCGTCTCTTTCCCACCAAAAATTACGTTAGGCTTCTTCATCTTACCAGGTTATTGCCACTGTTAAACCAAGCTTCCTCTATTTATGTCCTCTGCTTCATACCTGCCATCCGAGTTATTGCCACTGTTAAACCAAGCTTCCTTTATTGCCACTGTTAATATTCTCATTTTCTATGGGTAAGTTTTCATATTAGATTCACACGTGCTCTGTTTTATTTGTGTTTATTTTTGTTTGTTTCTTTAATTAACTTTTCTTATTTTTTGCTTCTTCAGGAAGATCAACTCCAACATATATGGTTTCTCTAATCAGTGGAGGAAAGTGGAGGTGCGAGAATGAGATTTGGATTTATGAAGGAACAAAAAAGGCGAAGGGGATGATGGTTAGTGAGAAAATCGATTATGAATCACTGAAGATCAAGATTGCAGAAAAACTGGAAATTGATCTTACCAGGTTCGACTTGAAGATGAGTTACATGTCTTTACAAAATCCGCACTTTCCTCCCTTTGATATTTGCGATAAGGATGATGTAGAAGCATACATCTTTTTGAACATGACAAATTGTAAAGACAGAGTTTGGCCAATTGCTTTGCATTCCATTGTGCAACCAAAATCTGGAGTTTCAAAAGAAAAACCTAAATTAGTTCCAAAAGAAGAAGAAGAGATGATCGATGTTCCATTAAGTGCACCTCAACCTGTATCCCAGCCTAGAAATGATGGTGCATCTTTTACTCCTATACTAAGCCAAAAAAGAAAGTCGGACCAGATGTTGAGCGACATATTAGATGCTGATCTTTTAGAAGATGAAATAGGAGTGGAGGGGATGCATGTCCGGATGTCTGTGAAGGGTGGAGAGAAACAGAATGTTGACACTGTTACAAAGTGGTTTTGTAAGAAAGCCAAGACAGTTGAGGTTGTGTCACTAAGCAGTGACGATGAAGAGGAGGATGTTGTTATTTCTGCAACCAAGCATAAAGGTTGTGACCTTGTCAACCTTTCCGAGGAAGAAGAGGAATACATTGAAAATGTTGACAACGTTGAGGAGGTTGATATTGGGAAGCCTGAATATCTGGATGCTATTGATGAAGCCGAAGAGAGATATTACCGTTCTGAAGTCCCTACTGACTTTCAAAATTTGGTGGATGTAGAAGAAGTGGAGGACAAGTCGAAGTCCAAGACAATCAAGTGTGGAGATATGTTTCAAACCAAGAAGGAGCTTCAGCATGCGTTAGCCGCATATGCTATGGACAATTGTGTAGAAATGCTTGTGAAGAGGTCTGATAAGACTTGTTATGTGGTGGAGTGCAAAAACAGAGGATGTTCATTTGGTTTTCGTGCTTCAGTGAAGATAGGTACTAGTGCATTTATTGTCCGGAGGTTTGCTACAAACCATACATGTGGGATGCTGTTCAGGCAGGATCACAACATGCATGCCACTGCCTCCGTAATTTCACAGAGTATTCTTGATAGGTATATATTGTTTTTGTTGAAGATTTTAACTTCAATTCAGACAGTTTTATGCAAAATGTCTAAAGACTATCTATTGGTGTTGGTGTAACAGGTTTAGAGGTCGCAAGGATGCACCAAGGGCAAGAGAGATACAAGCTATCATGAAAGGCCTGGGAGTCGATGCCAGTTATCACAAAGCCAATAGAGCAAGAGTGCTAGCAGAGGACATTATTCGAGGGACTGCCGAGGAAGGTTACAGTCAACTTCACTCATGGCAACATATGTTGAAAGAGGTCAATCCTGGCACGCATACAGCTATAATAACAGATTCTGAAAACCGTTTTAAGTACTGCTTCTGGGCCTTGGGTGCTTGCATCAGGGCTGCTCCCCGTTTGAGAAAGGTAACTTTATGTTTCTCCAACTTTATTATTTGTCTTGATTATATAATATGACCTGGAGGGTAAACTTCAATAGGGTGACCGGTTTTATATGAAAATCAGGTGATTTGTGTTGATGGAGCACACTTAGGAGGGAGATTCAACGGACAACTTCTTCTAGCTACTGCCCAAGATGGAAACAGACAAATCTACCCCCTGGCCTTTGCTGTAGTAGACAGTGAGAATAAGGATTCTTGGTCCTTCTTCTTTAAGGAGTTGAAGAAAGCTGTTGTACCCGATAGCGTGGATGTGGTTTTTGTCTCTGATCGTCATTTGAGTATAAAAGCTGCTCTGAAAACACAATACACTCTTGCTAGCCATGGATATTGCATTTATCATATGCTATAAAACTTCAAGCTGAAGTGCCGTTGGGGAGGCTTGCAAGACCAGTGGTTCAAGGTTGCAAAGGCGTACACGGTAGAAGAATATAGGACCGAGCTTGAGATCCTAAGAAACAGGGCTCCGGCTGTGGTAAAAGATGCTCTGAAAGTGCCCCTTAATCAGTGGTCAAGGGCATATTTCTCAACTGACAGGTTCAACATCATGACTACAAACAATGCAGAATGTCTGAACAATGTGTTTAAAGAGGAGCGTATGTGGCCTATTGTACCATTGTTTGATGTTATCTTGCATACCTTTGCCACCTGGTTCTGTGAAAGGAGGGAGTCGGCTGCTACGTGGGCTGAGGTAAGTACCAGGTCTGTGACCAAAACCATGGATCAAAGGTATGCGGCTTCTGTGACAATGAGTGTCCATAGGCTAAGTGATATTGAAGCAGAGGTGACAGATGGAAGGAATAAGTACGAAGTGAATATTCGCCGACTAACTTGCCAATGCAATGTCTTTCAGAAAGATCGAATTCCATGCACACATGCTATGGCAATAGCAAAGGATAGGGGTGTTGATGTTACTACTCTGGTTACTCATTTCTATTGCAACAACAGTTTGAAAGATGTTTACAAGGAAACCATCCATCTGGTCCCCCCACGCAAGCAATGGGATGTTCCATTGTCCGTATCGCAAATCGCATGTTTGCCACCACCATGGAAAAGGGGCGCTGGTAGACCAAGGCTGAATAGATACAAGGCTAGGTGGGAGAGACCCTTCAAACGTGTGTCCAATAGATGTGCAAGATGTGGGCTGACTGGTCATACTTACCAGAGGTGCTATCGAGCTGCAAGAGGAGGATCAAGGGTAAGACCATAGTGTGTTATCTTTCATAGTGTGCTATCTTTTATATTCCAGTTATGAACAATGCTATTTTTTTTGGTATGGTTTTGGTAAGCTTAATATGACCAATAAGAGATCTCAAACTCTTAAATGATCTCTTATAAGTCATATTACTTTACTTTTGTGTCTGTTACTTATTCCAGTGATGAACCATAGGATGCTTTATGCTTCTTAGTTAATGTAATACTATCTCGCCACCTTTGAATGTAAAACCTGTCACTTATCTACCTTTGCAAAAATGTTATGAATGTGTGGTGTATTATGCTTCTTAGTTAAGTTCAGATTTATGGTGAAAAGAGTTCACACAAATCATCCATCTTGGGTAAGAAAAATAACATTAAAAGCAGGTGTCATTCTGATTTCGGCATGAATACTTCCTTAAAGCTTAAAGCATGAAACATATATAATTGAAAATCCTTCAAGCTTACACTTTCCCATAAAATCCTACAGCTTAAATAGTTCTAGACATAGATAGCTTACAAGACTCTTAACAACCGAGAGCTTACAACAGGCTAAGTGAAATAGACTTTAATTACACAAGCCATTACCACAAAAAAACAAGTAACCTTCAGCACACGTTCAACATAGTTTGACGCCTTAACTCGACACTCTTCTTCATGACCGATAACACTCTTTGCACCACCTTTAAGCCTTATCACTTCCTGCTGTAGCATTCCAAGCTCTGCCTCATATGCTGAAATTATACTCTCTTTCACATCCAATGCATCTTTCACCTGGATTATCTCATCTCTTAGCATTGGAATAAGTTCTGTTGCAATAGGACAAAGTGGAGGGTCATACCATTCCCAAAATCCACAACCTCCAACATGCATTCAATCCAAAATACATGAAAACTGGATTCGTATCATAAAGTATTCAAAACACTTTTAAAACAAAATATTATGAATATTAGCAAACAAGCTAGATACGCACCCGGTTTACACATCTTATAAATCTCCTTCCCGGATTCTCGTTTGTCATAGAAGTGAAATATCGGCAGGCAACACCACATGCACATCTTATCAATTTGGACTCCATTGCTGCTGTATTCCATCTCCTCATGAATAAACATGAGTTTAGGCTACGTCTTGTCTTCATCAGTAGTAATCAAAACATCTTTGTCATAAGAGTTTCAAGCTACTTTGCCAAACCACATATTAGAGTTCACATAATTTCAAGCAGAAACAAAACAATAGCAAATACGGAATTCTGTAGCAAATCCACAATTCAATTCGTATTTTAGAACATACATTGAAACAAAACAGTAGCAAATACTTCCCTAAATTGAAACCCTAAATCATACCAAACTTACCTTTACATTCCCACCACTGCTGGATCCTTCCGAGTATGCCATGGGTTACGCCCTCGAGCTCTCTCAATCTCCACTCCCTGCGAAATACACCCTTCAATCGATTCTCGGAGTTGTATAGAGTTTTTGAAATGCCTCAATGAGCCATGGGAGAAGGATGAAGAAAATACGGTAGCTGTAGGATGAGGGTAAGAATTTGGGTGAGTTTAAAATTCATCTAAACCGGGTTTTGGAAATTGTTTTGACTAATCGGTTAATTTTAATCAATCAAAACCGGGTTTTGGAAATATTTCTCTCCACCATTGAATTTAAAACCTGTCACTTAAGGTATAAACTTTCACTTATATTGTTTTCCACTGCTTGTCGAAACACAACACATTGTTCATGCATCAAAGTTGAAACACAACACATTGGATGAGATAGATGACTTATACAACAACAGAATCAGAAGAGTTGAAACACAATACATTGTTCGTACATCAAATTTGCCCCAAAAACACAACGCAAACAAAACATTTTTCATGCATCAAAGTTGCAATCCAAACAAAACATTGTTCACACAATCTAGTGTTATGATGACACACTATTGTCCATAGTTCAACATTGTCTTCCACTGCTTGTCGAACACAGTATTAGCAATGTCGAATCTGTGATAGTCGATCGTATCATCTGAAATGAGGGAGAGATCATCACTTCCAAAACTCAACCACTCAATGTACTTCAAGGTGTATACTCCACAGTCACCACTGCAACCAAAAATAAGAAAGGTCAATTCTATGTTAATATTTTAGGTGGCGGGTAAAAAACAAACTGGAAGCAAGATATCTTACGCTCTTATGTTCTGTTCCAGATTTCCAACTCTTCCATTGTAAGTAAGAACTGAGACACCCCGGTGTGCATATTTCTTGGACAAAGGTTCGTGCTTGCTCACAAACTTAGGAAGATACTTGATAATAGGGGCGACTGCTTCTTCTATGACATGATCACGCTTCAGATTCGCATTGCAATCAAACACACTTAAGCTCCAATTAACCAGGTCAATTTGAATGGCAACCCAGTGGTTTGTGCCGACAAAAATCGGTGCATAGATGAAGTCCACCTCTTCCCAATTCTTCCCATGAAAAATTGGAAGTTCACCTCTAAAGTATCGAGCGACGCGATCTGGAAATTCTGGTACTGTAACACCACCCATTTCACACTTGTGTTGGTCTTTGTAGTCTTCACACCATGTAGTGTCCATAATAGCCGCCTTATGATTCTCACTTGGGTTCTTCAGGAGCGCATCGCGAAGTAAAATTAGGACCTCATCTAAGTGCTGGCAACAAAAATTTACAAAATCAATATATTGATAGAGTATGTGGACAAAATTTACAATTTTTTTAAAAACCGATCACCCTTACCAAATTACCCCACCACTTAGTTGGTTCAATTAAGCTCTCCATGAAATCATTGTCAATGTATATTTTGCTAACTCCACGGAATTCTATAGGTCTGCAACATAAAGGACAATATAAGTACATAAACTTCATTGGATGAGAGAGATATAAGTTGGATATACATACCTTTCAACCTTATACCACTCTATTACAGGAGTCATTTCCTTCACAGCTGGATTTTTTGTGATCCTTTTCCAAAAACTCTTACCCCTCACTTCCTTCTTCTTGTACTTGTCCTTCTCATTGTCCTTGGCCTTTTGGTTGTTTTGTTTCTTAGATCTATAAGGGGAGAGGACTGAAGCAGATGGCTTCACACTACGCTTGGGGAGGTACCTTGACTTCTTTGGGGACTTCTTTGGAGATAGACCCACAGCCTTCTTCCTATTGCCGAAAACAACTTGGCCTTTGGCAAAATCTTGTTTCACATTCACAACCTCCTCAATACCCTCCTTCTCAACCTCTTCCTTACCAGCCTCTTCCTTCTCATCCTTGTCAATGTCAACCTTACCAACCTCTTCCTTCTCATCTCCTTCCTTCCCAACCTCTTCTTTCCCAACCTCTTCCTTCTTTCCCGACCTCCTTCTCTCTAACTTCCTTCTCAATAAATGAACGGCTACTGCCCTAGAAACCTGGACTTCTGCTTCCTGGCTTTCCTGCTCTTCCCTTGGGGCATCTTCTACATCATCTGTGATAGTACTATCAACATTCGGTATCAACTCATCTTGCTCCCTAGGGGCATCAACATCATCATCAGGCATTCCATCCTTATCAGTTAGCTTCTCACTAATGTCAGCTACAACATCCATTACTATATCTCCAGTTCTTCTACCAACACCAACTAATACATAATTTTCCTCCAATTCCTGAAGTTACATTTACCACAAAAATATATATTACTTCAAAATAATGTGCATATTCCAATTTTTAAAACCTACAACACATTTCTCAAAATTTATAACCTGTCATGCTTCATTAATACACTCGACATGTACTTATGGCATACCTTATATACTTGTATGGCCAAACTAGAATTGTCTTGTATGGCCACATTTTCATCACTGTCTCTAGGGTTGTCATCTAGGTTCACATCATTATCCTTTGAATTTTGTTCAAATGCCTCACTAACAAATTCTTGATTATTCTCAATAATAGACTCACTGCTTCCTTCTTCTGTTTCATTTCCCTGCAATGATAGATAATTTTTAGTGTTATCTATCTAATTTAAGTTTCTTCAACTCCATATCCTGCCATACTTGTTTAAAATATCTATGAAAGTAGAAATCTTAAAATAATTGGAATGTCATACCTTAGTATCAACATCCATCAAATTATGATCTCCACTAACAGCCTTGTCACTACCAGCCTTTTCATCATCCTCATCCACACTAACAGCCTTGTCACTACCAGCCTTTTCATCCTCACTAACAGCCTTTTCATCATTCTCATCCTCACTAACAGCCTTTTCACTACCAGCCTTTTCATCATCCTCACTTTTTTCATTGTCACTACCTTCACTATCACTTGCTTCAGTCTCAGAACCTTCTGAATCATCTATATAATCATCAACTCCATCAAACTCTTCACTATCACTATCACTTGCTTGAGCCTCAGACTTCTTAACCATTCTTTTCTTCCTCTTAGGAACCTTTTCAAAAACTTGGACATTGTTCCTCTCCAACCTGTCAATCCTCTCACATAGACCGTGTTCCATCTTAGCAATCTTGTTACACAACTGATTAATGATATCCATCATCTGCCTTGCATTTGCATCACCACTAACTTCTCCTTTGAAAGCCTCTTTCCCCTTGTTATGCTCTTTCAGTTTGGCATTTGCCTTTCCCATAGCCATAGCCTTAGATACTATTTTGTCAAAGAAAGGGTCCTTGACTTCATCATGGAATCTGCAGGCACTTAACAAACTCTTCTCAGATTCATCAGGTATGAGAATAGGCAGGACCTTCAGCTTTGGATCAGCAAAACACAACTGAAGCAGTCCATGTTCAGGACATTGCTCTGAGTACCAACGAAGACCTCGGGGTATAGCTGTCTCATTTATCTTGGAAGCATACTGGACTCCAAAGCTTTGGACACATTCCCATATCCAAACCTACATAGACACAACTTTTTCATTATTCAAACTTGTATGAACTTTAACATTTCAAATCCAGACACCCTTCACTAGGTAACTAGTCAAGCATATTAAAACTTGTATGAACTTTAACAATTCAAACAAATGTTTGCATGATTTCAGGACAAATTCCATATAACAATTCAATTCTTTGATTTAAAAGTGATCCAACAGTTTCTCAAACTTCAAATATTTACTTTATAGGTATCACTTCAAGTTTAAACACTTAAATCCCACCACCCAACACTATCAAACTTGTCAGGGATATATAGGCAAATGCAATTACTAATTTAATATACCTGAAATACAACTGGCATTCCTTGAATGGTATAGGGAATCCTTGCATCTTCAGAGAGTAGCAAAGCTTTTTCAACAGTAAGCATTCTTCTGGCCAGAGATTTTGTCAAAGACCTGTGAAACTCTTTATACGCAACTCTTCCCCAAGGATAATCCCAAAACTTGTCCATGTTATCCAGAAGCTTCACATGTTCAGCTTTAACTAGTCTCTTCTTATCTCCTCCAAGAAAAATACCTTCAACTATCAAAAGCAATGCCATCTTCAACTTGTAATTATCTAGCAGTCTATAATCCATGAACCTCTCATACAAGTCTTGCACTGAGGTTTTAGGACCAGCAGGACCACCAAAGAACTTCTCCATCACTTGTACATCTTTCTTTTTCTTCTTCCCAACTGATTCTGGTGGCATTTGGCCACAATTTAAACCAGTTATCAATGCAAACTCCTTCATTGAAAACCTTAACACTTTACCACCTATCTCGTACCAGGTCTCCCACTTCTTTTTTGATTTTAGTTGCTTAAAAAGAACAATATGTACAATTTGGGAAGAAAATATAACCTGACGCAGCATTTTCATTACATTTTCAAAAGGGCTTGCAATTATCCTTCTCCAATCTGCACCAGTCAATTTGTTTTCAATATCACGCACGTATGAAATCCTACAGTTGATATTGATTCTTCCATATAAAGGGTCTCCTTTGTAGAATGCGTACTTAATCTACAATTGAATAACAGAACTTTCATAAGTTACATACACAACGGTGTCGGGATATCAATAAACCCTAGATGCACAAATTGAAAAGTTAAAACATTTGCCTCATTAGTTTTTTTTTTACTTACATCTTCCTTGAAAGTTAAAGGCTTCATGCTTTTCCACCTTTTCAGAAGAGCGACAACTTCGTTTTTCTTCACAGAATAACCGCTCTTTGATTTAGGCTTCTTCGCAGCAGATTTTGTAGCTTTGGGTTTTGCAGATGGAGGGGTTTTCTTCGCAGCAAATTTTGCCTTCCTCTTAGCACCTTGTTCTTCTTCATCCACCCCTCTTTTCTTTTCTTCTGCGGTGTCGCATCATTGGAAGCTCTGGTAACAACCATTCTCTGTTTTCTCTGTTTCTTTCTTTGTTTGGGCTTCAATGGTTCCAACGAAAGCAGAGGAGGATAAGTTTGGAACGGTTCAGGAAGGTTAGCAGAGGTTGAGGGCGGTTACAGAGGTCGCCGGAATTCAATTTCGGTGTCCGGTGAAGAAGAGTAATTTTGGGGGGTTGAAAATGGGTTGATGTTATGATGTTAAAATGGGTTAAATGGGTTCAAATTAATGAGGCAAATTAATGGGTTGAAAATGGGTTTAAATTTGGCAAATTAATTCGTTTAGCTTAGCACTAAATAGGCAAATTAATTTGGTTTAGATTTGGCAATTACCTGTTAGAATAATTATTCTGATGTTCTCATTTTTCTTTACTTAAATTTTCAAGTTTACATTTCCAATGGTAAGTCACATCATGGCAAATCAATTGAAATTTTCTTTTTTTTCTTCTATTTCGAAATATATTATAATAAACATTACAATTGGACAAGAAAAGGTATATGTAATACCGATTTTATCTTTTCAAAATTATCACCAAATTATGTGTTTTGCCAAATTTGCCCTTATTTGGGTACAAATATGGGTATTCTTGTCATAACCTATAAAAGAAGTACAACTTTGCAATTATTGCCACAAAAGTGGTATATTTGCTGCCAATTTTTCAAATGTTAATTGGTAAATTATATGTCTTTTTAGTGTTGTTTATCGCACAAATTCTTATCTATTGGTTATACCTAACACTTTTGACATGAGAAGATGATTCACGGAAACGAATTGACAAAATTTGAAACCTTTAGATTTTTCTCAAAGTTGTGCCTTGTATCGTAAATGGTAGGTTTTTTGGTGTTGTTTGTTGCCCAAACTCTTATCTTTGTATGGATTTCGATTTCGAGCTCTTAGCTAGGAATGGACGTCTATACAGAGCAGGATAGCCTCTGGACCAAGTGGGTCAATGAAAATATTCTGAAGGGCATCGATTTTTTTAGCTGTGTCAAAACGAGAAATGATTCATGGATATGGCGCGAGATACTGAAGGTCCGAGATAAAATGCTCACACTACCGCAGTGCACTCCTTTGGGCCTACCACACAACCTCCAATATGTGGATATTCCATGTTCCTGTCAATGTCGGAAAAACTATTATGCTCTAATCTGTATGATGCCATTCAGAAGCATGAGCCAATAGTTCCTTTGGGAGAATGACTATGGAAAGGGAAACAATGCAGAAAGTGGAGTTTCATTGCCTGGATTGCAGTACAAGAGAGGTTGTCTACCAAAGTAAGATTGGCTAGCCGAGGACTTAATAACAACGACCTCTGCCCTCTTTGTCACAAGGAACCTGAAACAGAAGACCACATGTGGTTCAAATGTACATTAGTGAAGAAAGTCTGCGAGTGAGTGCTACCTCAGAACCATATCCATTGGCGGAAAGACTCAATCATTGACTAGCTTGGCGTACTTGCTAACTCAAGAGTGCATAATTCTAGGAAAGTCCAAAGCCACCTAATGATCAGTACAGCTATTGTCTATCACACATGGAGGGTGCGCAATGAAGTGATGAATCAAAAGACCACACCTAGTGTAGAGGACTGTAGCCGTTGTATTCATAATGTTTACAAGCTTAGGCTTCTTGCTAACCTCAATGCTTAGATCGACGGTTCATCACTAGACCTAGGATGAGGGTGACATCTTGTGAGGTGATAGCTGTTTATGATTCCCTGACCGTAAACTGCTAGCTGAAGGAGTGGATGGTGATCAGAGAGGGAAAATGCAACAAATTATGAGGGTGCCATCTTGTGAGCGGGAAAGTTAAAGGAGCCCCTAGCTCAATCTAGCTAGCGAAGGGAGATTTTGGAGTTGTGAGATGATCAGTGCTATTTTGTAGCACATTTCTAGGGATTATTACCAGGTTTAAGGCGCTATTTGGTTGGATTTAGAGCACAGTTGGAGATTATGGAGTTAGAGCGGAGAAGTGTGGTTTTGGTGGTTTAGAGGAGCTAATTGGAGACATCCAGAGGAAGAGAAGTTGACCACCTGAGGAGACAAGCAAGATCCATGAAGAAACCACGTGAGAAGGCGGAGAAGTGAAGAGCCGCGACCAAACCGCGGGGAGCCAAAGGCCGCTGCAAGATTTCCGAAGGAGATGAGCGACAACGAAGAGGCCGCGACCGCGGCCAATTTCGGGGATTTAATTGTGCAATTCGAGAGCAAACCGCGACCGCGGCCAATAAGCCGCGGCCGCGGCCATCAGCGGGAATCAGCCCGAGAGTTTTCCGAACTTTGTTTTCTTTTTCCCTTTTTCTTTATTTTATTTATTTTTGAATATTAGTTATTTCCTTATAGGATAATGTTTGTGATCTTGGAGGTTTAGGTTAACATTATTTAACCTAACCTTCACAGCCTCCATTCATGGTGCCTATTATTATTCCATTGATCATCGTTCGTTCTAAGTTTTATTCAGAGTTTTTCCCTTTCAACAATTATGTCTTTCAGTACTATGAGTAGCTAAGCACCCATTGCTTAGCCCGGCATATGAAGCTTTTTCTATGGTTTGATTGCGAGGTTAATTCCCTATTCCTATTTTCTTTGGATTTATATCTTTCTTCTTGAGCTTCATTCCATTGAGTTATATTGATTTCTCTAGATTAGCTACCTAGTGTTATTGATATTATTCATACTGCAGGATTATGTTCTTGAATAGTATTGGTTGGATCTAACTCATCAGTTTTGGTAATTATCATTATTAATATTAGTTTCCCTAGCCTGACAACCTAGTTGAGATTAATATTATCTATAGTGTTAATTATTACTTTCTGGTCAACTTGTTGAGATCAATATTATTCATCCCTAATTCAGAAGTAGCATCCATGATTATCTAGGACTGATAGGACTAGATTGTTATGAAAGAAGAATTGATTGCATGTTAATTATTGGGGGTTGTGATTATTGACATGTATCCTGGTTGATCCTATGCTCTATGCTGTTATTGTTCGGTTGTTCAATAATAAGTGTTGCTAGAACTGGTAGGGCTAGTAACTATATAAGATTAGGGACAAGAATAACTAAAGGAAATGAATAGAGATGACCTAGGACCAATCTATCAGAGAAAAAATGGATCTTGCTTGGCTAGGTGTTTTCCCCATATTTGATCACATCCTTTGATTTGTTTATTTGCCTTGATTGCTTGTTACGAAACCAATCCAAAACCCCCCTTTGTTACTTGCATGCTAAGAAACACATAGATTGATTACTTCCTCCCTGTGGGATTCGACCCTTGCTTGCCTCTACTACTTGTTTAGGTTTGTTAGGTTTTATTTTGACCGGGTTAAGGACGACTGAAAACCCGTCTGTCAAATTGGCGCCGTTGTCGGGGAGGCAAGATGTGATCTTTCTGTGTGTTTGTTTGTGTGCGTGTTACTTTGGTGTGGACCTATCTTACGGTCCACACCAGTGCTACTAATTTATGTCTTCTTTTTTTGATTTTGATTCAGATATGGAATTCTGGGGAGAGCCATGCGAAAACCCCCCAATTCGAGTGCAGAAAGACCCAGTCAGACCCTGCAGAATCTGTCATGAAACGCTGCACACCACTGATGATTGTCCAAGACTTTCCGAATTCGCAGCGGCAGTAAACTCGCAAAGACTGGGACATGAGCCGTATCCGAACACCTACACCTCAGGGTGGAGGGAGCACCATAACCCAGGTCTGAATGGAAATCAACCAGAGTACGGGCAACCATTTGCACATGGATTCCAAGGACAAAACGCAAGCTTGCCTGCACCCAATGTTGATGTACTCAACACTCTGATTCAAAGCATAGCAACCGTGGCCCAAAACGTATCCTCTATTCAAACAACCATAGCTCAGAGGGACCAACAACAACAAGAGGCGATTTTCAGTCTCCAAAGCCAGTTTACCCAACTGAGTCAAAAGTTGATTGAGTCGAAATCCAGACAACCACCAATTCCTGCGGTAGAGAACCCACGAGAGACTGTCTATGCTATGACGCTGAGGTGCGGGGCTGAGATTGAGGCTGAAAGATTCAAGGAGAAGGAGGTCCAGGAGACCAAGGGAGAGCACCACGAAGAAAAGGTGGTCGAGAGCGAGAATGGCGAGGGCGAACAGGAACCGCGACTGCGGCCCGAAGGCCGTGACCGCGGCTTAATCACGGATTTAAATCTCCCAGAAGTCGAGAGCAAACCGCAGCCGTGGCCTGAAAACCGCGACCGCGGCCCAGCAGCGGGGGAAATCTTCGAAGAATTGACGTCGCCGCGACCGCGGCCTCCCAACCGCGATCGCGGTTCTTCCCCAGAAGCGGTTGTTCCTTCCGAAAATGCCCCCGACCCTCTCGAGGACGCCTATGATGAGTATGTGCATCTAAACTCCTTCCCACTTGTCTCGCTGCACCCCGCTACGCCCTTCCCTGAGGCTCTAAAGGACACCCAAAAGGTGGAGAATGACAAAGGCTTATTTTACACCTTCAGTAGCTGCAAGGCAACCATCCCTTTGGTCCAATTTGCAAACAGAGCCCTGTGCTACATAGAATTTTTAAAGGTGCTGGGCAACATAAAAAAGAAACCAAAGGGGAAGCACAAGAAAGAGGCCTTGATTCAGGTGGCAAATTCTTACATGCTGGATACGGGGCATGATATACATGCAACCCCTGAGATGCTGGGTAGGCCATTTCTGAAGATGGCAAGTGCATTCATGGATATGCACAACGGTCCACCCACCACGAAGTACAAGAGACTGGGGACAATGCTCAACATGGAGCACACAAAGAGGCATCCCCCTGATATAGATCTCAGGAGTTCAAGTGCTAGGACCAACCCGAGTTGAGGAGTTTTGAGTAGTATGTCATGCCATGACAATAACTAAGGCGCTGTCCGGGAGGCAACCCGAGGTATGGAATTCTTTCCTTACTTTTCTTTTCTTTGTTTTTGCATTTGTTTTGGTGTGTTTTGTTTTTGTTTTGTTTTTGTTTTCGACTAACCTGCAGGGAAGAGACCTATGCCTATTGAAGAAGGTGTTTCCACACCAATGTAAGTCTTCTTTCCCTGCACTAAGTCACTCCCCGAAAAAACCTTAAACGGGGAGCAAAAAAAAAAAAAAAATTACCGAAGGCCACTGTCCAGAGTTTCTCATGGAGATGGTGCGCATCATGTTGCCAAGGAGGATACATTGCCCTACACTTGATTTGTCAACGATGATGGCCCTACAATTGGCAGCTGAGGAGGACCACCACCAGAGGCCCACACCACGATCATATATGGGCCTATTTTTGTGGTCATTGAAGGCCGTGCAACCCCGCCATACATGCTATACCACTACTCACCAAGTGGTTCCCTATTGGTTGCACGGTAATGAAGACGCTGGAATTGATGAAGACACCCGCCTAACACTGGAGACCTGGGCATATATGGAGTACACCGCCAGCGACAACGAAAGTGTCCAAGCCAACTCGGCGACATTTGTGAGCTTATTTCCTCTCTTCCCTGTGCTTTATTCTTTTGTCTTTCATTACATTGAGGACAATGCAATGTTTAAGCATGGGGGAGGGTTTTATATTTCTATGTCGATGAGGAGAAAAAGAAAAAGAAAAGAACCAAAAATTTGAAAAAAGGCTAAAATTGAAATCCTAGGATAGGTCGAAAACCCGAAAGGGCGGCCTAGGTAATAAGCAGGTGGCTTGGACCAGCATTAGACTGGGGTAATAAGAGGTCAAGAGTGATGTGAGCATATGTGAGCCCATCTATGAAAAATGAAATGAGTGGCTTGGTGAAAACCCGAAAGGGCGCCTTGGCAAAATGATTGAAAAGAAGAAGAGTGATTTCTAGGAATCCCTATTTTACTTGGTGAGGCATCATAAGAAGAGGAGTCATAAGGAGGTTTCGGGTAGGTCACTCTGGAGGAATAATAAGATAGATGGGAGATAGGATTAGAATTTGTTTCCACTCTATGGTGTTTGGGATAAGCTTGGGGGAAGTACTCTGCTTTCCTTTTAGCTTGACTATGTGGGGTGTTGAGATTTATTGATTGGATGTTGTAGTTATTGTGATGAGCTTATTTTGTATGGTTGCCTAGAGTTTATTGTTTGGTGTAACTCTTGGAGGTTGAGTTTTCTATGCTTCCTGAAGCCTTGGGGATTTGATTGGAGGAGTAGGTTCACTTTAGCTTACTCGAGGACGAGCAAGGTTTAAGCATGGGGGATTTGATCGGTGCTATTTTGTATCACATTTCTAGGGATTATTACCAGGTTTGAGGCGCCATTTGGTTGGATTTAGAGCACAGTTGGAGATTATGGAGTTAGAGCGGAAAAGTGTGGTTTTGGTGGTTTAGAGGAGCTAATTGGAGACACCCAGAGGAAGAGAAGTTGACCACCTGAGGAGACAAGCAAGATCCATGAAGAAACCACGTGAGAAGGCGGAGAAGTGAAGAGCCGCGACCAAACCGCGGGGAGCCGAAGGCCGCGGCAAGATTTCCGAAGGAGATGAGCGACAACGAAGAGGCTGCGACCGCGGCCAATTTCGGGGATTTAATTGTGCAATTCGAGAGCAAACCGCGACCGCGGCCAATAAGCCGCGGCCGCGGCCATCAGCGGGAATCAGCCCGAGAGTTTTCCGAACTTTGTTTTCTTTTTCCCTTTTTCTTTATTTTATTTATTTTCGAATATTAGTTATTTCCTTATAGGATAATGTTTGTGATCTTGGAGGTTTAGGTTAACATTATTTAACCTAACCTTCACAGCCTCCATTCATGGTGCCTATTATTATTCCATTGATCATCGTTCGTTCTAAGTTTTATTCAGAGTTTTTCCCTTTCAACAATTATGTCTTTCAGTACTATGAGTAGCTAAGCACCCATTGCTTAGCCCGGCATGTGAAGCTTTTTCTATGGTTTGATTGCGAGGTTAATTCCCTATTCCTATTTTCTTTGGATTTATATCTTTCTTCTTGAGCTTCATTCCATTGAGTTATATTGATTTCTCTAGATTAGCTACCTAGTATTATTGATATTATTCATACTACAGGATTATGTTCTTGAATAGTATTGGTTGGATCTAACTCATCAGTTGTGGTAATTATCATTATTAATATTAGTTTCCCTAGCCTGACAACCTAGTTGAGATTAATATTATCTATAGTGTTAATTATTACTTTCTGGTCAACTTGTTGAGATCAATATTATTCATCCCTAATTCAGAAGTAGCATCCATGATTATCTAGGACTGATAGGACTAGATTGTTATGAAAGAAGAATTGATTGCATGTTAATTATTGGGGGTTGTGATTATTGACATGTATCCTGGTTGATCCTATGCTCTATGCTGTTATTGTTCGGTTGTTCAATAATAAGTGTTGCTAGAACTGGTAGGGCTAGTAACTATATAAGATTAGGGACAAGAATAACTAAAGGAAATGAATAGAGATGACCTAGGACCAATCTATCAGAGAAAAAATGGATCTTGCTTGGCTAGGTGTTTTCCCCATATTTGATCACATCCTTTGATTTGTTTATTTGCCTTGATTGCTTGTTACGAAACCAATCCAAAACCCCCCTTTGTTACTTGCATGCTAAGAAACACATAGATTGATTACTTCCTCCCTGTGGGATTCGACCCTTGCTTGCCTCTACTACTTGTTTAGGTTTGTTAGGTTTTATTTTGACCGGGTTAAGGACGACTGAAAACCCGTCTGTCAAATTGGCGCCGTTGTCGGGGAGGCAAGATGTGATCTTTCTGTGTGTTTGTTTGTGTGCGTGTTACTTTGGTGTGGACCTATCTTACGGTCCACACCAGTGCTACTAATTTATGTCTTCTTTTTTTGATTTTGATTCAGATATGGAATTCTGGGGAGAGCCATGCGAAAACCCCCCAATTCGAGTGCAGAAAGACCCAGTCAGACCCTGCAGAATCTGTCATGAAACGCTGCACACCACTGATGATTGTCCAAGACTTTCCGAATTCGTAGCGGCAGTAAACTCGCAAAGACTGGGACATGAGCCGTATCCGAACACCTACACCTCAGGGTGGAGGGAGCACCATAACCCAGGTCTGAATGGAAATCAACCAGAGTACGGGCAACCATTTGCACATGGATTCCAAGGACAAAACGCAAGCTTGCCTGCACCCAATGTTGATGTACTCAACACTCTGATTCAAAGCATAGCAACCGTGGCCCAAAACGTATCCTCTATTCAAACAACCATAGCTCAGAGGGACCAACAACAGCAAGAGGCGATTTTCAGTCTCCAAAGCCAGTTTACCCAACTGAGTCAAAAGTTGATTGAGTCGAAATCCAGACAACCACCAATTCCTGCGGTAGAGAACCCACGAGAGACTGTCTATGCTATGACGCTGAGGTGCGGGGCTGAGATTGAGGCTGAAAGATTCAAGGAGAAGGAGGTCCAGGAGACCAAGGGAGAGCACCACGAAGAAAAGGTGGTCGAGAGCGAGAATGGCGAGGGCGAACAGGAACCGCGACTGCGGCCCGAAGGCCGTGACCGCGGCTTAATCACGGATTTAAATCTCCCAGAAGTCGAGAGCAAACCGCAGCCGTGGCCTGAAAACCGCGACCGCGGCCCAGCAGCGGGGGAAATCTTCGAAGAATTGACGTCGCCGCGACCGCGGCCTCCCAACCGCGATCGCGGTTCTTCCCCAGAAGCGGTTGTTCCTTCCGAAAATGCCCCCGACCCTCTCGAGGACGCCTATGATGAGTATGTGCATCTAAACTCCTTCCCACTTGTCTCGCTGCACCCCGCTACGCCCTTCCCTGAGGCTCTAAAGGACACCCAAAAGGTGGAGAATGACAAAGGCTTATTTTACACCTTCAGTAGCTGCAAGGCAACCATCCCTTTGGTCCAATTTGCAAACAGAGCCCTGTGCTACATAGAATTTTTAAAGGTGCTGGGCAACATAAAAAAGAAACCAAAGGGGAAGCACAAGAAAGAGGCCTTGATTCAGGTGGCAAATTCTTACATGCTGGATACGGGGCATGATATACATGCAACCCCTGAGATGCTGGGTAGGCCATTTCTGAAGATGGCAAGTGCATTCATGGATATGCACAACGGTCCACCCACCACGAAGTACAAGAGACTGGGGGCAATGCTCAACATGGAGCACACAAAGAGGCATCCCCCTGATATAGATCTCAGGAGTTCAAGTGCTAGGACCAACCCGAGTTGAGGAGTTTTGAGTAGTATGTCATGCCATGACAATAACTAAGGCGCTGTCCGGGAGGCAACCCGAGGTATGGAATTCTTTCATTACTTTTCTTTTCTTTGTTTTTGCATTTGTTTTGGTGTGTTTTGTTTTTGTTTTGTTTTTGTTTTCGACTAACCTGCAGGGAAGAGACCTATGCCTATTGAAGAAGGTGTTTCCACACCAATGTAAGTCTTCTTTCCCTGCACTAAGTCACTCCCCGAAAAAACCTTAAACGGGGAGCAAAAAAAAAAAAATAAATTACCGAAGGCCACTGTCCAGAGTTTCTCATGGAGATGGTGCGCATCATGTTGCCAAGGAGGATACATTGCCCTACACTTGATTTGTCAACGATGATGGCCCTACAATTGGCAGCTGAGGAGGACCACCACCAGAGGCCCACACCACGATCATATATGGGCCTATTTTTGTGGTCATTGAAGGCCGTGCAACCCCGCCATACATGCTATACCACTACTCACCAAGTGGTTCCCTATTGGTTGCACGGTAATGAAGACGCTGGAATTGATGAAGACACCCGCCTAACACTGGAGACCTGGGCATATATGGAGTACACCGCCAGCGACAACGAAAGTGTCCAAGCCAACTCGGCGACATTTGTGAGCTTATTTCCTCTCTTCCCTGTGCTTTATTCTTTTGTCTTTCATTACATTAGACTGGGGTAATAAGAGGTCAAGAGTGATGTGAGCATATGTGAGCCCATCTATGAAAAATGAAATGAGTGGCTTGGTGAAAACCCGAAAGGGCGCCTTGGCAAAATGATTGAAAAGAAGAAGAGTGATTTCTAGGAATCCCTATTTTACTTGGTGAGGCATCATAAGAAGAGGAGTCATAAGGAGGTTTCGGGTAGGTCACTCTGGAGGAATAATAAGATAGATGGGAGATAGGATTAGAATTTGTTTCCACTCTATGGTGTTTGGGATAAGCTTGGGGGAAGTACTCTGCTTTCCTTTTAGCTTGACTATGTGGGGTGTTGAGATTTATTGATTGGATGTTGTAGTTATTGTGATGAGCTTATTTTGTATGGTTGCCTAGAGTTTATTGTTTGGTGTAACTCTTGGAGGTTGAGTTTTCTATGCTTCCTGAAGCCTTGGGGATTTGATTGGAGGAGTAGGTTCACTTTAGCTTACTCGAGGACGAGCAAGGTTTAAGCATGGGGGATTTGATCGGTGCTATTTTGTATCACATTTCTAGGGATTATTACCAGGTTTGAGGCGCCATTTGGTTGGATTTAGAGCACAGTTGGAGATTATGGAGTTAGAGCGGAAAAGTGTGGTTTTGGTGGTTTAGAGGAGCTAATTGGAGACACCCAGAGGAAGAGAAGTTGACCACCTGAGGAGACAAGCAAGATCCATGAAGAAACCACGTGAGAAGGCGGAGAAGTGAAGAGCCGCGACCAAACCGCGGGGAGCCGAAGGCCGCGGCAAGATTTCCGAAGGAGATGAGCGACAACGAAGAGGCTGCGACCGCGGCCAATTTCGGGGATTTAATTGTGCAATTCGAGAGCAAACCGCGACCGCGGCCAATAAGCCGCGGCCGCGGCCATCAGCGGGAATCAGCCCGAGAGTTTTCCGAACTTTGTTTTCTTTTTCCCTTTTTCTTTATTTTATTTATTTTCGAATATTAGTTATTTCCTTATAGGATAATGTTTGTGATCTTGGAGGTTTAGGTTAACATTATTTAACCTAACCTTCACAGCCTCCATTCATGGTGCCTATTATTATTCCATTGATCATCGTTCGTTCTAAGTTTTATTCAGAGTTTTTCCCTTTCAACAATTATGTCTTTCAGTACTATGAGTAGCTAAGCACCCATTGCTTAGCCCGGCATGTGAAGCTTTTTCTATGGTTTGATTGCGAGGTTAATTCCCTATTCCTATTTTCTTTGGATTTATATCTTTCTTCTTGAGCTTCATTCCATTGAGTTATATTGATTTCTCTAGATTAGCTACCTAGTATTATTGATATTATTCATACTACAGGATTATGTTCTTGAATAGTATTGGTTGGATCTAACTCATCAGTTGTGGTAATTATCATTATTAATATTAGTTTCCCTAGCCTGACAACCTAGTTGAGATTAATATTATCTATAGTGTTAATTATTACTTTCTGGTCAACTTGTTGAGATCAATATTATTCATCCCTAATTCAGAAGTAGCATCCATGATTATCTAGGACTGATAGGACTAGATTGTTATGAAAGAAGAATTGATTGCATGTTAATTATTGGGGGTTGTGATTATTGACATGTATCCTGGTTGATCCTATGCTCTATGCTGTTATTGTTCGGTTGTTCAATAATAAGTGTTGCTAGAACTGGTAGGGCTAGTAACTATATAAGATTAGGGACAAGAATAACTAAAGGAAATGAATAGAGATGACCTAGGACCAATCTATCAGAGAAAAAATGGATCTTGCTTGGCTAGGTGTTTTCCCCATATTTGATCACATCCTTTGATTTGTTTATTTGCCTTGATTGCTTGTTACGAAACCAATCCAAAACCCCCCTTTGTTACTTGCATGCTAAGAAACACATAGATTGATTACTTCCTCCCTGTGGGATTCGACCCTTGCTTGCCTCTACTACTTGTTTAGGTTTGTTAGGTTTTATTTTGACCGGGTTAAGGACGACTGAAAACCCGTCTGTCAAATTGGCGCCGTTGTCGGGGAGGCAAGATGTGATCTTTCTGTGTGTTTGTTTGTGTGCGTGTTACTTTGGTGTGGACCTATCTTACGGTCCACACCAGTGCTACTAATTTATGTCTTCTTTTTTTGATTTTGATTCAGATATGGAATTCTGGGGAGAGCCATGCGAAAACCCCCCAATTCGAGTGCAGAAAGACCCAGTCAGACCCTGCAGAATCTGTCATGAAACGCTGCACACCACTGATGATTGTCCAAGACTTTCCGAATTCGTAGCGGCAGTAAACTCGCAAAGACTGGGACATGAGCCGTATCCGAACACCTACACCTCAGGGTGGAGGGAGCACCATAACCCAGGTCTGAATGGAAATCAACCAGAGTACGGGCAACCATTTGCACATGGATTCCAAGGACAAAACGCAAGCTTGCCTGCACCCAATGTTGATGTACTCAACACTCTG
Source organism: Rheum nobile (assembly GCA_027886185.1). Classification (NCBI taxonomy): domain Eukaryota; kingdom Viridiplantae; phylum Streptophyta; class Magnoliopsida; order Caryophyllales; family Polygonaceae; genus Rheum; species Rheum nobile. Next base: position 265,964 of record WOAB01000571.1, read on the forward strand.
ATTCAAAGCATAGCAACCGTGGCCCAAAACGTATCCTCTATTCAAACAACCATAGCTCAGAGGGACCAACAACAGCAAGAGGCGATTTTCAGTCTCCAAAGCCAGTTTACCCAACTGAGTCAAAAGTTGATTGAGTCGAAATCCAGACAACCACCAATTCCTGCGGTAGAGAACCCACGAGAGACTGTCTATGCTATGACGCTGAGGTGCGGGGCTGAGATTGAGGCTGAAAGATTCAAGGAGAAGGAGGTCCAGGAGACCAAGGGAGAGCACCACGAAGAAAAGGTGGTCGAGAGCGAGAATGGCGAGGGCGAACAGGAACCGCGACTGCGGCCCGAAGGCCGTGACCGCGGCTTAATCACGGATTTAAATCTCCCAGAAGTCGAGAGCAAACCGCAGCCGTGGCCTGAAAACCGCGACCGCGGCCCAGCAGCGGGGGAAATCTTCGAAGAATTGACGTCGCCGCGACCGCGGCCTCCCAACCGCGATCGCGGTTCTTCCCCAGAAGCGGTTGTTCCTTCCGAAAATGCCCCCGACCCTCTCGAGGACGCCTATGATGAGTATGTGCATCTAAACTCCTTCCCACTTGTCTCGCTGCACCCCGCTACGCCCTTCCCTGAGGCTCTAAAGGACACCCAAAAGGTGGAGAATGACAAAGGCTTATTTTACACCTTCAGTAGCTGCAAGGCAACCATCCCTTTGGTCCAATTTGCAAACAGAGCCCTGTGCTACATAGAATTTTTAAAGGTGCTGGGCAACATAAAAAAGAAACCAAAGGGGAAGCACAAGAAAGAGGCCTTGATTCAGGTGGCAAATTCTTACATGCTGGATACGGGGCATGATATACATGCAACCCCTGAGATGCTGGGTAGGCCATTTCTGAAGATGGCAAGTGCATTCATGGATATGCACAACGGTCCACCCACCACGAAGTACAAGAGACTGGGGGCAATGCTCAACATGGAGCACACAAAGAGGCATCCCCCTGATATAGATCTCAGGAGTTCAAGTGCTAGGACCAACCCGAGTTGAGGAGTTTTGAGTAGTATGTCATGCCATGACAATAACTAAGGCGCTGTCCGGGAGGCAACCCGAGGTATGGAATTCTTTCATTACTTTTCTTTTCTTTGTTTTTGCATTTGTTTTGGTGTGTTTTGTTTTTGTTTTGTTTTTGTTTTCGACTAACCTGCAGGGAAGAGACCTATGCCTATTGAAGAAGGTGTTTCCACACCAATGTAAGTCTTCTTTCCCTGCACTAAGTCACTCCCCGAAAAAACCTTAAACGGGGAGCAAAAAAAAAAAAAAAATTACCGAAGGCCACTGTCCAGAGTTTCTCATGGAGATGGTGCGCATCATGTTGCCAAGGAGGATACATTGCCCTACACTTGATTTGTCAACGATGATGGCCCTACAATTGGCAGCTGAGGAGGACCACCACCAGAGGCCCACACCACGATCATATATGGGCCTATTTTTGTGGTCATTGAAGGCCGTGCAACCCCGCCATACATGCTATACCACTACTCACCAAGTGGTTCCCTATTGGTTGCACGGTAATGAAGACGCTGGAATTGATGAAGACACCCGCCTAACACTGGAGACCTGGGCATATATGGAGTACACCGCCAGCGACAACGAAAGTGTCCAAGCCAACTCGGCGACATTTGTGAGCTTATTTCCTCTCTTCCCTGTGCTTTATTCTTTTGTCTTTCATTACATTGAGGACAATGCAATGTTTAAGCATGGGGGAGGGTTTTATATTTCTATGTCGATGAGGAGAAAAAGAAAAAGAAAAGAACCAAAAATTTGAAAAAAGGCTAAAATTGAAATCCTAGGATAGGTCGAAAACCCGAAAGGGCGGCCTAGGTAATAAGCAGGTGGCTTGGACCAGCATTAGACTGGGGTAATAAGAGGTCAAGAGTGATGTGAGCATATGTGAGCCCATCTATGAAAAATGAAATGAGTGGCTTGGTGAAAACCCGAAAGGGCGCCTTGGCAAAATGATTGAAAAGAAGAAGAGTGATTTCTAGGAATCCCTATTTTACTTGGTGAGGCATCATAAGAAGAGGAGTCATAAGGAGGTTTCGGGTAGGTCACTCTGGAGGAATAATAAGATAGATGGGAGATAGGATTAGAATTTGTTTCCACTCTATGGTGTTTGGGATAAGCTTGGGGGAAGTACTCTGCTTTCCTTTTAGCTTGACTATGTGGGGTGTTGAGATTTATTGATTGGATGTTGTAGTTATTGTGATGAGCTTATTTTGTATGGTTGCCTAGAGTTTATTGTTTGGTGTAACTCTTGGAGGTTGAGTTTTCTATGCTTCCTGAAGCCTTGGGGATTTGATTGGAGGAGTAGGTTCACTTTAGCTTACTCGAGGACGAGCAAGGTTTAAGCATGGGGGATTTGATCGGTGCTATTTTGTATCACATTTCTAGGGATTATTACCAGGTTTGAGGCGCCATTTGGTTGGATTTAGAGCACAGTTGGAGATTATGGAGTTAGAGCGGAAAAGTGTGGTTTTGGTGGTTTAGAGGAGCTAATTGGAGACATCCAGAGGAAGAGAAGTTGACCACCTGAGGAGACAAGCAAGATCCATGAAGAAACCACGTGAGAAGGCGGAGAAGTGAAGAGCCGCGACCAAACCGCGGGGAGCCGAAGGCCGCGGCAAGATTTCCGAAGGAGATGAGCGACAACGAAGAGGCTGCGACCGCGGCCAATTTCGGGGATTTAATTGTGCAATTCGAGAGCAAACCGCGACCGCGGCCAATAAGCCGCGGCCGCGGCCATCAGCGGGAATCAGCCCGAGAGTTTTCCGAACTTTGTTTTCTTTTTCCCTTTTTCTTTATTTTATTTATTTTCGAATATTAGTTATTTCCTTATAGGATAATGTTTGTGATCTTGGAGGTTTAGGTTAACATTATTTAACCTAACCTTCACAGCCTCCATTCATGGTGCCTATTATTATTCCATTGATCATCGTTCGTTCTAAGTTTTATTCAGAGTTTTTCCCTTTCAACAATTATGTCTTTCAGTACTATGAGTAGCTAAGCACCCATTGCTTAGCCCGGCATGTGAAGCTTTTTCTATGGTTTGATTGCGAGGTTAATTCCCTATTCCTATTTTCTTTGGATTTATATCTTTCTTCTTGAGCTTCATTCCATTGAGTTATATTGATTTCTCTAGATTAGCTACCTAGTGTTATTGATATTATTCATACTACAGGATTATGTTCTTGAATAGTATTGGTTGGATCTAACTCATCAGTTGTGGTAATTATCATTATTAATATTAGTTTCCCTAGCCTGACAACCTAGTTGAGATTAATATTATCTATAATGTTAATTATTACTTTCTGGTCAACTTGTTGAGATCAATATTATTCATCCCTAATTCAGAAGTAGCATCCATGATTATCTAGGACTGGTAGGACTAGATTGTTATAAAAGAAGAATTGATTGCATGTTAATTATTGGGGGTTGTGATTATTGACATGTATCCTGGTTGATCCTATGCTCTATGTTGTTATTGTTCGGTTGTTCAATAGTAAGTGTTGCTAGAACTGGTAGGGCTAGTAACTATATAAGATTAGGGACAGGAATAACTAAAGGAAAGGAATAGAGATGACCTAGGACCAATCTATCATAGAAAAAGTGGATCTTGCTTGGCTAGGTGTTTTCCCCATATTTGATCACATCCTTTGATTTGTTTATTTGCCTTGATTGCTTGTTACGAAACCAATCCAAAACCCCCCTTTGTTACTTGCATGCTAAGAAACACATAGATTGATTACTTCCTCCATGTGGGATTCGACCCTTGCTTGCCTCTACTACTTGTTTAGGTTTGTTAGGTTTTATTTTGATCGGGTTAAGGACGACTGAAAACCCGTCTGTCATGAGATGAGCCACATCTAAATTTCATTTGTGTAGAATTTAGGGTTTTTCTAACGTTTGGTATCTGAGCAGGTTGTTACCATTCCGTGGATAGCTAGGACACTTTATGAGGGAAACACTTTATGCGGGTGACATCTTGTGAGGCGATAGCTTTTTACGATTCTCTGACTATAAAGTGCTAACTGAGGGAGTTGGTGGTGAGCGAAATGGAAAAATCCAAAAAATTATGAGGGTGCCATCTTGTGAGTGGGAAAGTTAGAGGACCCCCCCCCCCGACTTCTTCTAGCTGACGGAGGGAGAAATTCGAGATGTGAGATGAGCCACATATAAATATCATGAGTGTAGAATGTAAGGTCTTTTTAACGTTTGGTTTTTGTGCAGTTTGTCTCCACTCTATGGATAGCTATGACACATTATGAGGGTGACATCTTGTGAGGCGACAACTTTATACGGTTCCCTGACTATAAACTGCTAACTGTGGGAGTTGGTGGTGAGCAAAGAGGTAAAATCCAAATAAATTGAGGTTGTCGTCTTGTGAGTGAGAAAGTTAGAGGAAACCCTAGCCCCTTGTAGCAAACTGAGGGTCTTTTGGAGATGTGAGGATGATCCACAACTAAATTTCTTGAGTGTAGAGTTTAGGGATTTTCTCATCTTTGATGTTTGTGCAAGCTGACATCATTCTGTGAATTGCTGGGCCTGAGGGAGTTGTGAGGTTTAGTGCCATAAATATGAGGAGTGGTGTGATGGAGTGCCACAAATATAAGGGGACATCTTGTGAGGTTGAAAGCTAGAATGGTCCCTAACCATGCCTAGTTAATTGAAGGAGGCTAAGGGAGTGAGGAGGTTGAGTGCTACAAATCAGAGGGGACTTGTCGTGAGGGTTAAAGCTAGTATGGTCCCCTGACCATGCCTAGCTAATAGAGGGAGACTGGATTTAGATGAGAGATATTTACAGTCTGGACCACTCTACACCTTGACATTCTACACTACTTTGTATGTCGCACTATTATAAGGATTTCTCATGTGCTGGATGATCATGCTGATTGCTATGTTGTAGAACCACAAAGGAGTGAAAAAGACCTTTTGGCATTGGTTTATAATCCTTCATGTATTTCCTAGTCTATTGACTTGGCCGATTGTTACTGTAGTAGGCCTTTGTTGCTTGATCACTTCGTCCGTTTACCCGCTCCAGCATTAGTGCTGTGTAGATTTTTTGTATTATGAGTTTTATTTCACTGTTGCAACTTGAATGGCTTGTAAGATATGCTCGAATGCGCAACACATGCAGAATTTTTTGGTGAACTTGACCTCATCGTGATTTGACAACAACATCACTTATAGGATCATTGACGAGCTAGATGCGTTTTGATCCTTCTGTGTTGGACTGTGTCCTAGGATTTTCAAGATGCTACGCTACAATTTGATGTTTACCATCTAGGATAGTTTATTTTCTTTTTATCTTTCTTCAATTTTGTTTTACACTTAATCACCTTCGTGGTTAAGTATTTTCTATATATTCTCAAAACCCCATTTCTATATATTTACCAGTTTCAGTTAACAAGATAAGATGATTCATGGAAATAAATTGACAAATATTCAAACCCTTAACTTTCGCTGAATGTTGTGCCCTGTCTCGTAAATGGTAAATCAAAAGCCTTTATGGTGTGCGTTGTCACTGAAACTCATAGCTATTGGTTTTTCCCCAAATGTTTTGACAAGATAAGATCACTCATGGAAAGAAATTGTCAAAATTTGAAACCCTTAACTTTCTCTCATTGTTATGCCTTGTATAAAATGGTAAATGGTAGGTCTTATTTGTGTTTTTTGTCACTCAACTCTTACCTATTAGTTTTCCCCAAACATTTTGACAAGATAAGATAATTCACATAAACAAAATTTACAAATTTTTAAACCATAACTTTTGACCAAAGTTGGGCCTTGCATCGTATGTATGTAAATGGTAGGTCCTTTTTAGTTTTGTTAGTCGCTCAAACTCTTAGCTCTTGGTTTTTCTCGAATATTTTGACAAGATACGATGATTCATGGAAACAAATTGACAATATTTCAAACCCTTAACTTTCGCTCAAAGTTTTGCTTTGTCTCATAAATGGTAGGTCTTTTTAGTGTTGTTTATCGCTCAAACTCCTAGCTATTTGTTATCCCCAAAAAAATTGAAAACATTGATGATTCACGAAAACAAATTGATGAAAATTTGAAAACCTTAGCTTTTGCTCACAATTGTGCCTTGTATCGTAAATGGTAGGTCTTTTTGGTGTTGTTTGTCTCCAATACTCTTAGCTCTTGGTATTACCCCACTATTTTGGCAAGATAAGAGGATTCACATGACTTGTATTGTAGATGGTAAATGGTAATTTATAGGCATTTTTAGTGTAGTTTGCTGCTCAAACTCTTAGCTATTTGTTTTTCCCAAATACTTTGAAAATATAAGATGATTCACAAAAAGAAAAGAGCTAAGAGTAAATGGTAAATTGTAGGTCTTTTTAGTGTTGTTTATCGCACAAACTCTTAGCTATTGGTTATGCCCCAAATTTTAGACAATATAAGATGATTAACGGAAAAAAAATTGACAAAATTTGAAACCCATTAATTTTTCTCAAAGTTGTGCCTTGTATCGTAAATGGTAAATGGTAGGTCTTTTTAGTGTTGTTTGTCGCCCAAACTCTTGGCTCTTGGTTTTGCCCCACTATTTTGACAGTATAAGATGAATCCTGGAAAGAAATTGACAAAATTTCAAAACCCTTATCTTTTGCTTTGTCTCATAAATGGTAGGTCTTTTTAGTGTTGTTTATCGCTCAAACTCCTAGCTATTAGTTATCCCCAAAAAAATTGACAATATTGATGATTCATGGAAACAAATTGAGAAAATTTGAAAACCTTAGCTTTTGCTCACAATTGTGCCTTGTATCGTAAATGGTAGGTCTTTTTGGTGTTCTTTGTCTCCAATACTCTTAGCTCTTGGTATAACCTAACTATTTTGGCAAGATAAGAGGATTCATATAAATAAATTGACAAAATTTAAAACCCTTAACTTTCGCTCAAAGTTGTTCATTGTCTCGTAAATGGTAAATCATAAGTATTTTTAGTGTTGTTGGTCCTTGAAACTCTTAGCTATTTGTTTTTACAATAATTTGTTGACAAGAGAAAATGATTCGCAGAAAGAAATGATAGGTCTTTTTAGTGTTGTTTGTCGCCCAAACTCTTAGCTTTTGGTTTTACCCCATTATTTTGGCAAGATAAGAGGATTCACAGAAAGAAATTGAAAAAATTTCAAACCCTTAACATTCGCTCAAAGTTGTTCCTTGTCTTGTAAATGGTAAATCATAAGTCTTTTTAGTGTTTTTGTCGTTGAAACTCTTAGGTATTGGTTTTTTCCCTAATATGACTCGCGGAATGAAATTGACAAAATTTGAAATCCTTAACTTTTGCTCAAAGTTGTGCCTTGTATCGTAAATGATAAATGGTAGGTATTTTTAGTGTTGTTCGTCGCTCAAACTCTTACATATTGGTTTTTCCCAAAACTTTGTAAAGATAAGATTATTACAGAAAGAAGTTGACAAATTTGAAACCCTTATATTTCCCTCAAAGTTTTGCCTTGTCTAGTAAGCAGTTAATGGTAGGTATTTTAGTGTTTTGTATCTCTCAAACTATTAGCTATTGGTTATCCCCAAAAATTTTGACAAGATATGATTATTCATTGAAACAAATCGAAAAAAATTGAAACCCTTAATTTTTCTCAAAGCCATGCCTTGTATTGTAGATGGTAAATGGTAATTTGTAGGCATTTATAGTGTTGTTTGCTTCTCAAACTCTTAGCTATTTGTTTTCCCCAAATACTTTGAAAAGATAAGATGATTCACAAAAAGAAAAGAGCTAAGAGTAAATGGTAAATTGTAGGTCTTTTTAGTGTTGTTTATCGCACAAACTCTTAGCTATTGGTTATGCCCAAAATTTTAGACAAGATAAGATGATTAACGAAAACAAATTGACAAAATTTGAAACCCAATAATTTTTCTCAAAGTTGTGCCTTGTATCGTAAATGGTAAATGGTAGGTCTTTTTAGTGTTGTTTGTCGCCCAAACTCTTGGCTCTTGGTTTTGCCCCACTATTTTGACAATATAAGATGAATCCTGGAAAGAAATTGACAAAATTTCAAACCCCTTATCTTTTGCTCAAAGTTGTGCCTTGTCTCGTAAATGGTAAATCAAAAGTCTTTTTTAGTGTTTGTTGTCTTTGAAACTCATAGCTATTGGTTCTTCCCCTAATATTTTTACAAGATAAGATGACTCGTTGAAAGATATTGTCAAAATTTGAAACTCTTAACTTTCTCTCAATGTTGTGCCTTGTATCGTAAATGGTAAACGGTAGGTCTTATTAGTGTTTTTTGTCGCTCAAACTCTTATCTAATTTTTGTTCCCCATCATTTTTATAAGATAAGATGATTCACATAAACAAAATTTAAAATTTTTTAAACCCTTAACTTTTTACCAAAGTTCGGCCTTGCATCATATGTAAATGGTAAAGGGTAGGTTTTTTAGTGTTGTTAGTCGCTCAAACTCTTAGCTCTTGCTTTTGCTCCAATATTTTGACAAGATAAGATGATTCAGGGAAACAAATTAACAATATTTCAAACCCTTAACTTTCACTCAAAGTTTTGCTTTGTCTCATAAATGGTAGGTCTTTTTAGTGTTGTTTATCGCTCAAACTCCTAGCTATTGGTTATCCCCAATTTTTTTGACAAGATATGATGATTCACGGAAACAAAATGAAAAAAAGTGAAAACCTTAACTTTTGTTCAAAGTTGTGCATGTATCATAAATGGTAAATGGTAGGTTTTTTGGTGTTGTTTGTTGCCCAAACTCTTCGCTTTTGGTTTTACCCCACTATTTTGGCAAGATAAAAGGATTCACATAAGGAAATTGAAAAAAAATCAACCCTTAACATTCTCTCAAAGTTGTTCCTTGTCTCGAAAATGGTAAATCATAAGTCTTTTTAGTGTTTTTATCGTTGAAACTCTTAGCTATTGATTTTTACCCCAACATTTTGAAGAGATAAGATGACTACCGAAATGAAACTGACGAAATTTGAAACCGATAACTTTCGCTCAAAGTTGTGCCTTGTATCGTAAATGATAAATGGTACGTCTCTTTAGTGTTGTTTGTCTCTCAAACTCTTATATGTTGGTTTTCCCCAAAATTTTGAAAAGATAAGATGATTACCGAAAGAAGTTGAAAAAATTTGAAACCCTTAACTTTCCCTCAAACTTTTGCCTTGTCTAGTAAATGATAGGTCTTTTTAGTGTTGTTTATCTCTCAAACTATTAGCTATTGGTTATCCCCAAATTTTTTGACAAGATAATTTATTCATTGAAAAAATTTGAAGCCCTTTAATTTTTCTCAAAGTTGTGCCTTGTATCGTAGATGGTAAATTGTAATTTGTAGGTAGTTTTAGTGTTGTTTGTCGCTCAAACTCTGCTATTTGTTTTCCCCAAATATGTTGAAAATATAAGATGAGTCACAAAAAAGAAGTTGACAAATTTGAAACCCTTAACTTTCACCCAATGTTTTGCCTTTTCTCGTAAATGGTAAATTGTAGGTCTTTTTACTGTTGTTATCGCACAAACTCTTAGCTATTGGTTATCCCCAAAACGTTAGACAAGATAAGATGATTCACGGAAACAAATTGACAAATTTTGAAACCCTTAAATTTTTCTCAAAGTTGTGCCTTGTATCGTAAATGGTAAATCGTAGGTCTTTTTAGTGTTGTTTGTCTCCAAAACTCTTGACTCTTGGTTTTGCTCCATTATTTTGACAAGATAAAATGATTCATGGAAAGAAATTGACAAAATTTCAAACCCATAACTTTCGCTCAAAGTTGTGCCTTGTCTCGTAAATGGTAAATCAAAAGTCTTTTAGTGTTTGTTGTCGCTGAAACTCATAGCTATTGGTTCTTCCCCTAATATTTTGACAAGATAAGATGACTCGTGGAAAGATATTGTCAAAATTTGAAACCCTTAACTTTCTCTCATTGTTGTGCCTTGTATCGTTAATAGTAAATGGTAGGTTTTATTAGTGTTTTTTTCGATCAAACTCTTAGCTAATTGTTTTCCCCAAACATCTTGACAAGATAAGATGATTCACATAAACAAAATGTACAAACTTTTAAACCCATAACTTTTGACCAAAGTTGGTCCTTGCATCGTACGTAAATGGTAAAGGGTTGGTCTTCTTAATATTGTTAGCCGCTCAAACTCTTAGCTCTTGCTTTTGCTCCAATATTTTGACAAGATAAGATGATTCATAGAAACAAATTGACAATATTTCAAACCCTTAACTTTCACTCAAAGTTTTGCTTTGTGTCATAAATGGTTGGCCTTTTTAGTGTTGTTTATCGCTCAAACTCCTAGCTATTGGTTTTCCCCAAAAAGTTTAACAAGATATGATGATTCACAAAAAAAAATGACAAAATTTGAAAACCTTAGCTTTTGTTCAAAGTTGTGCCTTGTATCGTAAATGGTAAGTGGTACGTCTTTTTGGTGATGTTTGTCTACCAAACTTTTAGCTCTTGGTTTTACCCCACTATTTTGAGAATATTAGAGGATTCACATATAGAAATTGAAAATTTTGTAGAGGATCGTACTCAACTCAGCTTGAGCTTGATGTGGTCGCATGGCTGTGTGACAGACTCAAAAAAACACTTTTGTATATTTGCATATTTTTTTACAGTATTTTTTCATGACATATTGAAATTGACAAATTTTCAATCCCATAACATTCACTCAAAGTTGTTCCTTGTCGAGTAAATGGTAAATCACATGTCTTTTAGTGTTGTTTCTCGCTGAAACTCTTAGCTATTTGTTTTTCCCCTAATTTGTTGAAAAGAGAAGATGATTCGCAGAAAGATATAGTCAAAAATTTTAAAACCCTTAACTTCCACTCAAAGTTGTGCATTGAATCGTAAATGGTTAATGATAGGTCTTTTTAGTGTTGTTTGTCGCCCAAACTCTTAGCTTTTGGTTTTACCACACTATTTTCAAGATAAGTTGATTCACAAAAAGAAATTGAAAACATTTCAAACCCTTAACATTCGCTCAAAGTTGTTCCTTGTCTTGTAAATGGTAAATCATAAGTTTTTTTTTTTGTTTTTGTCGTTGAAACTCTTAGCTATTGGTTTTTCCCCGAACATTTGACAACATAATATGACTCGCAGAATGAAATTGACAAAATTTTAAACCCTTAACTTTCTCTCAAAGTTGTGCATTGTATCGTAAATGGTAAATGGTAAACGGTAGGTATTTTTAGTGTTGTTTGTCTATCAAACTCTTAGCTATTGGTTTTCCCCAAATATGTTGAAAATATAAGTTGATTCACAAAGAAGAAGTTGACAAATTTGAAACCCTTAACTTGCAATGTTTTGTCTTGTCTCATAAATGGTAGGTCTATTTAGTGTTGTTTATCGCACAAACTCTTAGCTATTGGTTATCCCCAAATATTTTGACGAGCTAAGTTGAATCTAAGAAACAATCTGACAAAATTTGAAAACCTTAACTTTTGCTCAAAGTTGTGCCTTGTATTGTAAATGGTAAATGGTAGGTCTTTTTAGTGTTGTTCGTCGCCCAAACTCTTAACTCTTGGTTTTGCCCCATTATTTTGGCAAGATAAGATGACTTGCAGAATGAAATTGACAAATTTTAAAATCCTTAACTTTCTATCAATGTTGTGCCTTGTATCGTAAATGGTAGGTCTTTTTAGTGTTGTTTGTCGCTTAAACTCTTAGCTATTGGTTTTCCCCAAAATTTTGAAAAGATAAGATGATTTACAGAAAGAAGTTGAAAAAATTTGAAACCCTTATCTTTCCCTTAAAGTTTTGCCTTGTCTAGTAAATGGTAGGTTTGTTTAGTGTTGTTTATCGCTCAAACTATTAGCTATTGGTTATCCCCAAATTTTTTGACAACATAACATTATTCATTGATAGAATTTGAAAAAAACTTGCTCAAAGTTGTGCCTTGCGCGTAAATGGTAAATCGTAGGTGTTTTAAGTGTTGTTTGTACCCCAAACTCTTAGCTTTTGGTTTCCCTCCCCAATATTTTGACAAAATAAGATGATTCATGATAAAAAGTTGACTAAATTTGAGACACTTAACTTTTGCTCAAAATTGTGCTTTGTGTCGTAATTTGTAATACATAGGTCTTTTATGTGTTGTTTGCCGCTAAAACTCTTAGCTCTTCGTTTTTCCCCAATATTTTCATAAGATAAGATGATTCACGGAATGATATTGACAAATTTGAAACCCTTACTTTTGCAATAAGTTGTGCCTTGTGTCGCAATGGTAAATGGTAGGTCTTTTTAGTGTTGTTTGTCGCCTAAAATCTTAATTTGGTTTTCTCCCAATATTTTTACAACATAAGTTTATGCATGGAAATAAGTTGACAAAATTTGAGACCCTTGACTTTCGCTTAAAGTTATGCCTTGTCTCGTAAATGTGAAATGGTAGGCCTTTTTAGTGTTGTTTATTGCTCAAACTCTTAGCTATTGGTTATCCCCAAATATTTCGACAAGATAAGATGATTCAGGGAAACAAATTGACAGAATTTGAAACTTTAATTTTGCTTAAACTTGTGCCTTGTATCGTAAATGGTAAATGGTAGGTCTTTTTAGTGTTGTTTGTCGACCAAACTCGTTACTCTTGGTTTTGCCCCACTATTTTGACAAGATAAGATGATTCACGCAAAGAAATTGACAAAATTTGAAACCCTTAACTTTTGCTCAAAGTTGTGCCTTGTGTGTAAATGGTAAATCATAGGTGTTTTAAGTGTTGTTTGTCCCCCAAACTCTTAGCTCTTTGCTTCCCCCCAATATTTTGACAAAATAAGATGATTCATGATAAAAAAAGTTGACGAAATTTGAGACCCTTAACTTTCGCTCAAAGTTGTGCCTTGTGTCGTAATTGGTAATACATAGGTATTCTAAGTGTTGTTTGTCGTTCAAACTTTTAGCTCTTGGTTCTTCCCCAATATTTTCACAAGATAAAATGATTCATGGAATGATATTGATCAAATTTGAAACCCTTAACTTTTGCTAAAAGTTGTGCCTTGTGTCGTAATGGTAAATGGTAGGTCTTTCTATTGTTGTTTGTTGCCCAAACTCTTGACTCTTGGTTTTGTTCCATTATTTTGGTTTCCCCCAATATTTTTGACAACATAAGATTATGCATGGAAAGAAGTTGACAAAATTTGAGACCCTTAACTTTCGCTTTGTAACGCCCCAATTTTAACCTCCTTTGGGGAGTTACAGCGCCAGGAATTTCTTTAAAGAAATTCCCTCAGGCTTTATAAGAATAAGAAACTTACCCCGAGAAAATTCCAATCCCAAATACATATCAATCCTTGATACAATCCGTTCTAGATTTTAGCATCATGTTGCACGACCTCATCCATGTTTTTGCTGCGCTACACTGATATCTAGGCCCTGCAACATGACTGATCCCCAGAAGCGGGGTTAGTCTATATTCAGACTAAGCAAGTATATCAGTGATTTGAGTACATACAATAGTATAAATAAAGGAATCATACAAATGCAGATACCATATCAGACTATATCCCAAGAATCATAGATACTATACCTTTAGAGTACAGATCACCTAAATAACTGAACTTGTATTCAACTGACCTAGACTTCTTCATAGATATTATCCCAATCATATCACTAAGTACCCAAGTAATCCAATAAATGTTTAACTATTCCACAGATCATAGAACAGTAACTCCCATAAGTACTCACTTATGCATATATTCCACCATAGATCTTATCCCAATAACTTCAATAAGTACCCAAGGTAACTTTACCTAGTCCCCAAAAGAACCATATATCCTTACAGTATCCAACTAAATCATATATGACATTTTAGATCACATCACAATACTGTTTACTCCTCAGCGAATCCAATAAATATCCGTTTAAACTACAATTCACCAGAATAGCCAAATCATATCATAACAGCTTCCTTTTCTACCCATCTAGCCACATATGACTATAGATCATCGGGATTAACCATTCATTAATTAAAATCTATACCCGTGTATATAATAAACTAGTCCTACCAGTCCTAGAATATCATGGATGCTATAAAAGATAAGGAATCTCAACCCGAAATTTCCAAACCCTAGCAATAGACAATTACTAATATCAACTAGGTGATCCATCTAGTCAAATCAATAAGAATCAATAGGAATAAGCTCAAGAGAAAATATATAATCCAAAGGAATAGGAAATAGAGTTATAACCTCACAACCATGAATCAAATGAAGGCTTTAATTGTCGGACTAAGCAAAGAGGGCTTAGTTCTTCATAGTCTTGAAACAAAAACTCAAAGGGAAAAGAATGCTGACTAATGAATGATGACAAAAACTGAATGATAAACGATGATGATGCTAGGAGGCTATCTAACTAGGTTTAAATAAACTAAACCTAAAACCAAAGATCACAAACATAATCTAAAAGGAAACTAAAATAATCCTATCGGAATAAAAGAAATAAAAGAAAATTAAATAAATAAAATAAAGTAAACTTCGGAAAATCTTCGGACGAAAGAAACTCGGCCCGCGCTGATGCAGTTTTCCGCGACCGCGGAGGATTTTCCGCGACCACGGCAAATTCACTTTTGCTCTCGACTTTTCCGCGACCGAGAATGTTCTTCCGCGACCGCGGCCTTCGTAAACCCACGGTCGCGGTTTTGTCGTGGCTCGACCTGGTACTCTCCTACTCAACTCGGGTTGCTCACATCAATTGAGAACTTGGGGTTTCCATCGGGAGGGTGTCGCTTTGAATCATCTATGCTGAATCCGACCCTCATCCCGTCGAATTCCATTGTGAGTGAACCGCTGCTCACATCAATCTTTGTCCCTGCCGTGTTCATAAACGGCCTTCCTAGCATCACGAGGGCTGCATCCTTATCTTGCCCCGTATCCATCACAAAGAAGTCCGCAAGGAAAAACAACTTGTCAACCTCTACCATCACGTCCTACACCACTCCTTTGGGGTAGACATAGGCATTGTCCGTCAGCTGGATCACAATCCCCGTCTTCTCTAATGGTCCGACCTCTAGAGACTCGTACAGTGAGAGAGGTAACACATTAATGGAGGCACCCAAATCAAGCATGGCCTTGTCGAACAAGGTGCCCCCAATCTTGCAGGGAATAGTGAACATGCCTGGATCACTTGCCTTCTTAGGTAACCTCTTTTGCAGCATAGTGGATACATTCTCGCTGAACTGGACCTTCTTCTTCTCCTTTACCACCTTCTTCCTTTTTATCGTGCACAGCTCCTTCAAGAATATTTACCTCGCAGTTGCTGAAGGTCTCGAACAGTTCCTTATCATTCTCCACCTTTCTAGTGTCCTTTAGAGCCTCAGGGAAGGGAGCTGGGGGCTTCAATGTACTGAGCGGAGGAAAATTGGGGCGAATATACCCATCATGAACGTAAGAGGCGTAACCGCGATCACGGTTTGGGGTCCGCGGTTGCGGGCGTCTTCTCCATGGTCGCGGACTTCAGGAATTTGGTCCTCTTCAGCTACGACTTTTCCGCGATCGCGGAAATCCGCCTGCGGTCGCGTAAAAGCGTCAATTTTTTGCTCGTCTACAGAAACATATCCGCGATCGCGGCTTCCTTCTCCGCGGTGGCGGAAAACTTTCAGTTGGCCACGATTGATGTTCACTTCTGCTCCGCTCCTTAGCGTCATGGCACAGACATTCTCCCTCGGGTTTACTACCATTTGAGATGGTAGTTTCCCCGATCCCGAGCTTCCAGCTTACTCACTGCTATAGAGATATGCCCCACTTGCTTTTCCAGGTTCTGAATACTAGACTTTGTCTCTTGCTGATGCTGGATCATGCTCTGAGTGAGAGTTTCTTGATGCTTGACCACCGTTTGAAGTTGTGACCCCATGGAGTTCACAGTGCCAGCCAACGTCGTGACACTCTGTGTGAGGGACCTGATCTGGTCCTCACTGGACATAGATGAATTTGAACTTTGGCCTTGGGGTCTTTGGTCATATGGAGCTCGAAATTGTTGTTGTTGACCCCCAGGCTGCTGATATTGTTGTGGGCGGGGTAGGAATTGTGGTGGCCTCGGTTGATACTCTTGATTCTCTTGGCCTTGAGTAGTGCTCTGCTGGTTCTCGTACCTCAGATTGGGGTGATCTCTCCACCCTGGATTGTACGTGTTGGAGTACGGGTCATATCTTGGCCTTGGAGGGCCGTATCCTCCAATGGCATTCACCTCAGCAGTGGGCTCCTGTAGCGTGGGACATGCATCGGTTGGATGCATCGTGTCTTGGCATATCCCACATGACATGACCTGCTTCTGGCCACCCTTCATCATGTATCTCCTCATCATCTCCTTCATCTCAGCCATCTCAGAGAGTAGAGTAGAATTTGGTTGAGAGTCTGCAACTCTCACTGATTGGGCGCCCGCCCTCTTACTAAACTGTCTTGAGCCCTCAGATAGCTCAAATAAAACATCATAAGCCTCAGCTGGAGTCTTGTTCAAGATGTTCCCTCCACATGCAGCATTCACCATCCGACGCTCGTCATCAAGAAGACACCCGTACAAATAAAGTACGAGGTCCTGGTCGGAATATCCATGGTAGGGGCAGCTAGAGATCAGCCTCTTGAACCTCTTGTAGTACTCATACAACGATTCAGCAGCCTGCTGTTCAATGTTGCTGATGCTCTTTTCAGGCTGTTGAGCTTAGTTGCAGGGAAGTACTTCTCCAGGAAGGCCTTCTTCATCTTGGCCCACGTGTCAATACTCCCTGGTGTCAAGTAGTAGAATCAATCATTGGCCGAATCCTTCAGAGAGAAAGGAAAGGCCCTCAGCTTGATCTGGTCCCCAGTCACTCCTCTTGGTTTCATGCTGGTGCAGACCGCATGGAACTCCGACAGATGCTTATTGGGGTCTTCTCCACTCATCCCATGGAAGTGGGGAAGTAAGTGGATCAACCCTGACTTGAGCTCACAGTTGACGCCATCAGCTAGCTCAAGAAACTGCACAGCCAGCGATTGCTGTTGCAAATTAGGGGCAGTCAGCTGCCTCAACGTGGGTGCTTCGTCAGCCATCTCGAAACAGGGGTTGTCAAAACACAAAGTCCTGTTTACCCTGCGGTTCCTGGAAAGGGTCCTCTCAATCTATGTATCACAAGCAAGTAGAGGGGAGTCCGTAGCACGGGTGTGGACCATAAGATAGGTCCATACAAAAATTGGCACACAGACACACACAAAGAAAAAACAAAACTTGCCTCCCCGGCAACGACGCCAATTTGACGGAGGCTAAAGTCGTATCACCTTATCAAAATAATCCTTAACAAACATAACTCAGTAGAATAGGTGATAAGGCGTTGTCGTGACACCTAAACAAAATAATCCTAAACAAACCTAACTAATGTAGTCTGGTAAGCAAGGGTCGAATCCCACAGAGAATCAAGTTATATTTCATGTTTGCAAAATCATTCACCAATTGATAACAAAGACAAAAGGGGGGGTTTTGAATGAAACTAACTAAGAAAACGATAAATAAAATATAGAAAGCTTGGCTAGACAAATATCCACCTTTAGTTTGGTTGATCGATCATTGATTACTCTTAGTCCTCAATACTCATGAAAGTCCTAATCCTTGTTCTGAATTAGTTACCAGTCCAACCAGTCCTGATAACCCTAACTATTAAACAAATCCCTACTAACCTTCACAATTTAATTCAATAGCAGCAGGAAGTTCAGGAATAGATAGGTACATGCAAGTGTAGCAACCAGTCATACAATTACATGTAATTAATTCTCTACACAAACTAAGGGATTTAGATTCTCAACCAGTATCCTCCAATCCTTAGTAATATGATCAATAACAATCTCAACAGGTTGTATGGAAAAGGGGAATCAATAGCATAATACTAATTTCTCTAGGTTGTCAAGCTAGAGGGAACTACTATTAACAATCTATTTGATTTCCTAATCAACAAATCAAGGGAAATCGATATATGATCAATGAAATTAAGCACGAGAGAGAATTAAAACAATCATAGAAAGAGTAAAGGAATAAACTCAGAATCCAATCAATCCAAAGGCTTCAATTGTCTGCCTGGGAAAAAGGTAAAAACAACGATGAATGAAACTCTAGAATGGAGAACTCTCAAACCTAAAGCTAAAGAGAGTATATATAGGGCTTCTAACAAATGACCTAGCCCAATAAGAAAAGAAACGGAATAAAATGAGAAAATAAGAAAAGAAAACAGAAAAGATAGAGTCGGGAAAAGTCCGAACTTCCTGCGTTGATGACCCGCGATCGCGGCCCATGGACCGCGATCGCGGCCCCTTGTGGCTCCGCGCTCTTCACACTTCTCTGTGCCTGTAGATAATTCTCGACTTGCCCCGAGGGACCGCGATCGCGGCACCCTTGCCCGCGGTCGCGGTTAATGCTTGGCCTTTACTCCTTGGCTTCGCCTCCTAACCTCTCATCTTCACTTCCTTGGCGTCTTCTCTTGGTGGCTTCCTTCCTCAGTGTCTCCTATGATATCCAAGATAGCTCAAACACTTCCAAGAACACCAAACTTCGCCCCCAAACGCCATATACATGAATGTGTCTAAATCTACCCGAATGACACCAATAAAACCCTCTAATAACTCTTAGTTAAGCCCTACAAAGTAGTGCTTATCAAACTCCCCCATGCTTAGACCTTTGCTCGTCCTCGAGTAAACTAATAAAGAGTCTACTCCTCCAATGCCGCACCCAAGGTCTCAGGAAGCATGTCCTCCAACTAAGAGTCACCTAACCCATGCCAAGCTCCTGGCACCAATCTCATTCACAACACATCCACAACTCAACCAGCTTAAAGGGCAAGCAGAGTACTTCCCCCAAGCTTAACTCGGACATCCAATACTATGAGTAACCTCTAATCCTAGCCTTTATCTATGACTCTTTATGCCTCCCAGAGTGACCTACCCGACAATCCTTCTTCGACTCCTCTTCTTATGCCGCCCCGTCGGTAAAATGAGATCCTAGAAAACTCTCCTCTTCTTTTCACTCATTTTGCCTAGGAGCCCTTTCGGGTCTTCATCCTATCCACACATTTTTTTTTTCATAGATGTGCTCACAATATACTCACATCAATCTTGACCCCATATTACCCCAACCTAATGCTGGTCCAAGCCACCTGCTTATTACCTAGGCCGCCCTTTCGGGTTTTCGACCTATCCCAGGATTTCTTATGTATGCCTTTTTTCAATATTTGGCTCTTTTCTTTTTATTCATCTCCTCAGCGACATAGCCAGTATAAAAACCTCCCCTATGCTTAAATATTGCATTGTCCTCAATGTAATCAAAGACAAAAGAATATAAGCACAAGGAAAAGCAAAAAAATAACTCACAAACGTCGCCAATTCGCCGCGGCTGCCGCGATCGCGATTTCCAGGCCACGGTCACGGTTGCTTCTCGAATTGTTTGTCGCGGCTACGGTGGCCAAGCCGCGGTTGCGGTTTTCCTTCTGCTCTTCCCCGGCAACGGCGTCAATTTGATAAGGCATTGTCGTGATACCTAAACAAAATAATCCTAAACAAACCTAACTAATGTAGTCTGGTAAGCAAGTGTCGAATCCCACAGAGAATCAAGTTATATTTCATGTTTGCAAAATCATTCACCAATTGATAACAAAGACAAAAGGGGGGGTTTTGAATGAAACTAACTAAGAAAACGATAAATAAAATATAGAAAGCTTGGCTAGACAAATATCCACCTTTAGTTTGGTTGATCGATCATTGATTACTCTTAGTCCTCAATACTCATGAAAGTCCTAATCCTTGTTCTGAATTAGTTACCAGTCCAACCAGTCCTGATAACCCTAACTATTAAACAAATCCCTACTAACCTTCACAATTTAATTCAATAGCAGCAGGAAGTTCAGGAATAGATAGGTACATGCAAGTGTAGCAACCAGTCATACAATTACATGTAATTAATTCTCTACACAAACTAAGGGATTTAGATTCTCAACCAGTATCCTCCAATCCTTAGTAATATGATCAATAACAATCTCAACAGGTTGTATGGAAAAGGGGAATCAATAGCATAATACTAATTTCTCTAGGTTGTCAAGCTAGAGGGAACTACTATTAACAATCTATTTGATTTCCTAATCAACAAATCAAGGGAAATCGATATATGATCAATGAAATTAAGCACGAGAGAGAATTAAAACAATCATAGAAAGAGTAAAGGAATAAACTCAGAATCCAATCAATCCAAAGGCTTCAATTGTCTGCCTGGGAAAAAGGTAAAAACAACGATGAATGAAACTCTAGAATGGAGAACTCTCAAACCTAAAGCTAAAGAGAGTATATATAGGGCTTCTAACAAATGACCTAGCCCAATAAGAAAAGAAACGGAATAAAATGAGAAAATAAGAAAAGAAAACAGAAAAGATAGAGTCGGGAAAAGTCCGAACTTCCTGCGTTGATGACCCGCGATCGCGGCCCATGGACCGCGATCGCGGCCCCTTGTGGCTCCGCGCTCTTCACACTTCTCTGTGCCTGTAGATAATTCTCGACTTGCCCCGAGGGACCGCGATCGCGGCACCCTTGCCCGCGGTCGCGGTTAATGCTTGGCCTTTACTCCTTGGCTTCGCCTCCTAACCTCTCATCTTCACTTCCTTGGCGTCTTCTCTTGGTGGCTTCCTTCCTCAGTGTCTCCTATGATATCCAAGATAGCTCAAACACTTCCAAGAACACCAAACTTCGCCCCCAAACGCCATATACATGAATGTGTCTAAATCTACCCGAATGACACCAATAAAACCCTCTAATAACTCTTAGTTAAGCCCTACAAAGTAGTGCTTATCAAACTCCCCCATGCTTAGACCTTTGCTCGTCCTCGAGTAAACTAATAAAGAGTCTACTCCTCCAATGCCGCACCCAAGGTCTCAGGAAGCATGTCCTCCAACTAAGAGTCACCTAACCCATGCCAAGCTCCTGGCACCAATCTCATTCACAACACATCCACAACTCAACCAGCTTAAAGGGCAAGCAGAGTACTTCCCCCAAGCTTAACTCGGACATCCAATACTATGAGTAACCTCTAATCCTAGCCTTTATCTATGACTCTTTATGCCTCCCAGAGTGACCTACCCGACAATCCTTCTTCGACTCCTCTTCTTATGCCGCCCCGTCGGTAAAATGAGATCCTAGAAAACTCTCCTCTTCTTTTCACTCATTTTGCCTAGGAGCCCTTTCGGGTCTTCATCCTATCCACACATTTTTTTTTTCATAGATGTGCTCACAATATACTCACATCAATCTTGACCCCATATTACCCCAACCTAATGCTGGTCCAAGCCACCTGCTTATTACCTAGGCCGCCCTTTCGGGTTTTCGACCTATCCCAGGATTTCTTATGTATGCCTTTTTTCAATATTTGGCTCTTTTCTTTTTATTCATCTCCTCAGCGACATAGCCAGTATAAAAACCTCCCCTATGCTTAAATATTGCATTGTCCTCAATGTAATCAAAGACAAAAGAATATAAGCACAAGGAAAAGCAAAAAAATAACTCACAAACGTCGCCAATTCGCCGCGGCTGCCGCGATCGCGATTTCCAGGCCACGGTCACGGTTGCTTCTCGAATTGTTTGTCGCGGCTACGGTGGCCAAGCCGCGGTTGCGGTTTTCCTTCTGCTCTTCCCCGGCAACGGCGTCAATTTGATAAGGCATTGTCGTGATACCTAAACAAAATAATCCTAAACAAACCTAACTAATGTAGTCTGGTAAGCAAGTGTCGAATCCCACAGAGAATCAAGTTATATTTCATGTTTGCAAAATCATTCACCAATTGATAACAAAGACAAAAGGGGGGGTTTTGAATGAAACTAACTAAGAAAACGATAAATAAAATATAGAAAGCTTGGCTAGACAAATATCCACCTTTAGTTTGGTTGATCGATCATTGATTACTCTTAGTCCTCAATACTCATGAAAGTCCTAATCCTTGTTCTGAATTAGTTACCAGTCCAACCAGTCCTGATAACCCTAACTATTAAACAAATCCCTACTAACCTTCACAATTTAATTCAATAGCAGCAGGAAGTTCAGGAATAGATAGGTACATGCAAGTGTAGCAACCAGTCATACAATTACATGTAATTAATTCTCTACACAAACTAAGGGATTTAGATTCTCAACCAGTATCCTCCAATCCTTAGTAATATGATCAATAACAATCTCAACAGGTTGTATGGAAAAGGGGAATCAATAGCATAATACTAATTTCTCTAGGTTGTCAAGCTAGAGGGAACTACTATTAACAATCTATTTGATTTCCTAATCAACAAATCAAGGGAAATCGATATATGATCAATGAAATTAAGCACGAGAGAGAATTAAAACAATCATAGAAAGAGTAAAGGAATAAACTCAGAATCCAATCAATCCAAAGGCTTCAATTGTCTGCCTGGGAAAAAGGTAAAAACAACGATGAATGAAACTCTAGAATGGAGAACTCTCAAACCTAAAGCTAAAGAGAGTATATATAGGGCTTCTAACAAATGACCTAGCCCAATAAGAAAAGAAACGGAATAAAATGAGAAAATAAGAAAAGAAAACAGAAAAGATAGAGTCGGGAAAAGTCCGAACTTCCTGCGTTGATGACCCGCGATCGCGGCCCATGGACCGCGATCGCGGCCCCTTGTGGCTCCGCGCTCTTCACACTTCTCTGTGCCTGTAGATAATTCTCGACTTGCCCCGAGGGACCGCGATCGCGGCACCCTTGCCCGCGGTCGCGGTTAATGCTTGGCCTTTACTCCTTGGCTTCGCCTCCTAACCTCTCATCTTCACTTCCTTGGCGTCTTCTCTTGGTGGCTTCCTTCCTCAGTGTCTCCTATGATATCCAAGATAGCTCAAACACTTCCAAGAACACCAAACTTCGCCCCCAAACGCCATATACATGAATGTGTCTAAATCTACCCGAATGACACCAATAAAACCCTCTAATAACTCTTAGTTAAGCCCTACAAAGTAGTGCTTATCAAACTCCCCCATGCTTAGACCTTTGCTCGTCCTCGAGTAAACTAATAAAGAGTCTACTCCTCCAATGCCGCACCCAAGGTCTCAGGAAGCATGTCCTCCAACTAAGAGTCACCTAACCCATGCCAAGCTCCTGGCACCAATCTCATTCACAACACATCCACAACTCAACCAGCTTAAAGGGCAAGCAGAGTACTTCCCCCAAGCTTAACTCGGACATCCAATACTATGAGTAACCTCTAATCCTAGCCTTTATCTATGACTCTTTATGCCTCCCAGAGTGACCTACCCGACAATCCTTCTTCGACTCCTCTTCTTATGCCGCCCCGTCGGTAAAATGAGATCCTAGAAAACTCTCCTCTTCTTTTCACTCATTTTGCCTAGGAGCCCTTTCGGGTCTTCATCCTATCCACACATTTTTTTTTTCATAGATGTGCTCACAATATACTCACATCAATCTTGACCCCATATTACCCCAACCTAATGCTGGTCCAAGCCACCTGCTTATTACCTAGGCCGCCCTTTCGGGTTTTCGACCTATCCCAGGATTTCTTATGTATGCCTTTTTTCAATATTTGGCTCTTTTCTTTTTATTCATCTCCTCAGCGACATAGCCAGTATAAAAACCTCCCCTATGCTTAAATATTGCATTGTCCTCAATGTAATCAAAGACAAAAGAATATAAGCACAAGGAAAAGCAAAAAAATAACTCACAAACGTCGCCAATTCGCCGCGGCTGCCGCGATCGCGATTTCCAGGCCACGGTCACGGTTGCTTCTCGAATTGTTTGTCGCGGCTACGGTGGCCAAGCCGCGGTTGCGGTTTTCCTTCTGCTCTTCCCCGGCAACGGCGTCAATTTGATAAGGCATTGTCGTGATACCTAAACAAAATAATCCTAAACAAACCTAACTAATGTAGTCTGGTAAGCAAGTGTCGAATCCCACAGAGAATCAAGTTATATTTCATGTTTGCAAAATCATTCACCAATTGATAACAAAGACAAAAGGGGGGGTTTTGAATGAAACTAACTAAGAAAACGATAAATAAAATATAGAAAGCTTGGCTAGACAAATATCCACCTTTAGTTTGGTTGATCGATCATTGATTACTCTTAGTCCTCAATACTCATGAAAGTCCTAATCCTTGTTCTGAATTAGTTACCAGTCCAACCAGTCCTGATAACCCTAACTATTAAACAAATCCCTACTAACCTTCACAATTTAATTCAATAGCAGCAGGAAGTTCAGGAATAGATAGGTACATGCAAGTGTAGCAACCAGTCATACAATTACATGTAATTAATTCTCTACACAAACTAAGGGATTTAGATTCTCAACCAGTATCCTCCAATCCTTAGTAATATGATCAATAACAATCTCAACAGGTTGTATGGAAAAGGGGAATCAATAGCATAATACTAATTTCTCTAGGTTGTCAAGCTAGAGGGAACTACTATTAACAATCTATTTGATTTCCTAATCAACAAATCAAGGGAAATCGATATATGATCAATGAAATTAAGCACGAGAGAGAATTAAAACAATCATAGAAAGAGTAAAGGAATAAACTCAGAATCCAATCAATCCAAAGGCTTCAATTGTCTGCCTGGGAAAAAGGTAAAAACAACGATGAATGAAACTCTAGAATGGAGAACTCTCAAACCTAAAGCTAAAGAGAGTATATATAGGGCTTCTAACAAATGACCTAGCCCAATAAGAAAAGAAACGGAATAAAATGAGAAAATAAGAAAAGAAAACAGAAAAGATAGAGTCGGGAAAAGTCCGAACTTCCTGCGTTGATGACCCGCGATCGCGGCCCATGGACCGCGATCGCGGCCCCTTGTGGCTCCGCGCTCTTCACACTTCTCTGTGCCTGTAGATAATTCTCGACTTGCCCCGAGGGACCGCGATCGCGGCACCCTTGCCCGCGGTCGCGGTTAATGCTTGGCCTTTACTCCTTGGCTTCGCCTCCTAACCTCTCATCTTCACTTCCTTGGCGTCTTCTCTTGGTGGCTTCCTTCCTCAGTGTCTCCTATGATATCCAAGATAGCTCAAACACTTCCAAGAACACCAAACTTCGCCCCCAAACGCCATATACATGAATGTGTCTAAATCTACCCGAATGACACCAATAAAACCCTCTAATAACTCTTAGTTAAGCCCTACAAAGTAGTGCTTATCAAACTCCCCCATGCTTAGACCTTTGCTCGTCCTCGAGTAAACTAATAAAGAGTCTACTCCTCCAATGCCGCACCCAAGGTCTCAGGAAGCATGTCCTCCAACTAAGAGTCACCTAACCCATGCCAAGCTCCTGGCACCAATCTCATTCACAACACATCCACAACTCAACCAGCTTAAAGGGCAAGCAGAGTACTTCCCCCAAGCTTAACTCGGACATCCAATACTATGAGTAACCTCTAATCCTAGCCTTTATCTATGACTCTTTATGCCTCCCAGAGTGACCTACCCGACAATCCTTCTTCGACTCCTCTTCTTATGCCGCCCCGTCGGTAAAATGAGATCCTAGAAAACTCTCCTCTTCTTTTCACTCATTTTGCCTAGGAGCCCTTTCGGGTCTTCATCCTATCCACACATTTTTTTTTTCATAGATGTGCTCACAATATACTCACATCAATCTTGACCCCATATTACCCCAACCTAATGCTGGTCCAAGCCACCTGCTTATTACCTAGGCCGCCCTTTCGGGTTTTCGACCTATCCCAGGATTTCTTATGTATGCCTTTTTTCAATATTTGGCTCTTTTCTTTTTATTCATCTCCTCAGCGACATAGCCAGTATAAAAACCTCCCCTATGCTTAAATATTGCATTGTCCTCAATGTAATCAAAGACAAAAGAATATAAGCACAAGGAAAAGCAAAAAAATAACTCACAAACGTCGCCAATTCGCCGCGGCTGCCGCGATCGCGATTTCCAGGCCACGGTCACGGTTGCTTCTCGAATTGTTTGTCGCGGCTACGGTGGCCAAGCCGCGGTTGCGGTTTTCCTTCTGCTCTTCCCCGGCAACGGTGTCAATTTGATAAGGCATTGTCGTGATACCTAAACAAAATAATCCTAAACAAACCTAACTAATGTAGTCTGGTAAGCAAGTGTCGAATCCCACAGAGAATCAAGTTATATTTCATGTTTGCAAAATCATTCACCAATTGATAACAAAGACAAAAGGGGGGGTTTTGAATGAAACTAACTAAGAAAACGATAAATAAAATATAGAAAGCTTGGCTAGACAAATATCCACCTTTAGTTTGGTTGATCGATCATTGATTACTCTTAGTCCTCAATACTCATGAAAGTCCTAATCCTTGTTCTGAATTAGTTACCAGTCCAACCAGTCCTGATAACCCTAACTATTAAACAAATCCCTACTAACCTTCACAATTTAATTCAATAGCAGCAGGAAGTTCAGGAATAGATAGGTACATGCAAGTGTAGCAACCAGTCATACAATTACATGTAATTAATTCTCTACACAAACTAAGGGATTTAGATTCTCAACCAGTATCCTCCAATCCTTAGTAATATGATCAATAACAATCTCAACAGGTTGTATGGAAAAGGGGAATCAATAGCATAATACTAATTTCTCTAGGTTGTCAAGCTAGAGGGAACTACTATTAACAATCTATTTGATTTCCTAATCAACAAATCAAGGGAAATCGATATATGATCAATGAAATTAAGCACGAGAGAGAATTAAAACAATCATAGAAAGAGTAAAGGAATAAACTCAGAATCCAATCAATCCAAAGGCTTCAATTGTCTGCCTGGGAAAAAGGTAAAAACAACGATGAATGAAACTCTAGAATGGAGAACTCTCAAACCTAAAGCTAAAGAGAGTATATATAGGGCTTCTAACAAATGACCTAGCCCAATAAGAAAAGAAACGGAATAAAATGAGAAAATAAGAAAAGAAAACAGAAAAGATAGAGTCGGGAAAAGTCCGAACTTCCTGCGTTGATGACCCGCGATCGCGGCCCATGGACCGCGATCGCGGCCCCTTGTGGCTCTGCGCTCTTCACACTTCTCTGTGCCTGTAGATAATTCTCGACTTGCCCCGAGGGACCGCGATCGCGGCACCCTTGCCCGCGGTCGCGGTTAATGCTTGGCCTTTACTCCTTGGCTTCGCCTCCTAACCTCTCATCTTCACTTCCTTGGCGTCTTCTCTTGGTGGCTTCCTTCCTCAGTGTCTCCTATGATATCCAAGATAGCTCAAACACTTCCAAGAACACCAAACTTCGCCCCCAAACGCCATATACATGAATGTGTCTAAATCTACCCGAATGACACCAATAAAACCCTCTAATAACTCTTAGTTAAGCCCTACAAAGTAGTGCTTATCAAACTCCCCCATGCTTAGACCTTTGCTCGTCCTCGAGTAAACTAATAAAGAGTCTACTCCTCCAATGCCGCACCCAAGGTCTCAGGAAGCATGTCCTCCAACTAAGAGTCACCTAACCCATGCCAAGCTCCTGGCACCAATCTCATTCACAACACATCCACAACTCAACCAGCTTAAAGGGCAAGCAGAGTACTTCCCCCAAGCTTAACTCGGACATCCAATACTATGAGTAACCTCTAATCCTAGCCTTTATCTATGACTCTTTATGCCTCCCAGAGTGACCTACCCGACAATCCTTCTTCGACTCCTCTTCTTATGCCGCCCCGTCGGTAAAATGAGATCCTAGAAAACTCTCCTCTTCTTTTCACTCATTTTGCCTAGGAGCCCTTTCGGGTCTTCATCCTATCCACACATTTTTTTTTTCATAGATGTGCTCACAATATACTCACATCAATCTTGACCCCATATTACCCCAACCTAATGCTGGTCCAAGCCACCTGCTTATTACCTAGGCCGCCCTTTCGGGTTTTCGACCTATCCCAGGATTTCTTATGTATGCCTTTTTTCAATATTTGGCTCTTTTCTTTTTATTCATCTCCTCAGCGACATAGCCAGTATAAAAACCTCCCCTATGCTTAAATATTGCATTGTCCTCAATGTAATCAAAGACAAAAGAATATAAGCACAAGGAAAAGCAAAAAAATAACTCACAAACGTCGCCAATTCGCCGCGGCTGCCGCGATCGCGATTTCCAGGCCACGGTCACGGTTGCTTCTCGAATTGTTTGTCGCGGCTACGGTGGCCAAGCCGCGGTTGCGGTTTTCCTTCTGCTCTTCCCCGGCAACGGCGTCAATTTGATAAGGCATTGTCGTGATACCTAAACAAAATAATCCTAAACAAACCTAACTAATGTAGTCTGGTAAGCAAGTGTCGAATCCCACAGAGAATCAAGTTATATTTCATGTTTGCAAAATCATTCACCAATTGATAACAAAGACAAAAGGGGGGTTTTTGAATGAAACTAACTAAGAAAATGATAAATAAAATATAGAAAGCTTGGCTAGACAAATATCCACCTTTAGTTTGGTTGATCGATCATTGATTACTCCTAGTCCTCAATACTCATGAAAGTCCTAATCCTTGTTCTGAATTAGTTACTAGTCCAACCAGTCCTGATAACCCTAACTATTAAACAAATCCCTACTAACCTTCACAATTTAATTCAATAGCAACAGGAAGTTCAGGAATAGATAGGTACATCAAGTGTAGCAACCAGTCATACAATTGCATGCAATTAATTCTCTACACAAACTAAGGGATTTAGATTCTCAACCAGTATCCTCCAATCCTTAGTAATATGATCAATAACAATCTCAACAGGTTGTATGGAAAATGGGAATCAATAGCATAATACTAATTTCTCTAGGTTGTCAAGCTAGAGGGAACTACTATTAACAATCTATTTGATTTCCTAATCAACAAATCAAGGGGAATCGATATATGATCAATGAAATTAAGCACGAGAGAGAATTAAAACAATCATAGAAAGAGTAAAGGAATAAACTCAGAATCCAATCAATCCAAAGGCTTCAATTGTCTGCCTGGGCAAAAGGTAAAAACAACGATGAATGAAACTCTAGAATGGCGAACTCTCAAACCTAAAGCTAAAGAGAGTATATATAGGGCTTCTAACAAATGACCTAGCCCAATAAGAAAAGAAACGGAATAAAATGAGAAAATAAGAAAAGAAAACAGAAAAGATAGATTCGGGAAAAGTCTGAACTTCCTGCGTTGATGACCCGCGATCGCGGCCCATGGACCGCGATCGCGGCCCCTTGTGGCTCCGCGCTCTTCACACTTCTCCGCACCTGCAGATAATTCTCGACTTGCCCCGAGGGACCGCGATCGCGGCACCCTTGCCCGCGGTCGCGGTTAATGCTCGGCCTTTACTCCTTGGCTTCGCCTCCTAACCTCTCCTCTTCACTTCCTTGGCGTCTTCTCTTGGTGGCTTCCTTCCTCAGTGTCTCCTATGATATCCAAGATAGCTCAAACACTTCCAAAAACACCAAACTTCGCCCCCAAACGCCATACACATGAATGTGTCTAAATCTACCCGAATGGCACCAATAAAACCCTCTAATAACTCTTAGTTAAGCCCTACAAAGTAGTGCTTATCAATAGGCAAGAAAGGGTTGAATCCCACAGGGAGGAGTTTTCTTTCTTTATGTAAATTTGCATGCAAAAGTAACAAAGGGGGGTTTTGGTTGGTTGGTTGTAAACAAGTAAACAAAGGAAACAAAAACAAAGGTTTGTAATCAAATTGGGAAAAACACTTAGCCAAACAAATATCCACCATTCATTTGATTGATTGGTCCTAGATTATCTCTATTCCTTCCTTTGATTATTCTTGTCCCTATTCTGAAATAGTTACCAGTCCTGCCAGTCCAGGTAACCCTAACTATCGAACGCACAAGAAACCATCAAGATTTAGAACAATAGCAGCAAGACGCATAGGAATTAACCAGGATACATGCAACACCGATTTTTCGCAGCATTTAACACATAATGAATTCTATTTCATAATAAACTAGTCCTACCAGTCCTATAATATCATGGATGCTACAAAAGATAAGGAATCTCAACCCGAAATTTCCAAACCCTAGCAATAGACAACTACTAATATCAACTAGGTGATCAATCTAGTCAAATCAATAAGAATCAATAGGAATAAGCTCAAGAGAAAAGATATAATCCAAAGGAATAGGAAATAGAGTTATAACCTCACAATCATGAATCAAATGAAGGCTTCAATTGTCAGACTAAGAAAAGAGTGCTTAGTTCTTCATAGTCTTGAAACAAAAACTCAAAGGGAAAAGAATGTTGACTAATGAACGATGACAAAAATTGAATGATAAACGATGATGATGCTTGGAGGCTATCTAACTAGGTTTAAATAAACTAAACCAAAGATCAGAAACATAATCTAAAAGGAAACTAAAATAATCCTACCGGAATAAAAGAAATAAAAGAAAAAGGAAATAATAAAATAAAGTAAACTTTGAAAAATCTTCGGAAGAAAGAAACTCGGCCCGCGCTGATGCAGTTTTCCGCGACCGCGGGGGATTTTCCGCGACCGCGGCAAATTCACTTTTGCTCTTGACTTTTCCGTGACCGAGACTGTTCTTCCGCGACCGCGGCCTTCCTAAACCCGCGATCGCGGTTTTGTTCCCGCGACCGCGGTCCTTTGTTTTCTTGCTCTCGCCTAGTCTCTTCGCCACGACTGCGGCCATGGCCTCCGCGACCGCGGTTTGGCTCCTGTAGCACCTTCACTTGGTTCTACTTCTTCGTCTTCTTAGGTGGCTTCCTTCTCTCTTCAATATATCTTCATTTAAGCTTCTCCAAACCACCATATCTACACATCTACTCCTCAACTCCGATCTCTACAATACGCTCTAAACATCTCCAAATGGTACCCAAAACACCGGTAAGAACTCCTAGTTAAACCCTACAAAGTAGCGCTGATCACCAGCCAACCCGAGGAAAGAACTAACCATGGTCGGGTTGGTCGACGTCGGCCAATCTCTGATGGCTCTAACCTTGTCCTCATCCACGCGCAAACCATCCTTAGACACAGTAAACCCAAGAAAAACCATAGTGTCGGAGCATAATCGACATTTGCCAAGGTTGGCATACAACTGCTCTTTCCTCAAGCACTCTAACACAAGCCTAAGGTGTTGGACATGATCATCTAGACTACGAGAATACACAAGGATGTCATCAAAATAGACCACTGCAAAGTTTCCCAAAAGTTTTCGCAAGATAAGGTTCATGAAACGCATGGAAGTGTTGTGGGAATTAGTGAGCCCAAATGGCATGACAAGCCATTCAGAAAGACCATACTTAGTCTTAAACGCCGTCTTCCATTCATCGTCCAACATATCATCAAGGCGGGGGATGGGATGGCGGTACTTCACAGTGATCTGGTTGATGGCGCGGCAGTCGACACGCATCCTCCAAGAGCCATCTTTCTTGGGCACCAGAATCACGGGAATGGCGCAAGGGCTCAAGCTTTCCCTCACGTAGCCACAATCCAAGAGTTCTTGGACATGGTGTTGTAACTCCTTGGTCTCCTCAGGGCTGGCACGGTATGCGGCGCCGTTGGGCAATGAATCACCATGCACCAAGTCAATCTGGGGCTCGATGCCTCAGAGTGGTGGCAAGCCTTGCGGTAAGTCGTCGAGCATGACATCCACGAATTCCTGGAGCAACGAGGCAACACTAGCGGGCAAACCATCTTGGCCTGAGGCAATATGAGCACAAAACTGAGGCACTAAGAGAAAACAATGAGATATTCCCCTAACATCCACAATCAAGTCGTTGTGCCTGGCCAAAAGTAGACAGTTCTCACACCGGCCTTGAAGCGAGGAGGTTGGTGGCGATGCACCGGCAGTTGGAGAATCTGGGAAGGCAACTGGATGTGGAACAGAGGCATTGGAAGAAAATTGACTAGTACTCAAGGTAGAATCACCATTGCCCGGCCAAATTTCATTGGGCCTATTCTTGGTCTTTCGGGAACGGTGGGGCCGTTTGCGGCCGCGGGAGAACCTCGCCTGGCATTGGTAGCAGTGGGCGGTTCTTGGAGGGCATTTTGATGGCCCAGGTGGCCATTCCCTATCCTGGACTGAGTGTTCGACACAAAACCTAAATTGCCTAGAGTGGAGCCGCCGGCCTGTGGCACGACCGAGTGCCGTGCGGCAGCCTTGTTAGTGGTGGCTTCAATGGCCTTTTGCCTGTCCCTCTCTACCTGGTCCTGTAAAATCTCATGTGGCGACATAGGTAAGAGGGTGATGCGCTTCCCGTGGTAAGTAAACATATATGTGTTTAAATATCCATCGTGAAGGGCGCGTCGATCAAATTGCCAAGGACGGCCAAGCAAGAGATGCGTGGCGTCCATAGCAATGACATCACAAAGGACGGAGTCAAAATAATGTCCAATGGAGAAAGAAATTAAGTATTGATGAGTCACAGTATTACCTTCACTTGAAGAGATCTATTGGAGGCCGTAAGGTTAGGGGTGTGCCGTCGTTGGCAAGTTGAAGTGTTTAACCACTTTTTCATTGACAATGTTGCAACAACTTCCCCCATCGATGATGAAACTCAACGAGGTAGTCTTCGATAGACACCGGGTGTGGAAAAGATTTTTGCGTTGATCCACCAACTCGGCCTCTTTGATGGTGAGCACGCGCCTCGTGACGAGGCTGAGTGGCGTGCCCGCATGCAAGTCGGCAGGCCCACATGCGTAGGTCTCATCCTCGGCCTCTTCAAATCCTTCATCAATTGCCTCAAGCGGTGGCTCCTCTTCCTCATAAGACTCATAGCCAGTGTGTTGGCTAAAGAGGACCTTCTTGGTATTGGGACAATCACGCTTGTAATGCCCTCGGCCTCCATACTTGAAGCATTCCAGATCTCGAGTGCGCTCCTGGCCTTTGGGCGGGGCAGTGGGCGCCGTGGCGCGGCTAGGGGTGGAGCTTGGCGCCACCTGCTTGGCGTTGTATCCCAGGCCAGAACCTATTTTTTCTTGGGAAGAAGCGCACACATCAGGAGATAAACTAGATGGAAAGGGGCGAGAGTCATACCTGCGTTGGCTAGGTGATTGCCAAGATGATTGCTTCCTACACACAAGTTGGTGATGGATTTGCATAGCCGTGTGCGTAAGGGTGTTGAGATCCTTGATGGGTAAGATCTCCAACTGGTCATGGATTGAAGGATTTAACCCACTCAAGAATTTGGTTCGCAATGTGGACGGCGCCGTGCTCACCCCATCCTTGTAGTACATGTCTTCAAGCTGAGAAAAGAACTTGAGTGGCAATTTTGAACCTTGGCGAGCCATGGCAATCTCCAAGCACATCTGGTTCTTGTAGTCTTACGGGACATTTTTATGAGTCATCACGTAGACCAACTGGTGCCATTCGGTGAGAGGCTCAAGATTGCGCCGAATGCGGTCATTCACATAGCGGTGCCACCAAACCCTGGCAGCGACCCGAAAGTGAAGCGTAGTGGCGGCGTCCTTCTCCTCTTCGTCCAATTGGCAGTAACGCAACGTGTACTCCGTACCCTGTACCAACTCAAGAAAAACAGCGGGATCATATTCACCAAAAAATAATTCAATTTTTACCTTATCCTCGTGGCGACTTAGCAGAGTATGGCCAGGCGCAGGTTGGTGTTGGATGTCAGGGCGCCGGTCAATGTAGGCTAGGTCATCATAGCCTTAGGCATGGCCAATTTGGCGGCGGCCACGGTCATCATTGGCATGGTGCTCATCGTAAGCAGTGTGGGCCTCACGATCATCGTCGCGACGGCGGTGGCGCCGAGGCTGGCCATCCTCAGGCGCGCGGCGATGGGCATCTCGAGGCATGTCGCGACGGGGATGTTCATAGTTGGCGTACCCATCATCACCATGGAGGTCATTTTGGGGACCGCCGGCGTGAAGGTGTGGAGGAATGTAGTCTGCGGGCCTGTCTTGGAGCTCAATTGGATCGCCGAGAGGTGGATGGAAGGACCCTAGGTTAACCATGTCCGAATCCTCCATCTCTTCATCATCAAATTCCTCAAACTCGTCGCGCACGGATGGAGTGGCGGTGCCACGGTTCTCCTCAGTCTATATACACGCGCGAGAACAGCTGTTATATGAGAACTCTTCACAGTCGTCCGATCTATCCATTGTTCACAGTTCTTATTGGATTTTGGACGCTGATTGTTTTCCTTCTCTCTATCTTCTTTTTAATTCATTATTTTTTGTCTTTTTATAATTAAATACTCCTTTTAAACATCAATTGTCATCATCGTCTTCCTTACTTGATCTTCACACAGCCGTTTCGATTCCTTCTCCCTTGAAAAACTTTTCGTTCGATTTTTTTGGAAATTCTTGTCTCTTCCATCATCGTCTGCTATATGACAACATTTCTATTCTCGTTTTTCGCTCATGCGTTCTACATCTCAAATGGACAAGAGCGCAAAGAACACAATGAGTTCAAACCCTAACAATGGAGGTAGTTTCTCAAATTTGTTTTTGCAGTTTTCTAGTCTTTAATTTACATTCTAACATTGGTCTTTAAATATGCATTGTACATGCCATAACCTTATGTTGCTTGTGTTTGATTTTTGTGTTTGCGTTTATGCTTTGTGATTTGTCTATCACTTTGTGCTTCTTTTTTAAAAATACATTTGTACTGTGATGTTGATTTCGTGAATGTTTTAGTGGTAGAACTCTAATTCTCCTTATTTCTTTGTCATCTGCATGTGTTTTCGCATTCCACTGTGAGATTCCACATGGTGTTTCATGTTTGATCTTCATGTGTTTGATTTGTAAATATGCAATTCCTTAAATTATCATGAGTTGTGCATTTGTTTTAGCATTGTGTGTGCATCTGAGCGATAGAACATGTGCGTTAATATTTACTCTGTTATTGCATTTGTTTTTTAGTATATGTGCTTGTGGATATTGTACTTGTTGCTTTGTATCTAAGTTATACCTCTATATGTTATATTTTGTTATTCTTGTACATGTTTCATATGTATTTGATGTAGTCATTCATGTGCATTTATCCAACACTTAGATGTGCTTTTTGTTAGAATAAGTGTAATTGTATTGGAAAATGATTTGCATTTTGTGATTTCACTCCATGTGCATTTTGATAACGTTGTTATGTGCATTTATTCTTCAAGTACATATGCACTAGTGTTTTGGTGCATTATGATATCATTGTGTTGGCAAATGTTATTTGCATTTTGTTGTTACTGTTATATGCATTCATACTTTGTTGCTACTGTTATGAGAATTTTGTTGCTAATGTTATGTGCATTTGTCATACAAGTTAATGTGCACATGTGCTATTATGGATTTTGATATCATTGTGATGTGCATATGCCATAAAACTTTGTGTGCATTTTGTTTTATTGCTTTGTGCATTTCGATATCACTGTGATGTGCATTTGTCATACAAGTTAATCTACACTTGTTCTATTCTGGATTATGATATCAGTGATGTGCATATGACATATAACTTCATGTGCATTTTGTTTTACCGTTATGTGCATTTCCAAAACACTCTTATGTGCATCTGACATACAAGTTAATGTGCATTTGTTCTATTCTTGATTATGATATCATTGTGATGTGCATATGCCATAAAACTTCATGTGAATTTTGTTTTACTATTATGTGCATTTCAATAACACTTTGATGTGAATTTGTCATACAAGTTAATGTGCACTTGTACTATTCTAGATTATGATATTAGTGATGTGCATATGCCATAAAACTTCATATGTATTTTGTTTTGTTGTTATGTGCATCTAACTTACAAGTTAATGTGCACATGTGCTATTCTGGATTATGATATCATTGTGATGTACATATTCCATCAAACTTCATGTGCATTTTGTTCTGATGCTATGTGCATTTCGAAAACACTATGATGTGCATCTGTCATACAAATCAATGTGAACTTGTGCTATTATGGAATATGATATCATCATGATGTGCAAAAGCCATATCATTCCATGTTCATTCTCTCATTCAATTTACTTTTTTCATATATTTGAGGTTTAAACTGGGCCCCAGAAAAGTGTGCCACGTAGTAGAAAAAAAAACAATGTTGAAACGCAACAATCCAGTTGTTATTTCTAATGATGATAAATCGAATTCCTTACCTTGCAGTGATGATAGAGGTTCGTTTTATGTCTTAATACAGTTTATATGAATTTTATTCTTTTACTTGTTACTAATTCTATCATATTGTGTTGTTAGAGCGACGGACCAAAGCCAAACATTCTGTGGGAGCATCTTCACCACTCAGTAATCCCACTACTTCAGTTACTGTAGTTGTTGAGCCAACAACGCATGGTGAAGGTCTTTCTACATCACCAAAAATAGGACATTTAGGGATGGAACCAAAAAGTCTCCTCAAGCTGGTGTTCATGCTCCGACGTCTGGAATCAAGGTTAATTTTGCATCTGATTCTCCATCACATCCAAGTAGTAACTTGCAGCAGTCCTCTACTACACCTATTAAGGGTGGGCACAAAAAACCGAAACTGGAAAACCGTCATATTTCTAGGTTAACCGTGCCGATATTTTTTTAAACTACGGTATGGTTAACCGATCGAAAGAAAACATGGTTATTTGATACGGTTATGTCCTTCTCGACCAATATAATATGTTTGTTATTCTAAGTGGTTATTCTATTATAGGTAATAAAGAACTTATTACTCTTAACTCTTGGGTTCAACAATAGAAATTAGAAAGAGAGGAGACTAAGGAAATTCAAACCATGAACCAAACAGTAAGAAAATAATTGAAGTGTATCCATAGTCACTAAATTAACTTATTCTCTTTATAAAAACATATTATTTATATGTTCGGTTAATCGGTTAACCAAACTAAAAATTATTGTTGTATTTGACTATTCTTCTATGCTTTGAATAATCTCTTTGTTTTTAGTTGGATTAATAATGATTTAGATTTTATAAAATACCAATAAATGAACTTTATAACAATACCAATCTAATTTTGTGGTATTGTGTAGTGACTTGTTATATATAAACGAGTGTACTTGTCATATTTTCTACAAGTATAATAGAGCAATTTATTATAAGTTTATTGGCACATAGGGTCTTAGCCTACGATCGTATTACATATTGAAACTAATAGATTAAAACTATTGTCCATACTCTAAAAACCATATTGACTATGTGAAGGATATTTTTATTCTAATCAAAGTTGATTCGCCTACCAAATTAACACTGTAGTTTAAATATCTCACTTGATATTAATAGTTTATGTTTCAATCAACCCAAAAGAGAGAAGAGTAATAAAACTAGAACAAATATAAGTTTTTTTATGAATTAGTAGTTAAGAATCAATAAATAATATTTTTTTTTTTTTAAAAACATAAATGTTTTGTCAATTTTTAAAATCTCGGTTAACCAATTGACCGTACCGAAATATTGGTTAATCGAGGCCCGATTAACCGGATATTACGGTATAGTTATGGTATTGAAAATTAAGTAACCGAACACGGTTAACTGCCTACACCCACCTTTAACACCTATATCTCATACTAATAATGTTTTTTACATTTTCTTTGTAATTTTTAATTAAAAAACACTTTTAATCCAATGTTTTGTATAGGTGTACTTTCGAAGAAGATTGGACACAAATGGAAGGTCGAGCCCTCTTTGAAAATCTGCAGCAATGTAGAAATTGAT
This sequence comes from Rheum nobile, assembly GCA_027886185.1. Lineage (NCBI taxonomy): Eukaryota > Viridiplantae > Streptophyta > Magnoliopsida > Caryophyllales > Polygonaceae > Rheum > Rheum nobile. The sequence goes on from WOAB01000571.1 coordinate 303,554, forward strand.
GCTTAGAGGCGCAAGCTTCCGAAAACACCAACCAATGCCAAAGGGAAAAGCATATTGGTTCATGGGGGTTTGTCCGATAGTGATTCAAAGTTATCTAATTTTGATGTAGATGCAGTTGTTGCAAAGCCGGATACTAATTGCAAACATCCTGCTAACAAGCGTGCACGTGTTCGAAAGGAAGAAGTTATTCTGAAAGGTGTAGTTAGAGGTGGACATGCTCTGGTTTCTAGATTAGAGTTGGATTTCATGAAGTGCAAGTTTGACAATGTTTCTTGCTATAACTCTCCTCATATCGTATTCAAGATGTTAAATGATCTTATGGATGAGCAGAAGAAGTGTGTACGTGAGATTGGCTTTGGTAGTGTTTTGGAATGGAATATTGATTTCATTCCAAAGAATCTTGGTTATTATGTTGTTGATCACTTCGACATCAGTGATTGCAGTATAAAACTAAAGGATGGAATCAAGGAGACTCCAGTTATAAAAGGCGATGTCAAGACGTATCTAGGCCTTCCAGATGGTTCAATCCCATTTTGTCCACGTACGAGAGTCCAAAACAGTGAGTTGCTTGTTCAATTTAGATCTCAATTTTGTGTCATGACTGAGGCCGGTAATATGTTTGACACGGATAAACGGGGCAAATAAAACCATCAGATGTTAGTGCATATATCAAGACATCAAAGGGGGTTGGTGCGATGTTCAAGCGCAATTTCATTATGTTGTTTACATTGCTGTGTTGGGAAGCCAACCTAGTGGAATTCTGAACATGAATTCTAGATTTGCTTGCGAATGTTAATGGAAGTAAAGACTATGATTATTGTCACCATATGTTTGATCTTTATCTCGAGCACAAGGTGTTGTGGTCTAGTGATTAGGAAGGTTATTTCAAGGATCCAATATTTTTTTTAAAGGTAATAAATTCATACCCTTATATTTTTTCTCTAAATGTTCCTTTTACTTCCATAACTATATTCTTCCTTTGATGCATTTTACACATATTTTGTGTATGTTCATATCCTTCATAAAGGCTCTTTCCATCCATTTTATACAAAATGTTCATTTCACCTTACTTACGATGTGCATTCAATGATCAAGTATGTCTATATGTGTTTTACAGTTAGTTGCTCTCATTTTATGTTTGTGTTCTTTAGATATGGTTTACGTTGATCGTGTTGTTGTGCTCAATAAGAAGATGTCAAGGAAGCTTCCAATAATTAAGGGATAGACATCGAGACTGCTCAAGATTAGGGAAGCGGACGAGATGTTAATTAGGGAGTTTGGCAGGGCTAAGGATATTGCCTCCACTGATTTTGAACCAAAAGCATCTAAACCTTCTAAACAACCTCACACAATACACGCTGACATTTCGTATGCGGACACATCGGCTAACGGAGTTGATGTTGGTGATGGGACCTTTTTTCCCTTCTCATTTTGTTTAAGATAAAGTTCTTCTATTTTTTGTCATTTACTATATTTTTTTTTCATTGTTACATTTCACTCCTATGCTTTTACAAGCTTTCATACTGGACTAGTGCAATGTTGTGCACCAAATTGCCTCCCTGATGCACAAGTTCAATAAAAATATAAAATTGCACCAATTGAGAATGTTGGCAACTACTTTTTCTAGATTGTAAATGATGAGTGCAACCGTATTTTGAATATTAAAGTACCATCCAACAGCAAAGAGAAAGCTCCTGAGCCAGAATTACATGATAGTGAGGATCATTTTTTGTTAGACCCAAGGGTCCTTTAAATTGTTGAAGAAGTGAAGCAAACAATTGCAGATGAAAAGAAGTTTGCTCAGCCCTCAATTACAACAAATATGGATAAGGATGACGATATTGTTACTGGTCATGATAAAGAGGCAGAGAAAGGCTCCTGAGGAGAATGAAAATAATAATGTCAATGATAAAGAGGAGTGTGAGGATAAAATGATAGATAAGGACATTGAGAATGCGGAACATGTAAGAGAGATTGAATATGAGACAAATAATTTCACTAAGATCGTGGGTGATGACAGTAAAGAGAATGTGAGTGATGACAATAAAGGAAGTAGTAAAGAGAAGGTTTTTGAGGAGGTTTCTGCAAATGTTTCTGAGAAGGGAAAGAGTCAAGAGAAGGAGGGTGAGAAAAAAAAGGCTTGTTCAGTTGTTGAAACTGAGCCTCCTTCATTTAGTATGGGTTTCGATTTGACGCTTGAAATCTTAAGTTTATAGAGTATAATGCATATAGTTCAAGAAAGTTATCAGGTTATGTTTTAAACATCTTTTGTTAATAGTTGTGGCATTTCCCATAAACATTACTTTGTTTTTTAAATGTTGTTCTTTTTGCTTTGTTAACAGAGTGCTGGAGAAGGCCCAATTGACAAGCATGAACCAAAGGTTAGCTTGCATAATTTCCATTCATTGTTCACATGTTTATTCTTTCTTATGTGCAATTGTGATACATTATTCTTTCAAGTCGTTTGTATTGCATTCTTTTGTGTTGTCTTCATGTGCATTTGTTAAACATTTTATATGCATTTGTATAATTCATTTTGTACATTTCTTAAAATCACTATGTGCATCTTGAAAATCTCTCATGTGCATTTCTTACCTCATTCTGTTGCATTTGTGAAACTTATTATGTGTAACTCTGTAACTCATTATGTGCATTTTTTATTGTGTTTGTTTATTCATTCACCTATTTCAATAACTGATTAATTATTAGTTCAAGAACTTTCCTTGTGCATTTTTGTACTTACTTTTTTGTGTATTTCTTGAACTCGTTTTATATTTTAGAAACTCGTTTTTGTGCATTTGTTTAACCTATTATGTGCATCATGTGATTCTTTCATGTGCATTTCTGGAATTCTACACTTGCATTTATGAAACTCTTCATGTGTATTTCTAAAACCCTACATATGCATTTTTGTAAGCCTTTATGTGCGTTTCTCCAATTGTACTTGTGCATTTGTGGAAATCTTTGCGTGTATTTCTGCTTTTCTATATATTCATTTCTACAACTCTTCATGTGCATTTCAATAACTCTTCATGTGCATTTCTGAAAGCCTTTCATGAGCATTTTTGGAACACTTTCGTTTTCAATAGTGTTCTGAAGAAGGTGTAATTGGCTCCGATGATTCCATGAGTGTGTCTATTGAGCTATACAAGTTTGTTTGTTTGTTTTTTCTATTTTTCTTTTGTCTATTTTTGTAAAATTCGTTAATTTTTGTAATTTAGAAAAATGTTGGGAGTGATCCAAATGAAGTTGGTGGAAATATGCATTTATTTGAAGTTCTTGATGCTTCACAACCTAATTTGGATACAACCAACACATGTGTAACACCCCCAACTTATGTCGGTAGTGCTACATGCCAGTGATCTCAGACTTTAATGTCTGAAGCCATCCTAGGCTTAATCCGAAGAATTTATGCATAAGTACATTTATAACAAAGGAAATAATAGTGGAAGACTTTTGCACAAATACATAATTCTTATTAAAATTCTCCTCGTAAATTGAGGAGATAATTTTTACAAAACAATATTTTTTTATTAGGAAAAAATTAGACTGGAAACCACAGAAGAGCTGGTTTCTTAATCTATAGCATCCTTTCGGATGAGAATTACAAATTCTAGGCTATTTCTAAAGTCTTCCAAGGAACTCTGCTGGACCTTCTTCGCGATGAAATTGGCCACGACGTTTGTTTCTCGGAAGACGTGAGAAATTTGCACTAAAGAAAACAGTTGTAAAACACACAGGATATCAGAAATTAACATTTCAATATCCCATGGACAGTGCCAGATTTGATTAAGAACATTCACAATGGTAAGGTTGTCGTATTCAAGTTGAATGTTGGTAATGCCTAATTCATAGGCCTTTACCAGGGCATTTCTTACTGTCAATATTTCAGTTTTTTGTGGGGTTGAGGTACCACATTTATCCCCAAAGAGGAAAATTGGTTTACCCATATTGTTCCTAAAAATGTAGCCAAAACTAGATTCACCATTGGTTTTTGTGGATCCATCTGTGTTGATTTTAATAATATTATCCGGTGGTTTTTTCCATTTCTTTGTTAGTCATCTAACAATGTTCGTTCTATGAGTTTTTTGTTTGTCTTCTGCTAAACAGTCAGGGTTCCAGCTCTTCGTCTTATTCCAGTTCTCAATTTGTCTCTTAATGTAGATTGGTACATCCTTTATGGAGTCGGCATCATCGTTTGTTCTTCCAAAGCTTTGTTAGTTTCTATAAAACCAAATGCCCCATCAAGAGACCATTAATTCTATGAATTGTGATCTATCAGTTTTTTGTCGAATTTCATCAATGATTTCATTGATTTTTTTGTTTCCAATGTTTAGGGATCTGATGATGCCATAGGTATCATAATTCAATTTTTTGATTGTTTTTATGGTATGGTTACATTGGAATATGAGATGATTCAAATCCTCCAAATGAGCATTGCAACGTATACAACTCGGAGGGGTTGCTACTGTAACACCCCCAAATATTTCCTTGAAAGTATTACCACCAGTGACCTCAGATTTCACATCTGAAGCCACCCAAGGCTTAACCATTCATTCAAAACATAAAACATACTGATAATACGAGATATCATAATCTTTATTTAAACCAAAGTCTCGGAATTACATCCGTAAATCCCAAATATAACAGAAATACAGAATATGTTTAATACAACGGAAGTCTTTTAAATAAATAACATAAGGGTCTTGATCGAAGCGATCACCCGCCTAGGATCTTCAACCTGGATAAAAACTCTTAAAACTTCATCTGCCTTCATCGTCAGATTCTAGCCTTCACGGAACGGAAGTTTACCTGATGTGCCGTATGAGACGGATGACACCAGCCAACCATGCAAGGGAAAATAACCGGTTGGTTAGTCTAATGAAAGACTATGCAAGGGTAAAACAAAAAGGTTCTAAGGTAGTCGTATTAGGTTAGACCCATCGCTTCTCGAATGAAAGCCGATGACGATAGTAAACCTCAATACTTCTACGGAAGGATACAAAACAGAATGATCAAGAGAAGACTCCTAAAGATCGAGTCTTATCGAAAACGTATGAAGAGAAGACTCCAAAAGATTGAGTCTTATCGGAAAGTATGACAAGTGTTCGGGAACATTATAATTTCACACAAGCGTTTAAAAAGACTTGACCATTTGGATCCACGACCAACCTCACCGCGTAATGCAAATTCAGATTTGGAAGGAGGACTTACTCTAATCGAAGTCCAGACGAGGTTCCAAGTTGTACTTCTTGCCCAAGGTTCATTAATTATGTGCATAACGGCACTTATCTTGTTTTAGTGACAAAGCGTACATTTACGTTACAAGCTTTTAAGATATATCATCTCATCGCGAGAGATATCGAAGGGAATAAATCCTGAATGGCGGCACCAGCTGTTGTGTACCTACCCTGAGTAAGGGTACAGTCATGACCAGAGAAAGTACTAGGGAAAAATCCTCCTAATACCAGTTATAAAGAAACAACTAGACCTCACAAGGCACATAACGTTCCTATGAATACTCGTTCCAACTAAATAGTTAAAATATGTTCCCAAACGACTAGACCTCACAATTGTATCATTTATAAAATATGTTCCCAAACGAAAACAATAGTTCAACCCAATTTAATTAACAATTAAACAATTGATAATTAATGGAAACATGGAATGATAAGCAAGAGCGAACCGCCACTTGCCTTTAATCTAGACGAATGATAGAGCGACGACGGGTTTCTGGGTCAAGAACGGGAACGGAAGATGGATTACAGATTCCTACAACGACGACCCATAACGAAACCCTAGGTTAGATTCGACAATAAAATGATACGAATCTAAGAAGGAACGAACGAAATCGAAAGAACGAAGGTCCCGACCGAGACCGACATGCCCAAGGCCACGATCGCGATTGCAAGAGCAATCCGCGGTCGCGGCTGGGATTCCGCGGTCGCGGCCGTCGAGGACAAGGCCACCGCGAGTGTCATGACAGCGGCCGCGGACGCGGCCGACATTGTCACTGCCGCGGTCGCGGCAGTTCATGTTCGCGGTCGCGGCCATGAACTTCGGCGACTCCGAAGGGAGAAAACTCACCGGCGACGATGCGAGAGGGCTTGGTTCGCGAGGGCTTCGACTCCAGCATTCCTTGCGCCTCCAATGCACCACTCCAAGGCTGCTACCCCGGCGAGGCCTCCGACGACACTTCGAAGATTTCCGGCGAGAGCTCGAAACTCCGGCGACTATGGAAACGAGAGAGAGATTGAGAGGGATCTCAGATTTGGGTGCCCCTAAACCTCCCAAATCGACCTCCTTTTATAGCCCAAAGGAGGAGTCCTCCCCGCCCAGATCAACGGCGAGTCAGACGATCAACGGAGGCACGGACGATGAGACTCTGCAGACGACGCGACGTTGGCGTGTTGGAGTTTTCCGCAGTCGCGGAACCATTTCCGCGGTCGCGGAATATTCTTGTGCCCAGCTCTTCTGAGAGCCATTTTTCTGCGGTCGTGGAATTGCTTCCACGGTCGCGGAATTGCCTTTTCCGCGTCTGTTTCCCCGGGAAAAGGTTTGGCATGGGTTTAAACCCCGGATTATATATATTTGTACCCGAACAAATATTTTAAGCCCCTAAAATACGTCGAATGTATTTTATATCCCTCAGGGAATTTTACAGAGATAAATCTCGATACAGAAAATCCGAACTTCTCTGAAAGCGACACGATTACAGAACGAGGGTTGGGAAAATTACCCAAATACCTGATAAACACTACTTTGTAGGGCTTAAGTAAGAGTCATTAGAGGTTTTATTGGTGCCATTCGGGTAGATTTAGACACATTCATGTGTATGGCGTTTGGGGGCGAAGTTGGTGTATTTGGAGGTGTTTGAGCGGTTTTGGATATCATATGAGACACTGAGGAAGAAACCACATGAGAAGAATAGGAAGAGGAGTGCAATGAAGAGTAGAAGAACCATAGGCTGAATTCAATTGGTTCGTTCTCTCTACTCCGATGTCCAAATGGAGTGATTCCAATTCGAGGAGTTAGCTTTTGAAGTCTACTGCAAGTAATCAAAATATGAGTGCGGTCCTAGTTGGGAATCAAAAGTTACGGCATTTTTACGGAACTGTCGCAGGAGCTGAACCGAAGAACGGAGACCGCCGTACAAAGACGGCGACCGCCGTAATTATGGCGCCCGCCGTGAACCTTACGGCGCCCGCCGCAATTGGATTTCCACCTACCTTGGCTACGAAGTGACCACGGCGCCCGCCCTTTTTTTTCGGCGCCCGCCGCGCCCGCCGTGGGAGATGCGGCGACCGCCGCCGATGTCTGAAGACCGCCGAGTCCGTTTTCTTTATTTGTTTTATTTCGGATTATTTTATTACTTTTTATTTATTTCGTTTTAGGTTAACTTAGCTTTATTTTCCTTTAGTATTTAAGGGTTGAGAGAAAGGCTTGTTTGCCTATAATCTATTATCTTCGTTTTCTATCTCAAAACCCTAATTCCTTTCTACGTTCTACGCTATGAAGAACTAAGCCTCCCTGGCTTAGTCAGACACTGAAGCTTTCATTTTGATTAAGTTGTGAGATTCTCGTTGCTTATCTATTGCATGGTTTTTATCTTTCTCTTGCTTAAGTTGCTTATGATTGATATTGATAATCTCTATGTGGACGCATCTAGGGTTTATTGTTATTGATCTATTGCTAGATTTAGATTGTTACTGGTTGAGCATATCTATTTCGGAGTAGCAACTGTATCGTACTAGTATCTGGTTGTGCTAGTCTTATGCAGAAGAGAACTGATTTACATTCTAGGATAAAAGCTGGTTGTTTTATGCTAGAATTGTATCCAACTATATTCCTATCCATAAGGCTGCTGTTAAACTGAATCTTGATAGTTTCAGGGTTGTTTAATTAGTTAGTGCTAATAGTATCTGGTTGTGCTATTAGTTATATCTGAAAAGGAATTGGAACCACCATTGCATGAGATTTTGAATGAGTATCTAGGATCAACTTGTCATACGAATAGTGGATGTTGTTTGACTAAGTGCTTTTTCCCATTACTAATTTCATCAACTTTTACTTTGTTTACCCTTTTGCATGCTTAGATTACTAAAACTCACAAAACCCCCCTTTTGTTACTTTGCTTTGACACATAATTTGCATACATAGACAGAATTCGCCTCCCTGTGGATTCGACTTTTACTTACCTAGGACTACGGTTTAAGGATTGTTTGGATATTTTGCATAGCAGTTTTTAGAACGACAAAAACCTGTTATCAATACCCTTACTAAAAATGAGGGGTATTACATCACTTCCCCCTTAAGAGAAGTTTCGACCCCGAAACTTGGCCGAATAAACCAAAAAACGAGGCGTTACAGCTAAACATTTTTCTGCTAATCTAGCTTTTGTTGGGAGTCCATTTTTCATTATTTTCCAGACAAGGTTTTTAACTTTGGGATATGTGTCCATCTTCCAGATCCATGAAGAATCATAGGCAGTATAACTCTTGTTTTTGTTAATTAGTTCCATTGCAGAATTTGTAGAAAACCAACCATTTTTGCTAGTTTTCAAGTACATTCTATGATGGATCTCATGTAAGGGTATTGGGATCGAGGTTATTTTTTTGGCTAAATCATATGGTAAACATTGTTCTAGTAAATTCTTGTTCCAAGATTTATTTGGCAACATAAATTCAGCTACCAGGGCATCCTTGTTCATGATTGATTGTGTGTTTATGGTATCACATAAAGGGGTGTTCAAAACCCAGTTATCCGTCCAGAATTTGATTGTTTTTCCATTTCCAACTTGCCAAATTAGTCCAGATTTGAACTCAGCCATGAGTTCAATCATTTTGGACCATTGCCAAGAGCAATTTCCTTTTTTCTCGTAATGAAATATATGGTTTGTTTTCAAGTATTTTTCAGTAATAACTCTAACCCAATAGTTATTAGGTTCTGCTAGGATTTTCCATAGTAATTTGAATTATAGGGCTTTATTCATGTCTTTAGCTTTCCTCAAACCAAGACCTCCTTGATGAGTTGGTTTACATATTTTTTCCCAGCCTATAAGAAGTTTATAGGAGCTGTCTTTGTTCCAAAAAAAAAGATCTATTTAACTTGTCAAGTTCATTATGTGTGTGTGTAGGCAACATAAAACTTTGTATAAGATAGTTAGGTCTTGAAGCCAGATTGGTTTTTATTAGTGTTGTTCTTCCTGCTTGGGAAAGAGAGTTTGCTTTCCATTTAGATAATTGATGTTGGGTGCTAACTAAGAGGTCAACAAAGGTATTCGAGTTAACTCTACCATTAATGATAGGGCAACCAAGATATTTTTTGAGAGATATCATATTTGTGATTGTGAGAGTACCTTGTAATGCTAATTTCTTTTGGTTGGTAACCTTTTTTGTAACTTGAAAAGCCGATTTATGAAAATTGACTTTTTGTCCTGAGATTTTGCAGTACTCATCAATAATATCCTTGATTTCTTTGCCGTTTTCCTCTTTAGCTTTTGAGAAGATCACAATATCATCCGCAAAAGCCAGAAACGGGATTCGTGTTCCTTGTGATTGATTTGAAATCCTAGAGGATTTCGAGTTCTATCTGAAGCTTTTTGGAGTTGTCTAGCAAGGATTTCAAATCCTAGAATAAACAAGAAGGGAGAAAGGGGGTCTCCCTGTCGAAGTCCTCTTGATGGTTTAAAATTTTATATGGGTCTGTTGTTTACAAGTATCGAGAAAGATACCGTTGTAATGCATTCTTTTATCCAGTTGATAAATTTTTCATGGAATCCATACTTTTCCATTATTTTGATAATGAAGTCTCATTCGATTCTATCATAAGCTTTTTCCATGTCTAGTTTTAGAGCAATAAAGCCTTCAGTTCCTTTTTTCGATTTAAAAGAGTGAAAGATTTCATGGGCAATCAAGATATTATCTTGAATGGCTCTGTTAGCAACAAAGGCACCCTGAAGGGGGTGTATTAATTTTTCCATGGTTCCCTTAAGTCTAGTTGTTATGATCTTTGAGATAATCTTATAAATTATAGAGCACAGACTTATGGGTCTATAGTGATTAGTAGAGTTCGGATTGTCACATTTCGGGATCAAGGAGATGAATGTGTGATTTATTTGTTTAAGCAGTTTCCCAGATAGAAAAAAGCTTTTAACTGCTTGGATAACAGAAAGACCTACAATGTCCCAATATTTTTGGTAAAATTCTGCTGTCATGCCATCCGGCCTTGGGGATTTATCCAAGCCAATGTTAAAGACCGCCTTTTTAATTTCTTCATTGGATACATTTCTTATTAATTCCAGATTGTCCTGTGTAGAGATTTCAGGCTGGATTAATTCGATATTTTCCTGGAATAGTCTCTGGTTCATATCCTCACTTCTGAATCTTTTAATGAAATCATTTTTGATTTCATTTCTAATGTTTTCTTCTCTAGTGATGCTTGTTCCTTCTTGTGTTTTGATTTCTTTTATAATTTTTCTATTTCTTCTTCCACTTGTTATTTTGTGAAAATAGCTAGCATTCGTGTCATTATATTTGAGGTGTTTTACTTTAGCTCTTTGGTTCCACTAAATTTTCTGGAAAAATAGAAGTTTTTCTTTTTTTTCTATGATTCTTGTTTGTTTTTTAATGAGATCATTTGTTGGGTGAGTACAGATCTCATATTGGATTTCAAAGAGCTGTTTTTCTATAGTTTGTAATTGTGTGAAAATATTTCCAAAGGTACTTTTATTCCAGATCTTGGCATATTTCTTAAGTAGTTTTGTTTTGGATACAAGATTATACAATCTAGATCCATGATAATTAGTTCTCCAAGCTTGTTTAACAACATTTCTAAAATCCTTTCTAGTCATCAAAATTTTTTCAAATTTAAACGGCTGATTTTTGAAAGGTACTGCTGAATCCAGCTCAACAGAGATGGGACAATGGTCTGAACTGAAAAAAGCAAAATGCTTAGTACAGATATCAGGATACCATTGAAGAATCTGGTGATGAATAAGAACCTTATCCAGTTTTTCATATATGTTATCTATTTTTGTGTTGTTCTTTCGCCAGGTATAGATGTTTCCCTGAATATGGGTATCTGACGTGGCCGAAATATGCAATGTAAATATCGTTGAATGGCCTAATCAAAGTAAAAGTCCTAACAAACCTACTAAACAGATGTATAGCAAGCAAGTAAGGGTCGAACCCACAGGGAAGATCTGATAAAGTATGCAATTATGATTAACAAGTAACAAGGAAGGGGGGTTTTGGTTATCAAACAGAGTAAAGTAAACAACTTTAGTTGATTGAGAATATGATTTGGGGAAAGTAGTTCCACTAGAACGAGATCCACAATACAGAGATGTAATTTGATCACTGAAATCTATTAAATCCAAGTTCTTTAACTATTCTTATGGTTGTTCCTACCCTGATCGTAAATAACTACCAATTCAGACAGTTGTTGATAGTACTTACTACAATATCAATGGAAGAAAACCTTACCACTAATAAAGCAATAGCATTCATACAAGGGTATAGGATACATGCAAATAGAAGAAAACCTTACTATTTAACATGCAAATAATTCTCTCTCACAATTGCACACTCGTATTCCACTATATGCAACAATTGTGTTTGCTACTAGATATGCACTCGTATTCCACTATATGCAAATCCTAGCAATTTGATAAATATTACTCAACCTAGTTGATCAGGCTAAGAAGAATAACGATAAATCAATACTCAATAATATCAAGAGAATTAAACCAACACATATAAGAATAAGAACAAGGAATAGAAATCTCACAAACAAATCAACTGTATTGCTTCAAACGTCTAGTAGAACAAGGGGAAATTAGTGCTCCATTGATGCAAATGAAACCCTAATTGAGAAAAGAAAACAACGATGATAATAAAAGTGTCTGGTGTCTTCTACTCAAGACCTAGAAAAAGGTCTTAAATAGGCAAAGGGAAATAAGTTAAACCTAACGAAAATAGTAAAGGGAATAAAATAATAAAAAGGAAATCCGAAAATGCAAAATAAGGAAATAATGTCTTCGCTGGCCGCGAGGTGTTACGTGCCCACCGCGGGGCGGTGAGATCCACCGTGGGGCGTCAGGTTCCACCGCGGGGCGGTGGCTATCTTCTGGTGCGACCAGCTTCTTCTCTAAGACCCACCGCCGGGTCGAGGTGGCGTCTGGCGCGGGGCGGTGACACCCGCCCTCTCGTTTCTTCAGCTCTTCACTTCTTCTCTTCCGCTCTTCCATACTACCAAGTGTTGGTAGCCTTCTCCAATTAGTCTTCAAGCGGATCCTCATCCATCTTCATCTTCTGCATCCTTCATTAAGCTGTAAATCCCTGGATATCTTCAATTCTCTCCACATCTTCTGGATTACAGACTTAACCTCAAATCTAGTCATAAACTCCTCTAAATAATGCTAATAATTGCTAGTAAAGGTGCATGAAATGACACCTATCAAATTCCCCCATACTTAGACCTTTACTCGTCCCGAGTAAGCTAATGATAAACTTACTCCCTCAATCAAACACCAAGGTCTCAGGAAGTACAAGAAAATAAGACACCAGCAACTATAACATCTCAACAATCAGCTCCAGACAACCAAAATAATATGCACAGCACAACACATCATACAATCAACACCCCACACAATCAAGCTAAAAGGAAAGCAGAGTACTTCCCCCAAGCTTATCCCCAAACACCATAGAGTGAATCAAAATCTAATCCTATCTCCCATCTATCTTCTTATCGCTCCAGAGTGACCTACCCGAATCCTCCTTATATCTCCTCTTCTTATGACGCCTCACCAAGTAAAATGAGGATTCCTAGAAATCACTCTTCTTCTTTTCGCTCATTTTGCCAAGGCGCCCTCTGGGGTTTTCACCAAGCCACTCATTTCATTTTCCAATAGATGTACTCACATAAGCTCACGTCACTCTTGACCAATTGTTACCCCAGCCTAATGCTGGTCCAAGCCACCTGCTTATTGCCTAGGCCGCCCTTTCGGGTTTTTGACCTATCCCAGGATTTCAATGTTAGCCTTTTTTCAAATTTTTGGCTTTTTCTCTTTTTATTCATTTTTCTCCTCAACGACGTAGCAAGTATAGAAATCTTCCCCCATGCTTAAACATTGCATTGTCCTCAATGTAATGAAAGACAAAAGAATAGAAGCATAAGGAAAAGCAAAAAATAACTCACAAACGCCGCTGAGCTGCTTGGACACTGTAGGTGATCGCTGGCGGTGTACTCCAGATATGCATAGGGATCTGGTGTTGGGCGGGTGTCTTCATCTCAATTCTACCGTGCAACCATAGGGGACCACTGTAAGGTGTGGTGGTCATCAAGGACATCAGGGCTGCACGGCCTTCAACTATGGGCCCAGATGTCATCGTGGTATGGGCCCTGGTGTTCCTCCTCATCAGCTGTCGACTATAGGGCCATCATCGTTGTCAAATCAAGTGTAGGGATAAGGTTTCCTCCGTGACAACATGATGCGCATCTCCATTGGAATTCTGGACAGCTCGGTAAAACTTTTTTTTTTTCGGAGTTGAGAAAAGTATACCAGAAATTCGCCGCGGGGCGGTGGGCTCTACCGCGGGGAGGTGGAATTGTCACCGGGATGTGGTGAACAAACTGGGAAAACCGTCTCCTCTCCATTTACTTTCGTACCTGAAATGTTAGTGACAGGCGAATGAAACAAAGCCAAAGAAACTACGAAATTAATCGAAGAGAAAGAAAAATCAAGGAAAAACTACCTCGGGTTGCCTCCCGGACAGCGCCTTAGTTAACGTCGTTGGCTCGACGTACTTCAAATCAACTACCACCTAGAACAGGATCCCCTCGGAATCCTTCTACTTGTCTCCTCCTGTTGGAACCTTCCATGGAAAGGCTTGAACCTTAGACCATGCTCCCTCTTGGACAATGACTCCATAATTGCTTCATTTGGAGCATCTCCCCCATACTTAGAGCGATGTGGGGGCCGATGGGGCTTGACCTGATCATGTTGCACGACACTAGATGAAGGCTTACTGCCTTGTATGGTTAGTGCAGGGGGGCAAGTGCCCAAAATAGAGGGAATGGATTCTCCTATGTCATCAAGTAAGACATCACGCTCATGCAAATCAATAGGTTCAACAATAGCAGAGTATTCAACTATAGTCTCTACTACACTAGTTTTAACATTTTCCTGAATAGGATTATCAATACCACTAATGCAGCAAAGGGAGGGCAATTCAATGGAGTTGACCTTATGAATATTATGCTCAAAAATTACTCCATCGAACTCCATAGTCAAAGTTCCACTATCCACATCAATCTTCGTCATGGATGTTTTCATAAAAGGTCGACATAACATAACAGGGGCAACCTGCTCATCATAGTCCATATCCATTACGAATAAATCAGCAGGGAAAATTAAGGGACCTATCTTAACAAGAATGTCCTCCACAATACCCTTAGGGGGCACACAAGAACCGTCAGCAAGTTGAATCACAATATTGGTATCATGCAAAGGTCCTACTCCTAAAGCTTCAATCAATGAGTAAGTCAAAACATTAATAGAGGCACCCAGGTCTAACAAGGCCTTCTCAAATCGATGCTCACCTATAGCAATAGGAATAGTGAACGTACCTGGATCCTTTCACTTCGCAGGCATACGCCTTTGAAATACCGCCGAGACATGTTCACCAACCGGAACCTTTTTCTGGACCTTCAATTTTTTTGTCCTCTTGACGGTGCATAGCTCCTTCAAAAACTTAGCATATCGAGGGATAGCCTTAATAAGCTTAAGAAGAGGAATGTTCACTTCACATTTTCAGAATGTCTTGAAAAGATCATTGTCGTCGGTGACCCTTCTAGCCTTTAACGCCTCGGGAAAAGGTGCTGGTGGCTTCTCGGAACCAAGAGGGGGGAAGACCGGACGAACATAAGTATCAACACAGACCTCTTCGGTGGAGCTGGGATTTTGGATGTCGGGTCGCGGTGGTCTCACCGCGGGGCGGTGGTCATTGCCGCGGGGCAGTGGATGTGAGGAAGGATAACTGAGGCTCGCCGCCGGGTCGCGGTCAGTGTTGCCGCGGGGCGGTGACATGCATTCTTCTTCACTGGCCTCAGATCCAACTCGCCGCCGGGTCGCGGTGGAGTCCACCGCGGGGCGGTCGCCGATTTTCTCCATCTCAAATTCGCTCTCCTTTTCAGCACTAGGAGGAACGACCAGTTGTTTTCCACTTCGGAGGGTGATGGCACTCACATTTTCCCTCGGATTCACTGTAGTCTGAGACGGCAAGGAATTTGATGTCCTCTGGTCAATCTTGGTCACAACATCAGCCAGTTGGCCAATCTGCCTCTCCATATTCTTTATGCTTGATTCAGTAGTCAGAAGATGAGTGGCGAAGTGTTGAGTCAAGGTCCTGAGCATCTCTTCAGTAGTAGCAGAAGGGTTTTGGCCTTGGGGCCTCTGTTGGTATGGGAATCATTGCTGGTATTGCTGTTGTACTGGCTGTTGACCACCTTGTGGGTCGCTCCATCTGAAACCCGGGTGGTCTCGCCCTCTCGGATTGTAGTTGGGTTGTCCATCAAAACGCGGTCTAGGGAGTCCGTAACCTCCTACAGCATTCACTTCAGCAGTACCTTCCTCCTATAGCTGGGGACAAGCATCAGTAGGGTGGAATTGATCACAGCAAATCCCACATGCTTTGACTTATTGAGGAGTGTTTTGGTTTGCCATTCTCTTCACCATCTCCTTCAACTCAACTAACTCATTCAGCACAGGGCTAGGTCCTGCAGGAGTCACAGCATTGACTCCCCTTCTCTGGTACGTCTTACCAAAGCTCCTGGTACTCTCACTCATCTCCTGAAATCTTTCCATGGCTGCGTCCGATGTCAGATTAAGAATGCTCCCACCGCATGCAGCGTCAACCATCCTTCTCTCTTGATCGAGCAAACTATTGTGTAAGTAGAGAACAAGATCCTGTTTGGCGTATCCGTGGAACGGACAGCTAGAGCAAAGCCTCTTGTACCGCTCAAGATAGTCGTATAGCGTCTCATCAGCACCATGCTCAATGTTAGCAATTGCCTTTTTCAAAGCATTCGCCTTATTTGTTGGGAAGTACTTGTCAAGAAACGCCTTGTGCAGTTTAGTCCAGGTATTGATGGTCCCTGGCGGCAAGTGATAATACCAGTCGCTAGTAGAGTCTAGCAAAGAAAAAACAAAGGCTCTCATCTTTATTTGATCCTCCGTAACATTCCTTGGCTTCATAGTCATGCAGACATTGTGGAATTTACCCAGATGAGATATCGGGTCCTCTCCACTCAAACCATGGAATTTCGGGAGATAAGAAACAACTCCAGATTTCAGCTCAAAGTTCACCCCTTCGTCAAGTGCAGGGATGAAGACAGCCAACGGGGGTTGTGCCCCAATGTTCGGTTCAGTCAGCTCTCTCAGAGTTTCGGCCATTGCAGCAGGAGGAATGTCAACTGGCTCAACCGTCTCAACTGTCTCAACTGTTTCAAACTCTGCTTCTTCTTCTCCTTGATCGCGTAGGTTCGCACAGAATGATCTGTTGATTTCTGGATCAAAAGCAGCTAGAGGGGGGTCAGTAGAACGAGTGTCGACCATAAGATAGGTCTCCACCAAAGTCAATCACAAAAACACACAACAAAACAGAAAACTTCCCCGACAACGGCGCCAAATTTGACGTGGCCGAAATATGCAATGCAAATATCGTTGAATGGACTAATCAAAGTAAAAGTCCTAACAAACCTACTAAACAGATGTATAGCAAGCAAGTAAGGGTCGAACCCACAGGGAAGATCTGATAAAGTATGCAATTATGATTAACAAGTAACAAGGAAGGGGGGTTTTGGTTATCAAACAGAGTAAAGTAAACAGCTTTAGTTGATTGAGAATATGATTTGGGGAAAGTAGTTCCACTAGAACGAGATCCACAATACAGAGATGTAATTTGATCACTGAAATCTATTAAATCCAAGTTCTTTAACTATTCTTATGGTTGTTCTTACCCTGATCGTAAATAACTACCAATTCAGACAGTTGTTGATAGTACTTACTACAATATCAATGGAAGAAAACCTTACCACTAATAAAGCAATAGCATTCATACAAGGGTATAGGATACATGCAAATAGAAGAAAACCTTACAATTCAACATGCAAATAATTCTCTCTCACAATTGCACACTCGTATTCCACTATATGCAACAATTGTGTTTGCTACTAGATATGCACTCGTATTCCACTATATGCAAATCCTAGCAATTTGATAAATATTACAAAACCTAGTTGATCAGGCTAAGAAGAATAACGATAAATCAATACTCAATAATATCAAGAGAATTAAACCAACACATATAAGAATAAGAACAAGGAATAGAAATCTCACAAACAAATCAACTGTATTGCTTCAAACGTCTAGTAGAACAATGGGAAATTAGTGCTCCATTGAGATGAAAATGAAACCCTAATTGAGAAAAGAAAACAACGATGATAATAAAAGTGTCTGGTGTCTTCTACTCAAGACCTAGAAAAAGGTCTTAAATAGGCAAAGGGAAATAAGTTAAACCTAACGAAAATAGTAAAGGAAATAAAATAATAAAAAGGAAATCCGAAAATGCAAAATAAGGAAATAATGTCTTCGCTGGCCGCGAGGTGTTACGTGCCCACCGCGGGGCGATGAGATCCACCGCGGGGCGTCAGGTTCCACCACGGGGCGGTGGCTATCTTCTGGCGCGACCAACTTCTTCTCTAAGACACACCGCCGGGTCGAGGTGGCGTTTGGCGCGGGGCGGTGACACCCGCCCTCTTCTTTCTTCAGCTCTTCACTTCTTCTCTTCCGCTCTTCCATACTACCAAGTGTTGGTAGCCTTCTCCAATTAGTCTTCAAGAGGATCCTCATCCATCTTCATCTTCTCCATCCTTCATTAAGCTGTAAATCCCTGGATATCTTCAATTCTCTCCACATCTTCTGGATTACAGACTTTACCTCAAATCTAGTCATAAACTCCTCTAAATAATGCTAATAATTGCTAGTAAAGGTGCATGAAATGACACCTATCAGTATCCAATAGTTCACATTCATTCTTAAAATGACGTAATCTTGCAAATTTTGTCAAAGGTGGTAGAATCTCGCCTAATTTTTCAAAAGGGTCTTGTATTTCGTTCAGACCTCCCATAATAATGCACGAAAGAGAGCAATTTTTAATATAGGGGATAAATTCGTTCCAGAACACATTCTTAGTAGATTCGTTTGGTGGCGTATAAGTTAGGATTAGCATAAGTTTTTTGTTTGTGAGCAGGTTTGTATACTTAATACTAATGAATCTTGTTTCAATTTGTTCAATTTCAAGGATTTCATTTGTAAGTTGGTAGGTCTTCCACATTACGCAAATGCCCCCCACGAAACCCGTAGCTGGGACACAGTAGAATTGATCAAAACCCGCTTTTTCCACACTTTTTCATGTGGTTCTTTCTTTGTTCTTGTTTCAAATAGTGCTAGTAGTTGTATTCGTTCAATTTTGCAGAAAGATTCAACATCCATCCAAAAGATTTTCTTTCCGATTCCACGACAATTCCAGGTTGTGATCTTCATAAAAAATCAGTAATATTATTGCCCCATATCCTAAGACATTTAGGGGACTTATTAAAGGGTGGTAGGGTAAGGAGTTTCATAGAGGTTCCGTTTTTATATTCATGTTTGTTCATATGTAATGTAATACAAAGTAGATTCAGAAGTTTGTTCACTGGTTTATTAACTTGAAAACCAAACCCAAATTTCCATATTTGATTTTCCCAAGTTTTCATTTCATGCTTTATTTTGAGGGGGAGTTCATCCCATCATTCAAAAATATATGATTAATCTTTATTTTGAGGTAAGGATTCATACAAAAAATGTAGAAATAAACCCAAATCACACATGTGTTCCGTTCATCACAAGAAATCCAGGTGATAGTCGGAGATGTATTGATACAAATTTTCCAGATTTCAAATGACAAGAATTCAACATAAGGCAAGTTCTCATCATTGTTCAAAAGGGATTTGTTCCCAGAGGTAAACCTCTCGAGCTGTTTGTTCAGGAGATAGGTTTTCAATGTTTGTTCAATTTTGAGGAAGTGTTCATGTCTGGTTGTTTTGGTCTGGACGTCGGTTCCAAAAGTTTGCTCTTGAGATGTTGGTTTGTCCTTTATGACCTGATTCACACAAAGGAAGGTAAAGCAAATATAAGAATTTTGAAAGCAACTAAAGTAAAGGAGGGAAGGATAGTGTATATCTATCAAGGGCTTTGATATGTAAGGAACTTTGTTCAGGGTGTATTTGTTCAAAGAGTTCCACTTGTTCGTATTTGGCATTTTGTGTGCGAGTTGATGAGGTTCTTCCCTGTACAGCTTTGTTCTTTTTGAAGTATTGATGTTTAGTATAACCTGGTCACAACTCAACAAAGACAGAGACAGGTGATTAGTCCAATTTGCATGTTTGTAATGACAAGAAAAACAGCATACCTTGTCAAATATAAGGTTCCATATAAGGTTGAAACATATTATAAACCTGTAAGAAAACTGTCTGACCACACCAAGAGCAATCAAGCAGTAACTCAATTTCCAGTGCTCAAAATAGTTAGAAAACCAAAAACTAAAAGATTGGTAAAGAGACCAGTAGACATTGTGCAAAACTCTACCCAAGATGTTTCCACCGAAGGTATGAGTCAAATTGTTCAGGCTCAGATTGGTCAATTTGTTCCAGTTGTTCATCAGAAAGATGTAGAGAGTATTAATAGGATTAGCTAGACATGTCTCATGGAAATCCAAATTGGTCAAGGCAGTTACGCAAGGATTAATATGGCAATGTAGTGCAATACACAACAAGTATTCTAGCCCATACCATTCCAAATCATAGATCCAACCAACAAAGAGTGGTTGATCAAAGCTGTCTATAAACCATAAAGGCCACCCAGCAGAATAAAGAGTAGTATGTATGAGAGTAATTGTTCAAAATCAATTTGTTCATAGAATAACCTTTGTTCAGGCTGATCCTATTGTAGTCAACATGTTGATGTTGTCCTTTGTTCATAGTCCTGCTCTGTGAGGTGATGAATCTTGAGGTTGCCATCCTTTCATCAAGATTTGGCAGCCATTCCAAGCAAAGCCAAGAAGATCCTCCCTCATCAATGTGTAAAGTCTCATAAACTAGACCAACAGAATCTTCACATAGGTGGTTCCTCACCATCCAAGCAACCCAGTTATCCAGATTTTCCTGAAGATCAAGTTTCATCATCACAGAAAGCAACGGATTCAGGTCTAGAGCACTCTCAGTGTCATGAAGAGAGCACCAAGACAAAGCCACAAAAATGAATGAAAGGCTAGACAGGTTCAAAGTGAAGGTGATAAACTGCCAAGGCCAAATAACAATATGAAATTTGCCAGCTAATAAACAGATAAGAGGTGGGAAGTAACCACAAATTTTAGGAAAGATCTTACGAATCAAAGAACTAAACAACAAACGCATAGCCCAAAGATTACGATCGAGATTGTTCAGGGAGTTGAAACTCCAAACATGATTGTTCAGGGTGTTATTATTCAGAATATGGTTTCTAAGGTGAATCCAAATACCATTGTTCAGGCAAGCATTGTTCAGGTTAAGGCGATCATTGTTCAAGCAAGCATTGTTCAGGTTAAGACTACAAGAGCGGATCCAGTCAAGAGAGAAGTAAAAGAGGAAAACAAGAAAGAAGAGGTAAAACTGCAAAAACAATAATAAAGGTAAGTAGAGATAGCACCTGAGCAGGAGCATCCCATATTTCCCAGATCTGGGGGAGTTGAGCGAAAGATCACACCAGATCTTCACTCTCTTCGTTCGGAAGGAGGTGAGCAGTTGACCACAGAAGTTCTTCCCACGGCCAGCAGAAGCATGATCAAGGTCACCATCACCATCCCAGAGCTCAGCCTTTGAGAAGTGGTGGAGGTAGGGATCTTCGAGATTCACAGAAGGGACATCCCTGCCCTCGCCGACCGCAGTCCACTCCCCTAGCAGGCCCGGATCCCAGACCGGCTCTTGGAAGCTTCCTCTGTCGACGCACGAAGAAGGGACATCCCTGTGAGGTGATGAATCTTGAGGTTGCCATCCTTTCATCAAGATTTGGCAGCCATTCCAAGCAAAGCCAAGAAGATCCTCCCTCATCAGTGTGTAAAGTCTCATAAACTAGACTAACATAATCTTCACATAGGTGGTTCCTCACCATCCAAGCAACCCAGTTATCCAGATTTTCCTAAAGATCAAGTTTCATCATCACAGAAAGCAACGGATTCAGGTATAGAGCACTCTCAGTGTCATGAAGAGAGCACCAAGACAGAGCCACAAAAATGAATGAAAGGCTAGACAGGTTCAAAGTGAAGGTGATAAACTGCCAAGACCAAATAACAATATGAAATTTTCCAGCTAATAAACAGATAAGAGGTGGGAAGTAACCACAAATTTTAGGAAAGATCTTACGAATCAAAGAACTAAACAACAAGCGCATAGCCCAAAGATTACGATCGAGATTGTTCAGGGAGTTGAAACTCCAAACATGATTGTTCAGGGAGTTATTATTCAGAATATGGTTTCTAAGGTGAATCCAAATACCATTGTTCAGGCAAGCATTGTTCAGGTTAAGGCGATCATTGTTCAAGCAAGCATTGTTCAAGTTAAGACTACAAGAGCGGATCCAGTCAAGAGAGAAGTGAAAGAGGAAAACAAGAAAGAAGAGGTAAAACTGCAAAAACAATAATAAAGGTAAGGAGAGATAGCACCTGAGTAGGAGCATCCCAGATTTCCCAGATCTGGGGGAGTTGAGCGGAAGATCACACCAGATCTTCACTCTACCCGTTCGGAAGGAGGTGAGCGGTTGACCACAGAACTTTTTCCCACGGCCAGCAGAAGCAGGATCAAGGTCACCATCACCGTCCTAGAGCTCAGCCTTTGAGCAGTGGTGGAGGTAGGGATCTCCGAGATTCACAGAAGGGACATCCCTGCCCTCGCCGACCGCATTCCACTCCCCTAGCAGGCCCGGATCCCAGACCGGCTCTTGGAAGCTTCCTCTGTCGACGCACGAAGAGGGGAGCTGAGGCGACGAGATCCTCAGAGACGGAATCGGAAGAATAATACAACCCCCCAACCCGCACAACCGACGAGAAGATTGTTATGAGAAGAGCTTTGGTCATGATGGAGATTGAAGTCAAATTGGAGGTTGAGATCGGAGACCAGATTGTGGTGTTTGATTTCAAAGAGCTGCGGTGGCCAAAATGTGTTTAGGATTTCAAGGGGCGGGTTGGGGAGAGGGCTTGGGAGCGTTTAAAAAACAATATTGAAATTATAGAGGAAAACTTTAAATAATTACTTGACTAGGTTATCTACAATTTCACCTATTACATTAATTATGAAAATTGAATCTTATATTCAAACAACCTTGAAAATATTCCAGAGCTAAACTTCAACCGCAAGCCTTCTTTTCCGTCTTGTTACTTCTAGACAACCTAAGGCAAGTAGACTGATGTGTCGTGTGGGACGGATGACACCAACCAACCATACAAGGAAATATAGCAGTTGGTTAGTCTAATGAAAGACTATGCAAGAGTATTTTATGTGAGGTTTATGTGGTCATATCCAGCTATTATCATTGTCTCTCGAATAAAGGCCTATAGACGATATATAACTAGAATACTTCCACTGAATTGAAGGATTGACAAAAGAGACATGCATTAAGAGAATACCCGAATGAATGTGGGTATTATGGGAAGAAGATATGAAATTGTTTAGGAATGTTTTAAATCAACACAAAACATATATAAAACTTCACTGAATAATTGGGTCCGACCAACCTCTTCGCATAATGCGAATTCATATTGGAAAGACAACCCGCTTAAACTGGAGCACGAGCGGTTTCCAAGTTGTACTACTCGCTCGAAGTTTATTAATTATGTGCTCTCAAAACTTATATTCTTTAATTTCAACACACCACATTATCTTAAAGATTTTAAAAATTCTCAAAAATATCGAGACCAAAACAGGTGACTCATTGTCAACCCACACAGTGCACTAGTTAGGTCTCCGGACACTTCTTATTCCATAATGAATAAAGAAGCATAGTCATGACCAACCAAGTATTAGGTAATTAAGCCTCCTAAGACCAAATTATAAAAAGATTGTTACGCCTCACAATGCCATAATATCTCTTTCACACATGACTATTAAAGTCCACACAAAATGTCTATAAAGTCCACACAAAATGCAGAAAGTCCAAATCCAATACCGTTATTTCAACGATAACAATATTAATCATATATACATATTACAACTATATATATCAATATAACTATCAATATAGATACAAAATTGTTTTAAACACACAAGGGTTCCCAAACACTTAATTTGGTATTAGAAACTACCCAATTAATTAACAATTAATTTCAATATTAATTGTCGGCCAAATAACGAACTGAAATGACAAGAACGAACCATCACTTGCCTTAATTTCATTTAAAATGAAAGACGACGCGGAAGATTAGCGTTGATTCGAATTTCGAGAGCTTGCCTCCTCACTTCTATCCCGATCCAAGAGCGATTCTGAGACGTACCCATAAATAAATTATCATTAGTTAATTTATTTTAAACAATCTCATGAACCTATTTCACAAAGATTTTAAGATTTATAAAACTAATTGTTGAATATCTATACCTAATCCAATACGAACCAATTAAGTTAAGACTAATTATTTTATTTTATTAACACATAAGTACCCATCCAACAATCTTTGTAAATAACAATTATAAAGTCTAATTGTTATTTTTGCTATTTAAAATAATATAA
Organism: Rheum nobile; assembly: GCA_027886185.1. Taxonomy (NCBI): domain Eukaryota; kingdom Viridiplantae; phylum Streptophyta; class Magnoliopsida; order Caryophyllales; family Polygonaceae; genus Rheum; species Rheum nobile. Next base: position 327,411 of record WOAB01000571.1, read on the forward strand.
CATTATGATATTTACCATATATAAATAATGTTGCATTATCATAATTAATTAAAACCTAAAACATACTAATCACACCATTAACACCCCTCCTAATACCAGCAACAACAATAATTTGTGATTTTCAAATGAAAAGTACGCACAAACTCACCATGGGTTCACAAAGGTGGCTCGACGGGCTCGATGGGGGCTGGAAGCAACTGGGTGGTGTCGGCCTGGTGGCGTGGCTGATCTGCGGTGGCGAGCTGCGCTGGTGTCCACGAACAGCAGTGAACAAAGGCGAACATGGGTTGTTGTGCAGCCGGGTTTGGATGACTCGTATGGGCACGTTAGAGGTCCAAACGGAGCAAGATCGGAGGCTATGGACTCGTGGCGATGCGGGCTATCACTGAGGATGAAAGTTGACGGCGGTCGAACACCACTGGCGCCAGAAAACCACTGAATCAGTATGTATATGAAAACAGAGCACTCGCACACTTTCGATTGGTTTAGAGCAAAATTGGATGACGAAAGCCCATCGATTGGGCTCGAATTTATAATGGCTATGGTTGCCTTCAATCCCAAGATCAGCATCGCTCAATCAACTCATCTCATTTGATTCATATCGAATCGAATTTTGAAAGTTTCCATTCGATTAAACCCAAAACTTTATCCTTTTTATTTGGGATGAATCCGGACGATTCTTTGCTCAATTGAGCCGAAATTCATGGGGCTTTGATAGATAATTGATTTATCTCACTCCTAAATTTTACGAATTGCAATCGTTCACAAATGAGCGCGAATTTTGCATTTGAAATTGGAATCGAATTGGGAAAAAAACAGAGCAAGGTACAATAGTATTCAGCCCAATTCTTATTATTTACGTACGGGCTCCCCTATATTCTACTTAGTTGCAATTTTTTCCCAACTTTTCAAAGTTGTGGCAAAATTATCCCTAATTATGTTTAATTACACATCTTAACCCAAGTTTAAGATGAAAGAAAATTAAATTAGTCTAGTATTACATTTAAGTCACATTTTCTCAAAAGTTTAACAATATTTAAACCCTAATCAGCATGTTGTTAATCTCAATTTCAATCATTTATGTTAAATTGATAAGTTTATTTATATTGTTTATTAACATAAGGTTAATATAAATCTAATAAACCATGACTTAAAGAGATAACTTACTTAGGTTAAGAATTATCTTATTCCTACATGGAATAAACATAATTAATTTTATAACCTTTATAATAAAACTCAAAACTCAAAAACTACATTCACGGTTACACTTGCTTATTAGTTTCTACACTATACTACTGTAACCCATTTGATAATTTGTACAATAATTATCTTAACATAGTTTCTTGACTTTAGTTAATGAAAATTTAAATTACTCTTTTATAAAATAAATTTCATAACTGTAATATTATCAAGATAGAATTACAATAATGTTCTTCTATTTTAAGTGGGATATTACAATACTACCCCTTTAAAAATAGTTTTGACCCTGAAACTAGCACTTAAGAGGATGGAGAACAATCACACGTGTTCGAGACATCACTCTACACATTGTGAGTCAAGTCAAATCCTAACAATACTCAGCTTGGATTGCATTGACACTCAGCAAATACCAATTGAACACAAAACTCATAATGAGTAGGAAATTAGATACTTTCCAAAAACATGAGATTAACTCTTTATTAGATGAAACGATAAACATAAATCAACTAAAAAGTTTTTTACTGAAAAGAAATACTCAACCACAAAAGCTACAGACACATATATCTTAGTCCTTATTATTAGGAAATCTTAAAGGTCTAATTATTAGCCTCATCTGCCTATTGCATTACATAAAGTCGTTTCCCTTGGCTAGAGGACCCAACGGTTGCCTTGCCTTTATTCTGAGCAGTTGACTTCACATAAGTTGTAATAGTCAAGTCATTGTTCTATCCATTACTATTCATTGGTGCCTGATGTGACTTTGTCTTCCCTTGACTCTTCAAAAGACAAAAAGTTTCCATATGTCCTTCTACTCCACAAGTGTAGCAAACTTGTTTGTTCCTCTACCACTCAAAACTTTTATGCCCAGAATCACCACAGTTGTAGCATCAAATATTGCAACCACTCCATCCTCAGCCTTTGGTGGAGCCAGACTGAGTCGTCTTAGTCTTAGAATGACTAGACTTCTCAAACTTAGTAGGCGATGTCGGTCGTTTAAATTCATTGAACTTCCGACCATGTTGCTCACCTTTTGCCTTATTCTTCTCCTCAAGCTTCCTAGTAGATTCTTCTAGGGTAACTTCTACTTGTATGTTGCATCCACATATTGCTCCAAGGTAGAGCAACCATGACACAACATTAGAGGTTTTATTTCCAAGTTCATCCATTCATAGAAGTACCAAATCTTTTGCTCTTCGGTGTGCGCATCGGACCTAGGATAATGCAACAAATAATTGAACTTTGCAGCTAGTTCAGTCACCTTTAAACCCTCAGTCTCAAGGTATAAAAATTCTTTCAAATTTGCCTCTCTCATAGCACGAGAGAAGAACCAATCAGTGAGCTTTGCTTTAAACATCGACCAATTCAGATTTGGATGGTCAGCTAGGCTAGTACCTTCCCACCATGCACTAGCTCGATCTTTTAGATTCAAAGCGAAACTATATGCACCTTTTTAGCCTTGATGTAGACAATATTTTGGAATAGTCGCTCCATGTGAGCAACCCAATAGAAGACATTGACTGGTTTTCTGGTCCCTCATAGCTATCTGGGTGCATTAAGTTGATCGTCATTAACGCTCGACTATAGTCCAACTTGTATCATATGGCACTTTGACCAATTCCAATTGATGAGGGATCATCTACATCAACTCAAGTGCCTACATTTGATGGCGCTATCACACGAGCAAGAGCTAGGGAGATCCAACAAGATTTGGACAAGGTCGTGACATTCTCCTTGTCCAAAGAGCAAGCCATGTTGGAGGATCTTCCCAAGCTAGAGTTGAAGACCTTGTTAACCATCTCAGCCCAAGAAGACCTCAAGAATGTTGAGGGAATTGCGTGAACTTTGTAGTAGGGTTTATAACATCATTTCCTATGTTTTATTGTTGGTTTAAGACATCCGTTTGCTTAAGTTTAGGACCGGCTCCTTAGAAGTATTTAAGGGAGCCTTAGCTTGTTTTGTTGGCACGTTAGAACTTTGTCCAAAAGGAAGATATTCAGTTTTTCAATCCAAAAGAGAGCGTTTGGAGAGGAAAACACAAATTGGTCTTGATTAGCTTAGTTGTTCTTGTGTGTGTCAATCTTCCTAAGAGATTGGTGTTCATAGGCCTCCATAAGCATCCTCCTTGTGCTTCGGCTGCCATGGCCGTTGTGTAAGGTTGTATTGGTAAGGGTTGAGTCTTCATTTGGTATGGTTCTTCATCTCTAATATCAAGGGTTATATCATTGTTGGGATCGGTTTTTCCTTCTATCCCTGTTTCTGTTTTCTTTGGTTGATTTCCGAAAGCTAATGCACATTGTCTTCTTGTTTTGAGTCTTTTCGGAGGTTTGGTGTCTAGATCGAGTGCGTGCGGAATAACCCCCATATCAAGTGGTATCAGAGCTAGTTGACACCATCCACCACCGCCAACGCCGCCGAGTCGCCACCCTTGGGTTTGCTTAGCCTCCCTTTGGCTCTTGTGTTTGTTTGAGGTTCCGGTTAGTATTTCAGTGTCTTCGAGTCCTTTGTGTCCTTTACTTGTCTTGATCTTGTGTTTATGGAGTTGGAGAACTTTCAGCCACCCCTACGCCGCCAGAAACCACCCTGCTCCGGCCACCAGCCACAACACCAGCCAACTCCCCACGTCCCAAAGATAAACCGTCCACTTCCCCACTACTACTCCCATGTTTCGGTCAGCAAGCAAAGGAAAAGAAGGAAAATCTAATTAAAATCAGAATTGTTGCAACCACTGACCCATATCCCTATTTTCACTCCCCACCCTTTGACCTTTTCAAACACAATCCCAACCTTATCAGCCCACATCTCGGTTGAATTCAAATTCAAACCCAACCAAACTCGGCAGCCTCTATCAACAAGTGAAGCCCATCTTAGTCTATATTTTCATATTGCAAGCATCTTAGGTTAGTATTTTATTTTCGTGTATTTTATTTTGAGACAAAAAAAAAAAGTGATCATCAAAAAAAAAAAGTGATCATAAAAAAAAAAAGTCTCTTGCATTATATTTTATGTACATGTTCTACTATCCTAAGTTGTAATTGTCTTAGACTATGGTCTATACTTAGTCGTTTCTCAAACGAAAATCAAGAGGTTCACAAGCCCGGCACACCAAGGTATACTAACCTTACCCTAGCCGTTCAAACACCTACCCTATGCCTAACCCTTCTTCCAACTCCATTGGTGCATTTCAAGGCAAGGCAAGGTATGTTTGACCCTCTTGAGTTCAGATTTTGAGTTGTCAATCTTACATTGCATTTCATTCTTGCATTGTAGTTCTTTCTTAGAGTCTCTTTTCTTCTCTTTTGTTGCGTCTTCCTTTGTTAATTTTCGTGAACTGTCTGCCGAGCTATCCCTTAGCTCACGCCTTTACACTTTCATAGCTTGTGTTGTCTATGCATTGAACTCACGTAGGGTTATTGATCCATACAAGGCAATACTTCAAGAAGCGACATCAACACCAATTAGAGCGTGAGAGAATCAAACACAAGAGTGAAACACTTGTGAGGTGATTTTCTGTTTTCACTAACCCTAACGTTGTTGTGTGTTTCATTGTTTTGATCATGTCTAAATCAGTGAGCCCCACTCGTTCAAGGAGTTCCGAGCCGGTGCCACCTGAGGTGTTTAACCTCCTCAAACAAATGTCGGATACCCTCACTAGTTTGTCCACTCGGATGGCCACGTTGGAGTCTAGGACACCGCAGCCTACGACCATTCCTTTAGGCACCAATGTGGGAACCGGGGGTCCTTCACATGATCCATCAAGGGCACCCCTTCCGGACCAAAGGGCCACCTATAATGCCGCAAGGGCCGCAGCCAACCAGGAGACGCCGCCCTTGTCTACCACTCACCCGGCCGTGTCACGCCATGACACTCCTCAAGGCGTCGGTCCCTTTCACCCTAACCGGGGTCAAGCTCACCGAGATCAAGGTTCGATTCCTAACTCTCCTATGCATAGAATTCCTTATGCTCCTAATCTTTTTAATGAGTTCCAAGGTTACCAAGATGAGTATATGGATGAGGAGGGCAGGAGAGCCGAGCCACTTAGGGGATACCAGCCACGGAGAGGCCGAGAGCCCGAGCAAGATGGCATTGGGCGCATCAAGGTCAAAATTCCAAGCTTTGAGGGCAAGTGTGATCCGGACATTTACCAAGAGTGGGAGACCAAAGTGGAGCAAATTTGGTCTTGTCATAACTTCCCTGAGCATAAGAAGGTCCAATTGGCTGTGTTAGAGTTCAATGGCTATGCCTTGATTTGGTGGGACAACTTAGTCAAGGAGAGGAGAAGAGCATTGGATCCGGCCGTGGATACTTGGGACCAAATGAGAGCCTTGATGAGGACTCGTTTTGTTCCTCAACACCACACAAGGGACTTACGCCAAAGGCTGGAAAATTTGAGGCAAGGCTCCATGTCTGCCGAGGAGACCTATAATGCCAAGCAAGTGGCCATGGTGAAGGCCAATGTGGTGGAAGATGAGGAAACAACTATGGCAAGGTACCTCCGCATACTCAATACCTTTATGGCTAATGAAATTGATTTGTATCCATATAGGACCATGACGGAGCTCCTACACTTAGCCATCAAAGTAGAGAGAAAGACTAAGGCAAGGAGCCAAGGGCCGAGAGGGCCAAGTGGGGTTCCCAATGCTTGGAGGAACCAACCTAGTCGTGGCTTTCTACACCAAGGCCGAGAGCACTCAAGTGCAAGGGAGGGCCCTAGGACGCCTAGCACGGACCTAGGAGGAATGAAGAGGAGTGCGCCACCAAGTGGATATCCAATCCCTCCAAAGACTTCGGATGGTCCTTCTAATGGACCCAAAGGGAGTACCTCTAACCCTACTTCTAGGACTAGAGACATTGAGTGTTTTAAGTGTCGTGGTAGAGGCCACTATGCTAGGGATTGCATCAACACTAGAACTCTTGTTATTAATCATCTAGGGCTTTATGAAAGTGAAAGTGATAGAGAAGATGATGAATGTGTTGATGAGCATGTTGTGCATGATTCTGATTTGCATGAAAATGATGATGGCATTGAGTTTGAGCATGGAGAGTCTTTGATTTGTAAAAGAACATTGCATGTGCAACCGACCCCTTGTGAGGACAATCAAAGAGAAAACTTGTTTCATACTCGATGCTTAGTTAAAGGAAAAGTGTGCAATATGATAATTGATGGAGGTAGTTGTTGTAATATAGCTAGCACCGAATTGATCACTAAATTACAACTAGCTACATTCTATCATCCTAGGCCATATAGACTTCATTGGATGAATGATTGTGGAGAGCTCAAAGTGAATAAGCAAGCTAAGATTACATTCACCCTAGGACATTATGAAGATACCATTTTGTGTGATGTTGTTCCTATGCAAGCTTGTCATCTCTTGCTAGGAAGGCCTTGGCAATATGATAGGAGAGTTGTGCATGATGGCTTTACTAATAGGCATTCTTTTACTCATAAGGGCCAGAAAGTTGTCTTGAAACCTATGACTCCTCTGCAGATTGTCGAAGCTTATGAGAAGAAGAAGAAGGAAGACTTGGAGAGCAATGAGAAGGGGAAGCTAAGCTCACGGCAGCAAGAGGGCACCTCCCCAAAGCCGCCCCAAGTCTTAGTTGTCCAGCCCCCTAGTGTCCTAATGGCGTCCAAAAGTGAGCTGTGAGATGAGTGTCTACCTTTAGATACCACCCTCATGATCTTGTGCAAGAAGCTAGCCGCCTTTAGTGAGGACACCAAGGCAACCCTTCCCTCTAGCATCCAAGCCATCCTAGATGAGTTTAAGGATGTGTTCCCGGATGAGATACCCCACGGCCTTCCTCCCTTGAGAGGTATTGAGCATCAAATAGACCTCATTCCTGAAGCCACCCTTCCAAACCGGCCAGTCTATAGAATGAACCCTAAGGAGAGTCAAGAGGTCCAAACACAAGTCCAAGACCTTTTAGACAAGGGTTATGTGAGGGAGAGTTTGAGCCCATGTGCCGTACCCGTCCTCTTGGTGCCCAAGAAAGATAGTTCATAGAGGATGTGTATTGATTGTCGAGCCATCAACAACATCACAATCAAGTACCGCCATCCAATCCCGCGCCTAGATGATATGTTAGATGAGCTCCATGGTGCCACCATTTTTACCAAGATTGATCTAAGGAGCGGCTATCATCAAATTAGGATGAAGGAGGGAGATGAGTGGAAGACGACATTCAAGACAAAATTCGGACTCTATGAGTGGCTTGTAATGCCATTTGGTTTGACTAATGCCCCCTCTACTTTCATGCGCTTAATGAACTATGTTTTGAGGCATTTTATTGGGAAATTTGTTGTGGTATATTTTGATGACATTCTTATATACAGCAAGTCCCTAGAAGCACATGAGAATCACCTAAGGGAAGTCCTCTATACTCTTAGAGTAGAGCACTTGTATGCTAACTTAAAGAAGTGTGATTTCTGCACTAATAGAGTCATTTTCCTTGGTTTTATAGTAAGCACACAAGGGCTGCAAGTGGATGAAGAGAAGATCAAGGCAATACAGGAATGGCCCACGCCGACTTCCATTGGGCATGTGAGGAGCTTCCACGGCCTTGCTAGTTTTTATAGAAGGTTTGTCAAGGATTTTAGTACAATTGCCGCACCCTTGACCGAAATCACCAAGAAGCATGCGCCATTCGTGTGGGGAGAAGCACAAGAGAGAGCCTTCAACAATCTGAAGTGGAGGCTCACCAATGCACCCCTATTAGTGCTCCCAGACATCACTAGACCCTTTGAGGTGGAGTGTGATGCAAGTGGCATTGGCATTGGAGGTGTTCTCATGCAAGGAGGTAAGCCTATTGCCTTCTTTAGTGAAAAGTTGAAAGGTGCTTGTCTTAATTACTCTACTTATGATAAAGAGCTTTATGCATTGTTTAGAGTATTAAAGACATGGCAACATTATTTGTGGCCTAGAGAGTTTATTTTGCACACGGATCATGAGTCTTTGAAACACTTTAGGAGCCAAGATAAGCTTGATAGAAGACATGGTAGGTGGATGGAATTTATAGAGACGTTTCCCTACGTCATTAAGTATAAGAAGGGTAAGGATAATGTTGTTGTGGATGCCCTATCTAGGAGACATGCATTGATCACTACATTAGACTCTAAGGTGTTAGGTTTTACTTACATTAAGGAGTTATATGAGGATGCTGTTGATTTTGGGGCTACGTATAAGCTTTGTGTGGAGAAAGGTTCTTTAGGTAAGTTCTACTTATTTGAAGGATTTTTATTCAAGGTTGATAAGGTGTGCATTCCTAGGTGTTCTTTGAGGCTTTTTCTTGTAGAGGAAGCCCATAAGGGCGGCCTAATGGGACATTTTGGCCGAGATAAGACCTATCATATGCTGCATACCCACTTCTTTTGGCCACACATGCTTAGGGACGTAGAGCACTTAGTAAAGCGATGTTTAGAATGTCTTAGAGCCAAGTCTAAGGTGAAACCGCATGGGTTGTACACTCCTTTACCTATTCCCACAGCCCCTTGGGAGGATATTAGCATGGATTTTATTGTGGGGTTACCTAGGACTAAGAAGGGGAGGGATTCCATCTTTGTTATAGTGGATAGATTCTCTAAGATGGCCCATTTTATTGCTTGCCATAAGACGGATGATGCTTCTAATGTGGCTACCTTATTCTTTAGGGAAGTAGTTAGATTGCATGGGGTCCCTAAGACTATTGTGAGTGATAGGGATGTGAAGTTCCTTAGTTACTTTTGGAGGACTCTTTGGGGAAAACTAGGTACTAAACTCTTGTTTTCTACCTCTAGTCATCCCCAAACGGATGGTCAGACGGAAGTAACTAATCGAACCCTCACAGCTCTTTTGAGGGCTGTTATTAAGAAGAATTTGAAGGCTTGGGAGGATGCATTACCTCATGTAGAATTTGCATACAACCGGGCTATTCATTCATCCACCCAACTCACCCCCTTTGAATGTGTGTATGGCATGAACCCTTTAACCCCTCTTGATCTTAAGTCGTTACCTATGAAGGAGCGAGATGATTTGAATGCAGGAAATCAGGTGGAGTACATAAGGGAATTGCATGCAAGGACTCGCCTCAAGCTCCATGAGAAGGCTGCCTCCAATGCAGCCCGTGCAAACCGTGGACGTAAGAGGGTCATTTTCCAATCGGGAGACCTCGTTTGGGTCCATATGAGGAAGGAACGCTTCCCCGAAAAGCGCAAGTCCAAGCTATCACCACGGGGAGATGGACCTTTCAAAGTGCTAAGGAAGGTGGGCGACAATGCCTATGTGTTGGAGCTGTCCGAGGAGTATGGAGTTAGTGCTACATTCAATGTTGGCGATCTCACACTCTATGAGGCCAATGATGAGGAGCTAGCGGATTCGAGGTCGAATCCCTCCCAAGAAGGGGAGGATGATGAGGGATCATCTACATCAACTCAAGTGCCTACATTTGATGGCGCTATCACACGAGCAAGAGCTAGGGAGATCCAACAAGAGTTGGACAAGGTCGTGACATTCTCCTTGTCCAAAGAGCAAGCCATGTTGGAGGATCTTCCCAAGCTAGAGTTGAAGACCTTGTTGACCATCTCAGCCCAAGAAGACCTCAAGAATGTTGAGGGAATTGCGTGAACTTTGTAGTAGGGTTTATAACATCATTTCCTATGTTTTATTGTTGGTTTAAGACATCCGTTTTCTTAAGTTTAGGACCGGCTCCTTAGAAGTATTTAAGGGAGCCTTAGCTTGTTTTGATGGCACGTTAGAACTTTGTCCAAAAGGAATATATTCAGTTTTTCAATCCAAAAGAGAGCGTTTGGAGAGGAAAACACAGATTGGTCTTGATTAGCTTAGTTGTTCTTGTGTGTGTCAATCTTCCTAAGAGATTGGTGTTCATAGGCCTCCATAAGCATCCTCCTTGTGCTTCGGATGCCATGGCCGTTGTGTAAGGTTGTATTGGTAAGGGTTGAGTCTTCATTTGGTATGGTTCTTCATCTCTAAGATCAAGGGTTATATCATTGTTGGGTTCGGTTCTTCCTTCTATCCTTGTTTCTGTTTTCTTTGGTTGATTTCCGAAAGCTAATGCACATTGTCTTCTTGTTTTGAGTCTTTTCGGAGTGTGTGCGGAATAACCCTCATATCACCAATATCATAGAAGGCATATGGACCCAAATTATAAATTCATATTAATTTGACTGACTCAAGCACAGCTATTTAAAACAAAACTATGCTCAACCTAACTCGAAGCTGCTCTTTTGGTGACCATTGTCGCCTTCGTTCCCACAAAAGGCGCAAAATTGTGTTAGTGAATCTCTGTTACCACAATTAATCTAGATGAAGTGACAAACGATCTTTGAAGAACCTTCCTATGAGTCGAATCCGATGTAAACCTAAAAAACTGAGGGTAGCTGCCCCCAATGACTCTCCGATGCCTCAGTCAGTAAGGAGGCAGAGAGTAAAATCAAGAGCGTTGAATTGAATGAGAGAGAGAGAGGGGATTAGGGTTATTTGGATGATTAATACATTTCTCCTTGTGGTAAGCTAATTAAATTATCTTGTTGGGCCTCATTAATCCAAATCCCATTAAATAATGATGTGAAAGTTCCACCTTTGACAAGTAGAACTCTCAGAATTTAGGTCACGTCTTCGGAGCAAGCATTCTCTTGGCACAGATGTTGGAATTGAGTGATTCCAAAGCGAGAATAAAGATCAAGAAGTCTAGTTTGAATCATCCAAATTTGAGCACGTTTGGACAAGGGAATCCAAATTTATAGTGATTCCAAATTTCTCGCGCAGGTTATGGCGCAAATTAGGGTTTGCGAGAGAAAGTGAATTCAGTTCATGTTGGATTGATGAACGATTTGTGTGAGCATTTGGAGGTTTGATTGCAATGATAAAATAAGTGTTTAAATAGCAAAACATGAGTGTTGTGCAAGAAAGAGATGCATGACCAACTAGGGCCAACCCTAAGGACTATCTTTTCATATCTAATCCTAAGGAAATATTAAACTAATTGATAATGTTGAATATAAGGATAATATAACAAGAAAATCGGAATCAAATCTTATCTAAATCTATCTAATTATGGAAAGTGAATAATTCCCACTGAAAATTGCACTGTCTTCAGTAAAACTGGATTTTTTTATCATCTTCTTGTTGGCGTTTTGATTCGACGTAAACTGTGTAGTTGTAGATCTTTGGATCATCTTTCCAACACATCGTGAATCATCTTAAGATCATTTTTTTAGCCATAGTTATGACCATTTTACCAAAGGCTATCCAATATTTGACAAGAACTAAAAACTTCAAACTTTGAGAAGAATTTTCTTTTGCTTGAGCCTTTTCCTCAGAGGCTTTGACTTTTCCTTTCATAGATGCTATTAAATATTGTGTATGAGAATTTAAATAGAAACAATAAAGAAAAGGCAAATAAAAATCAAAGATAATATTTTACCTCCACGGTTTTTAATCCAAATTTTCTAGACACATATTTTTTTATTTTTTTGAAAAGGATAAATATATTAGAAATTAGGAGATCAAATGCTCGAGTTTCTGTACAAGACAAGAAGAGCAACAACAAAAGGTTGTACAACAGACAACAAGCAAAAAGTGGTGCTCAATCACCAGATATGCAATTGACGAAGCCAGAGCATGTCAAGGGTGTTGTGGTTCCTCTTCCAGGTAAGCAAAAGCCTGGTGGTAGTCAATCGGTAGACCTGATCAGTGCACCAAGAGTCAGATGGCGCAATGTCGTGGAAAATAGTTCGGTTACGGCACATCCAAATCACATAGATAAAGGTGGTGAGTGCGAGATTCCTAGTACGGTGCTGAAGTTTTGTTTGTTGCAACAAAGGCAGAAGGCAAAAGCAATCCAAGATGCAGCTGGGCGCATTAGTCCAATTCAGCCAACAGAGGAGACGTGTATAGATGTCATGGACAAAAGAGCAGCTAGTCCAGATATGAGCGTTTGATTCAACCTCGGTTTGGCATAAGCTGCAAGAATCTTGATCAATATGCGACCATCGAGCAATGCGGTCTTTAGTTGGAAGTCGGCCATGAAGTGCAAACCAGGTAATGAACGAGCACTTCGGTTGGTGAATACCCTTCCAAATAATGTCTCCCCAAGGAACAGACGTGCCCACCTCCCGCAAGATATCATAAGCAGCAGCACAAGAGAACTTACCAGTAGTGGAGATAAGCGAATCATGCAGCTGGGAAGGGTCGTTGTGAAGTGAAAGAGCATCGCGGATGTGGAGCAAGCTTTTCACAGTCCAGCTATCAGACAAATGGGGCTACACTGTCCAAATATTGGAGTTGGAAGCAAAGTGACAATTGGCCCAGAAGGTCCAGATATTTCGCAGAACAAAACAACCAATTTCCAGAATTGCTTTAGCCATAGAAGCTCGGTTCCAAGAGAGAATCTGCTTGAATCCCAAACCGCCTTCAGATCTTGGTTTGCAGATAGTCTTCCAGGATACAAGGCTTCTTCCAGATTCAGTCTTACCCAACCAGAGGAAGGATCGCAAGATGCAATGGACCTGCTTGATCAACTATTAGTGAGATGTAAATGACAAATAAATAATTGAAATTTAGACACATATTTTATTGTGCGGCACAGTATTGTACTATTATGCAAAATAAAGTTTCTTATACTGATATTCTAATGTGCGCAAAAGAGGTCCAATTCTACTTCTTACCCATTTCAATTTCAAAAATTGATCAATATTGTGTGAGAGAGATGAGAGAGAATTCTAGAAAGAGAAAATCTCTTCTTTCCCAATTACCACCATGAAACCTGAAATTCAAACCAAACCCTTAATTTACTGTACCCATCTCTTTGGTCTAACTAGAGCTTCTTCTAGAACCCTATCAAATCCCTCCACCCAGCAGCTTCACCTAACCAGCAAAATCCAAAAGCAATGGAATGAAACGCTTAGTAACGGGATTGGGAGATCCTCTGAGAAAAATCTCCACTTACTGTGCGAGAAGAATTTTATAAGAAAAGAAATTGGAGGTGTAGAGTGCCAACTACAAACCACTCCTATGGGAGCAAAATAGAGAAACAGTAAAAACAGATCTCCTCAAATCCCGGAAGATGGAAGGCAAATTCACGAAATTATAACTCGCAAAAGAAATGATTGGGTGAAGCGTTGTTGTTGGGCGCGTGGCGATGCTTGGTTGGAAGAAGTTGAATTTCTCATTCGGTTGATGGTCAAGAGATGGAGGTATATATTTTCCCACTGTTGGCTTGTTTTTTATTTTCGATATTGTGACATATTTGCCTATAAAGGGGATTGTTGGTATTGTAGAATTCACATATCATCTTTACTGCCTTTACCATTGCTCAAGAAAAAAATCCTCTTGTGTACTCTGACTGTAGATTATAGTTCCAGGATTAAGAAATTAGTGTTATCCATTGTCATAATGGATAACCAAATAAAATCATATATGAATGTGCTCGTGTCTGCTAAACCAACTAGCGACAAAGAAGACAAAGGCAATACAAGTGAAGACCATGATATCCCATCAAAGGCTGAGAAAGCTGATGGGATGATTGATGCTCTATGCTCATCTGAATCGGCTGAGGAAGCCTATGATGAGTCTGAAAATGAGAAGGAATCTGAAGAAAACAAGGTGGAAATGGAAGAATACATAAGAAAGTTGCCTAAGGTCAGACAAGATGACAAGAATCGACTTGGATGAGCTTCGGTGCAAGTGCTTGGCCGGTCGTCACCCTTTGGCAAACCGGGGAGGCGTCTTTGGGAGCGGGCTGCAGGGCGGCATTGGAGTCGTTTTGCGACGGACTTGGGCTGCAGTAGTGGTGGATGAGGTTGAGATTGGTAGTGTATAAGGGGCCTGGTGGTGCGCACGTGGGCCTCGAGATATCGGGGGTGGAAGTGAGGGTGGTTTCGGTGGAAACCCTAGCAGTGGAGGGTGATTTAGGGTTGCAATTTGAGGGAGGCTTAGAAGTGTTGGGGGAGGCGCTTGGTGGTGGAAGGGTGGATTATGGAGGGTAGTTTGAAGGGTGGAAGCGGTGGTGGTTGGTGGAGGAGCCGATTGATAGCCTTCACTAGGTGGATATGACTCACCACGTTGTGGAGGGGTTCTTGATCCTAGCTTAGATGTGACTCACCAAGGGGGATCAAGGATGTGATTGAGCAGCTCTGATATGACACACAAAGATGCACGAATTGCTTGAGCTTAAGGAAGAAATCTCTCTTGAGAGTGTTTTTCGATTCAACATAAGCTGAAAAACAACAAATGAGGGAGGCGGCCTTATAACCCTAGCAAGCCTTCCTCAAGCGTTTTGTTTGCAGAAAAAATACAACTTAAAAACATGCATGAAATACTAAACCGAAGTCTTAAAAATGTCATGAGCTAAATGCCTCAAAAGGCCCTTGAAAGTGACTTAGGAAATGCTTGGCGCCGAGATAGTCATCAAGGAGAAGAAGTCTCCTAGATGACTAGATGTAGGCCCAAGTGTGACGAGCCCAAGATGGAGCTTGGCTTGTAGGTCCCTTGCCTTGGCTCGTGTGAGTCTCATAGGAGTGCCCTCGTCTTGGCTTGAAGGCTCTTTTTGGTTTGGAGACTCATGGTTGGCGAGCCTTGGGGAACGCCTTGGCTCGGAGGACTTGACTTGATGGGAAGGATTCACATCATCCTCCCCTCCTTGAAAAGGATTTGTCCCCGAATCTTCAACAAGGTAGACATCTTCATTATCCTTGTAAGTTTGCTTCCAAAGTGGAGTCAAGTGATCCTTGTGCAGTCCCTTATTATATGCTTGTAGCTCCGGTCTATCTTTGAAAAAAAGGGCAGCAAAGTTGTGAGAAAGAAGGACAAAGGAAGGGAAAGAAAGCTTACCATAGGTGTCTTCAAGGATCTTCTTCTCGGTGAGGAGTAACTTCCCCTTTTGTTCCTTGGCAATGTGTTCCGCCATGAGTTGTTGGGGTGACATAGGATGTAATGTAAACCTTTTCCCATTGAGATGGAAGGAGTACTCATTGGTGACTCCTTGGTGTATAACTCCACGGTCATATTGCCATGGCCTACCCAACAAGATATGACAAACCGTCATAGGGAGGACATCACAAACGTCTTCATCCTTGTATCCCCCTATGGAAAAGCTTATCTTAGCTTGTTCAATAACCTTCAAAGGAGTGTTAGAATTCAGCCAACATAAAGTATAGGGTTGAGCATGAGGAATAGTAGAGAGAGCAAACCTTTTCACTACCTCTTGATCTACTATGTTGCAACACGAGCCTCCATCTATGATAAGGTTGCAAAGTTTACCTTGGATGAGGCATCTTGAGTGAAAGATGGTTTCTCTTTGGTTGGGAGGGGTTGGCGCTTCATTGGACATAAGGGACCTTTTAACCACAAAGCATTCACCTTGTGTCTCGGCCTTGACTTGCAATTCCTCCTCCTCTTCCTCCACTTCTCCGAGCTCCTCTATCATCTCATCATCCGACACATATTCCCCTATTGTGTTAAGCAACACTTGGCGGCAAAAGGGGCAGTCCTTGGCCATGTGCCCACGGCCTAGACATTTGAAGCACTTGATCTCACTTGTCCTTGGCTCGCCTTCCCTTCTCGGTGTTGGGGATAGTATCGGTGGCTCTCTTCTTGGCTGCATGGCGTCGGCTTCTTGCCTTGGAGGGTAGGTGGAGTTGCTTGAGCTTGAATTACTCCACGGCCTTGAGCTTGAGCTAGGTGGATAGCTCTTCTTTTGAGGCAATGTCCTATAAACATGGTTAGTATAATGGAGGACCTCTTCCACCAAGGTGCCTCTTGCAAAGTGTTGCAATGTGACAATTGCCTTAAGCTCATGATTCAAATTCTCAACAAATATAGACACAACATACTCATTAGGAAATTTAATACCGGACCTAAACAATAAAGTTTTCAACTCTTTATAATATTCATCTGAGGTTCTAGTACCTTGTTTGAGTTGTTAAAGCCTCTCATGAATCCGGGCTGCAAAGTTCTCCGGGACAAACCGATGCTTGAGTGCCAACTTGAGCTCTTCCCAAGTGTCAATAGGGTCATATCCGGCTTGTGTTCTCTCCTCCTTGTCCTCGGCCCACCATTGATCCGCAAAGCCTTCAAAGCGGATGCTAGCCACAGTAACTCTTTGGGCATCATTGAGGTTTTGGAAATCAAAGACTTGCTCGGTCTTATTAATCCAATTGAGGCACTCTTCCGGGTCAGCCGACTTGCCAAACTTTTCCACGTCCAAGTTGGTCTTGGGCATCCTTGGTTGATCATAGTCATGGTGCCTTGGCGGGTAGTAGCCTCGGCCACCTTGTTGGAAGGGATCTTGTTGTCTTCCATATATATCTCCTTGATCAAACATATCATCTTGCCTTGCACCTTGTCCAACTGCACGTCCCAAGCCTAGGCCTTGCCTACGGCCTTGGACATTCCTCAATGGAAGGGTGAGAGGCGCCGTGAACCTAGCTTGGCTCCCTTGCGGCTCATAGGTGGCATTCACCTCCTCATGAAGCTTTCTCGCATCTTGGCCTGAAAAATTAGTGGCCACAGCTGGAAACATAGAAGTTATAGGCGCGGAGAGTGGGAGAGTCATACCTTGGAAGTCACTAGAGGAAGTGATGGCCGGCGCTTGACTGGGGAGGCACCGGGCAAGGTGGGTATGGCCATGTCGCCGGGCTTGTTGTGGGAAGAAGTAGCTTCCAATTGTGAGGGCAGAATGCTCACACAAATCCTTGACATGTCATCCAACTTGTGCTCGGAGGCCTCGACTCTAGCCTCTAGCCTTCTCATGGCCGCTTGGTTCTCTTGTTGGGATTCCAGTATTTGCCCATCAAGGCGGCTCTCTATCCCTCTTAGGATCTCCATGACAGATTCTAAGGTGGGTGGCTCATTGATGGTCAAGGCGCTTTTGCCCCCACCGGATTCCTTGAGGTTGTCTCCCATGATAACCTAGCAAAAGCACTAAAAGCGCAACCACAAGATAATCAAAGCAAATGGTCCCTTGATCACACACAAGGGCCCACACAATCTGAAATTATCAAGCACAAAGTGTTCACAAGAAATAGCAAGCTCAAGTGAGGTTACGAGCTAGGTTTGTGGGTAGGGTAAAAATTGGTGTATATTTTCACTACCAAGTCGGAACCACAAGCAATGGCAAGGAAGGTACCGACCACAATCACACCCAAGAAGCCACAAACAAATCAACACCTCACATAAACAAAAGATAGAAAAGAAAGAAAATTTTCTCTTCAATGGCTCACTTTTTCTATAGCCTCTCCTATTTAGGCCGGGTTTTTCTTGAGCACTTTTCTTCTCTCTTTTTTTTTTTTTTTTTGAGCAAGCTACAAGTTTTGAAGCTTATTACAATACTGAATTAACAATCAAAGTCTCACAAAATTTTGGGAACAATCACACCAACAATCTTCTTTTTTGCACAATTTCGGTGTTGTCTTAGCCACAAGAAATGTAAAAGTGAAATTCCCTTAACCTAAGTCCAAAGCTTGATTTATGCAGCAACTTAGTAAGCAAGAATATACACCAAAGTCAAGGTAAAAGTCGTGGCTAAGGATTGGCTGCAAAGAGGAGATATTGAATGCTAGCAAATATGGTAATAAAGCCAAATAAGGAAAGCAATTAACTTGCTAATGATGGTTGAGTTGTGTAATGACTTTTTGTGTTGTAACTGGATTTTTTGAGCATGCAAAAGGTCTTCTTCAACCTCAGAAAATTTCAGAAGTCGAAGCTAGCAAAGATCAAGACAACAATGGAGTTTGCACAACACAAAGGCCAAAAATCGGAAGTAAAAGTCTAGGCAACCTAAGCTTGCACTTCTAATGAGCAAATTGCACTTTAAAAAGACAAATTTGATGGCCAAACCTTGCGTGGCTCTGATACCACTTGACAAGGATCGACTTGGATGAGCTTCGGTGCAAGTGCTTGGCCGGTCGTCACCCTTCGGCAAACCGGGGAGGCGTCTTTGGGAGCGGGCTGCAGGGCGGCGTTGGAGTCGTTTTGCGGCGGACTTGGGCTGCAGTAGTGGTGGATGAGGTTGAGATTGGTAGTGTATAAGGGGCCTGGTGGTGCCCACGTGGGCCTCGAGATATCGGGGGTGGAAGTGAGGGTGGTTTCGGTGGAAACCCTAGCGGTGGAGGGTGATTTAGGGTTGCGATTTGAGGGAGGCTTGGAAGCGTTGGGGGAGGCGCTTGGTGGTGGAAGGGTGGCTTATGGAGGGTAGTTTGAAGGGTGGAAGCAGCGGTGTTGGTTGGTGGAGGAGCCGATTGATAGCCTTCACTAGGTGGATATGACTCACCACGTCGTGGAGGGGTTCTTGATCCTAGCTTGGATGTGACTCACCAAGGGGGATCAAGGATGCGATTGAGCAGCTCTGATATGACACACAAAGATGCATGAATTGCTTGAGCTTAAGGAAGCAATCTCTCTTGAGAGTGTTTTTCGATTCAACATAAGCTGAAAAACAACAAATGAGGGAGGCGGCCTTATAACCCTAGCAAGCCTTCCTCAAGCGTTTTGTTTGCAGCAAAAATACAACTTAAAAACATGCATGAAATACTAAACCAAAGTCTTAAAAATGTCATGAGCTAAATGCCTCAAAAGGCCCTTGAAAGTGACTTAGGAAATGCTTGGCGCCGAGATAGTCATCAAGGAGAAGAAGTCTCCTAGATGACTAGATGTAGGCCCAAGTGTGACGAGCCCAAGATGGAGCTTGGCTTGTAGGTCCCTTGCCTTGGCTCGTGTGAGTCTCATAGGAGTGCCCTCGTCTTGGCTTGAAGGCTCTTTTTGGTTTGGAGACTCATGGTTGGCGAGCCTTGGGGAACGCCTTGGCTCGGAGGACTTGACTTGATGGGAAGGATTCACATCACAAGAGATCCAGAAATTACAAGAGACAAGTTTATTTGGCACCATATAGAATGGCCAAGTGGAGATTCTCAAGCTGAAGACCAAACTGAAGATAGATTGGAAGTTGATAAGAGGTGAGATAGAGTTTGTTGATAGATCAAACAACTGGTTTGAAATTAAATGTGCCAATAGTATGGATAAGGAGGTTGTTTGGGAGAATAGACCATATCACGTCTTTGGTAATCTCTTAGTCCTAATTCCATGGAAACCAAATTTTGATCCAACTACAGAAAGGGTTACTAGTCTAGATATGTGGGTGAGAATACCTTTCTTACCATCACAATTTATGAGTAATGAGGTGATGAAATATATAATTGAATACTACAAAATTGGAAAGTTTATAAAACTAGATCCTTTCTCTGAAAAAATGATTAGAGCGAAATATGCTAGGGTATGTGTCAATGTGCAAAATGTCCATTTAGTCAAAGGATATGTTAAAATTCCTAGTGAAAATGATGAGATGAAAATTTACAATGTTGGTATGAGGATGCTTCTGAGGGATGTGGATATTGTGGGGAAGAGGACCATGTTTTTGAAAAATGTCCACTGAGAAACTACATTCCCAAGATGTCTAAGATATCTTTTGAGAGAATTCCAAGGAAACCGCCAGCTGCCAATCTTGTAAATGACAGTGGAGTTGAGAAATCGAAAGAGGAAAATTCATGGACTGATGAAAAGGAGTCATGGTGGATCAAGGTGGTGGATCGGAAAGGAAAGAAACCAATGTATGAAGAGAAGAAACACAAAGGGAAGCAACATATGAGCATTACAAAGGGGAAAGGTTTAGTTATCCGAGACATAGAGAAGGAACCGCTAACTGAAGTTCAGGGTAAAAAAGATACGGAGAAAAGTATTAATGTAGCTGTAGAAGGTAAAGAATCTGGAAACGAAGGTGCTTCTTACAACATCATAGGTACAGAGAATTTATTTACCACTTACCCCTTTCCAAGTGCTTTTCAGGAAATGGATAGTTTGGACTTTGGACAACTATATTAATCAATTATGTGGTAATTTCGTTTTAGGCAATTCACAAGGAAAGGAAGGATACTTGCTACATGATGTGTTAAAGGATTTTTTTACCACAAGAAGAAGGGGGGGATGACTTTGAACAAAGGAAAGGATAACATCACTGAAAACTCATACCACTCGATTCGCTCCAGCAGCTCAGTGGTGCAGAAGATGAACAACATGACAGTCCAGAATGATGATTTGTCAAACTCTGACCCGGGGAAGAGGAAGCACGTGGACATGGAGATGGACACGGCCTCTTCTACGATGAAGAGGAACAAAACAAAGGTTTGATGGATTTAGATAATTTCCAACTCTCTAGTTTTTGGCCAAAGTGGTTAAATTGGAAGAATAGCTTAAGGCCCTTTTGTTATAATAGTAGTCGAAGGAAAATAAGCCCTATGTCACGCAGCTGGTCTGTATACTTGCAGCAACAACTTAGTCTAGAAACTAGGATCATTATGTGGAAGCAAAGACTTTTTTGGTATTGCCTACGCTATGTACTGGAACTGATAACATTTTATTTTGTAAGTGATGGATGTAATATGGAAATCTATGAATGTAGAAACCAAGGTATTATGTATACGCTCGGACCCATAACTTTCAAAACAATTCATCCAGTTAGTATTGATGTCTACTAGAAATAGAAGCTCGTGCTTCGCATGGGTCGTTTGTTTATATGTAGTGTCACGATATAAAGATGAGTTTGTAATATATGGATTGTTATTCTGTTTTTTATGTTAGACATATATTATTTGATATTTATTTAAATGTAAGTATATTAGGTATAAAGTGTTATGATTGTACATATAAAGCGGGTTATTTTATTTTTTATAATTTTGGTTAGAAGTATAATTTTAATTTTGAATTAAAGTGAAAGTTCGTTTTTGTAGGGATGTGTTTATATTTTGATGAAAGTTTTAGAAATCTTTTATATCTAATATAAAGTTTGCATTTTTGTGCATTAAGTGTTTTCATTCTATACCATACAAAATTCATTTTTTAATAAAACCATTTTGAAAGTATTAAATATGATTAATATCAAGCAATAAAATAAAGATTAAGAAATCAAACAAATGTAAATTTGAAAAAGGATTTTATAATTTGTTCAAATTTTATTTTTAAGGATTTTGTTTGCTTATTGGAAGTTATCTTTTATTAATAAATGTATAGATTTAATAGGGAATAGGTTATTTTCATAAAACTAAAAAAAATATTGTATATCATCTTTATTTTATTTTAGTTTTTTTCATAAAATAAAGTATAGTCTTTTTTATAAATTTTAGTATTCTAATTTGATATTGTAAAAAATGAACTCTTAATGTCTTTTATTGTATAACAAAATGAATTTATCGTATATCATCTTTACTCCTTACTTAAAGTATGAAACATATAAACTTTAGTAAAATTATTAGAAAATCATCAATATAAAAATAAACCAGTTTATAACAAATACAATTAAATACTCCATTAAATATTATTGCCAATCACAAACAAAATTATCCAATTACAAATCGTGAATAGATTAGACCCTTATTTTTTTTAAATGAACAGACGATCTCTTATGAAACCAAAAAATAATATTCATTAATGAAAACTTATAAATTATATATTAAAAAAAAATATATATTTTGGATTGTACGAAGCACAAATTCAACCATCTAAATATATATGTAAGTTCTAAAATTTGGGGGGAAATGTAGAATAATTAACGGGAATTCCGCGAGATAATCCTCAGGTTTTGCAAATTCCGCGAGGTGCCCATAAGTTTCGACTATTCCGCGTCGTAACCCCGAGTTTTCTAAAAAGTCCGCCAAATAACCTTATGTGATCTCCACCGTTTAAATGTTGTTAAATCATTATTATTTTAAAAAAAACTAAAAAAGAAGTTTTTATTTAATTTTTAAAAGAAATATAAAATAAAAACACAACCAAGTTTAATTAAAGGAAAAAAAAAGCAACATCGTTTTTCTTTGCTCGTTGCGAACAAGAAAAGTCGATCACCTGCACGACTTCACCTGCGATTGGGATCGGAAGACGCCGGGGATTGGGAGACGCTAGGAGCGGGACGACGCCGGGGACGCCAAGGAGCGCGATGATGCCGGGGACGCCAAGGAGCGCGACGACGCCGGGGACGCCAAGGAGCGCGACGACGCTGGGGACGCCAAGGAGCGCGACGACGTCGGGGACGCCAAGGAGCGCGACGACGCCGGGGACACTAAGGAGTGCGACGACGCCAATGGTGGAGGGCGGTAGCTTGCGACGACGGTGGTGGAGGGCTGCTCATCCGACAAGGGTGGTGGAGGTATGAATTTCAACAGTTGATTTTTGTGATTTTTTGTGATTTTTGAGATTTAGGGTTCATGTAAATTTGGGGTTTGATGGAGATTTTTGCTTTTAGTCAAATTGATGTCAATTTCAATTAAATTTCTTTGATACATTGTGTTGGATTCTGGCAATTTGATTATGCTTGCAGTGACACGCATTGATCTTGATTGTGAATTTATGGAGTTTGGGGGTAATGTTGGGTGTCTATACTATGATTTGGCTGAGAGGTTGCTTTCAATTACAAGCTCTTGATTTTGAATTTATGGAGTTTGGGGGTTTTATTATTGGGTGTCTATACTATGATTTGGCTGAGAGGATTCTTTCAATTATAAGCGTAAAGCTCTCAATCGTAAATAAACATGGATGGTTGACAACTAAAAGATTTACGTTTAATAGACTACTCATTTGAATAATTCAGAAACATCATTATGGAGCACATGAAATTAAATAAAAACTTTTTTAAAAAAAATAATGATTTAACAGCATTTAAAGTTTTAAGCGGTTGAGATAACCGAGGGTTATTTGGCGGACTTTTTAGAAAACTCGGGGTTACCACGCGGAATAGTCGAAACCTATGGACACCTTGCAGAATTTGCAAGAACATTAATATGTAGCAATTGGAGTGTTATTGTAATATAATTTTATTGCACTTGCACTCACCCTCCCAAAATCGCCTTCTAATTATAAATTTTCCCTTTTTTTCTCTTCATTCAATGAACCCACTTGCAAAATAAAATTTGTTTCCTGTATGATATTCCACCATGCCAGCTGCCACAGAGAGCTGAACAATGGCTAGCACAACTCCAAAGCACCATCTTTTCCTCTCTATTGCTCTCCCTTTATCTCCTCCACCGGAATTTTCTACGACTACCTTACAATTGTCCTCGTGCTATCATTTTTTTTCAGTTTTGTGTGTTCAATTTAATGGAAAGAGACGACCATTTTCCCAATTTGTGGAAAAACTCTAGGGAGAGGCGAGATTTGGCACACACGAAATAGGTTATCGTCTGTTCATTCTGAAATTAGGTGGAGAGTGAATACATCCACCGGTTTTTTGACATGTTGTTAGCTGTTAATTGGGTTTGGATTGTTCTTACCCACTCACTTTCCCAGGATTCAAGACTCTTTCTTCTTAATGTCCAATCCTCGTACGTACGTTGCTTATGTTATCTGTCAATTTCTTCAACTGTTTGTGTAATCACGTGTTTTGGGCACTATATGGTTGTATAAATGTTTGAGAGGAAGTTGATGAAGTTGGAAGAGTTGTGAACTAAGTTTTTGTTAGCCTAAATTCCAAAAAAGGCGGTTATAGTTCGTTATTTTTTTCCTTATTATTCTGAGTTTGCTTATTGATTTGAGAATTTTCTTATCAATCACGCTGTTTGCTTATTGTTACTTTTTGTTAGCCATGTGCATTGTGTTGTTGAATTTTGTTTTATCACTTGTATTTTTCAAGGTCCCTACTGGAAACTTGAATCTATCGCCACTTGAATTTGGGTGCTCCTTATAATTCTTTGCTAATTGGGTTGATTGATTGGTGCCTTGTGCTTCCGTTGCAGATTTATGAGGTTGGAGGTAAAGAGCTATTATCTGCAAAAATTTGTGGGCAGTTGTCAAATAGCGAGGGGAATAGGGTTGGATTAGTGGTAAGGTCATTTTCTTAGGTGCAAAATGGTTGATGTTGGAGGTTTTTTAGAGGCTGCAGGGTAAAGATTTGATTCCCTAGAGCTGATTGGAAGAGGTTCATTCAAAGATGTCTATAAAGGGTATGAACAACTGATTCATTGTATAATTTCATGACGTGTCTTGGGTGAAGTTCTTCGTGGTGACCGGATTGAGAATTTTATCTACACTGTAAGCATTGAGGAAACTATTTACAAATTTGTGTTCATTGTTTTATTCCTATTATGTCTTGTTGATATAATCAATATTTTACTTCGATTTGATGATATCTTTATTTTATATGTTCTTTTTATGTTTTTACAAGTCTGACATAGTAATTGATGTAACAGTTCAAGATGAGGGAGGAGATGTCCTGCGAGGTAGCATGTCGAAAGAAACTTGATGCTGAAGCTGCAAAAAATTTCAAGGAACAAATCGATGATGAGTATCGAGTTAACATGTAAGCACTGAGGAACCTAATTACTCTTTTGAAATCCATGTAGATGCATGCTTTTGTGCTAGGAGATGATGAAATACATTCGATTGATATAGTTTGATGATTCTTGTTATGGATCCATATAGTGTCATTACTCTCGGAGAGATAACATCATATTTTTTGTGTCTGTGCTCACGACTGGATTGCACTTTTTACCATTATAGGATAACCTTTCAGTTGTTGTGTTAAGACAAAGAAGAGATGGAACTCAGGCCAAGGATTTTGAGCATGGATACCGAGTTGGATTTAAAGGGAAGTATTCTGGGGTAAGTTATATGGCCAATGCTTCTTTATCTAATACATTTATTATAATTACAATTTAGCGCAAATAACATGTAGTATCCATTGCAGACTAATGGAGAAAGATATTTCATCCATAACCACCTCAGCTTCAGAGTTATGTTCCACCGGGAGTTGGAGACTGATTCTGCTCGCATTGTTGGTTTTGAGGTCACACCACACAGGTTGTGAACTCCAACTTGCTCGCATTGTTGGTTTTGAGGTCATTGTTTTCTTTTTTTGTAAAAAGCCAATTAATTAAATAATCTGACATCAGAAAATGGTTAAGAAAAGAACAATTGAATACCAATTTCCTTGCTCATGCCTATGACAAACCTTAATGCTTCCCAAAGAATGATTTGATTCCCTTGACAACTCTCAGTTGATATACATCTGTGATTTAATCTATCTATCTAAAGTCAACAATCTTCTTTGCCTTTATTCTTTGTTCATGCTGTTGTTATGCAGCAAGTATTGTTTATTGAAAAGATAATCTTATAATTGTACCAAAATGGATAAGATTCATGACGTGAAATTGAGACGACAAGTACAATGGCCTATTTGCTGTATAGAATATTTTCATATAACGTGGGTTGGTACTTGACAGGAAAATTATACACCACTCCCATAATAAATATATATGTAAGAAATGAAGGGAGTTGGTCTAGCTAGGTCATCATGCACCATGCCACTGTTCTAGCCCCATCACAACATCCTTCCTGATTTCAATATATCAACTACCTTTTATTTGTTATTCCAATAATGAGGTGGAGATTGTTTATTTACTTATAAAGTTTACTAATAATTTTCTTTGACTGGGATATATTTTCTTTTATCTTCAATTTTTCTAAAGAATGAGAAACTTATAATTTCTCCATTGTGGATGACATTAGTCTTAGACTGCAAAATAAAGAAACATAGTAACATTTTCCCTCCTCTTGGAGTTAGGGGTTACAAGTTAAAATCTTGTTTGATACAGGAAGTAGAAGGTTGTGTTGCATATTGGTCTACACCAGATCTAGCCATTGGACAGAAGTGTTTGGCTGCTTGCCTATAAATGTTTTGTTATGGATTGATAATCTTAATTACATTACTTAAAATTGGCATCAACTATGTTGATGCTTGAGGTTTGTGTGTGTACTCATGGGTTTATGCTATCTTGAGCAATGCTTCTGATGCCTAGATCATCTGTTTTCTGCTAAAACACCTGACCTAATTAATTGTGAAGACTGGAATCCATTCAGCTTAATATAGTTTTAGTACTTTTGATCATCATAATCTTAACTGCAGTAATAATTATTTATGTTATCGGACGATCATATATTTTCACAATCCATATATTTCTTATACTCAACCCTGTTTTATCCTCAAATTACGTGTTCAGTTATGTTGACATTTACTCGTAATAACATTACAAAGTAGTATAATTTGTACCTTTCCACTCTTTGACATGCATACCAGGCAGGATGAGGGCGTAGTTGGGCTGCGCTTTACCATTTCGCTGGACAAACTCATCGCACAGCCTGCCCCACAGCGTCAATCGGATCTGTCTGCCTCTGCAAAGGTCAAGAGGTAAAATAGTATGTCACTTTTGCCGAGAGAAATGTAGGATTCGTCTGAGTGTGCCACCACTACATCAGATTCCTTCTTGTTGGGCGGGGTTGCGGGTCCGGTAATGCTGCAGACACCTTTCCCTTTCATCGACACAACACAACGAACAACAGACGAAGCCTTGCTCTGGGAGTCTTTAGAATCCATGGTGTATATGAAAGGAATTGTGAGTATTTCTGGCTATCACCAACACTATTTAAAGGCCAGTTTTTCCATTTGTTCGTACTTGTGTAGGTGAAAGGGCAACCTCATGATTGCAGTTTTTTTTATAATTGCAGATTTTTATAATTTCAGGTTTTTGCCAGCCTCTGCCTCTTCATCTTCTCTCATAATTCCAGTAATTCCCTACGTCTTTTGGCTGTGTAACATGTTTTACAGCTTATTTTCCCCATCCAAAAGAGTGTAGCAGGCCCATTTAGTTAGCATATCTAGAAGGCCCATTGGGACCATTTAACCATACAGCTGCCTTAGTATTTGTATTTTAGGGGTTTAAAAGTTAGAATTCAATGACAAGAATGCTAACTTTTAAATAGATATAGATCAACAATATTTAGTGAAAAATCTTAATGAGGATGATAATGAATTTCTTACATTGATTCCATACATTGTTGAAAATTTAACCATTAGCAAGGAATGGATGAAAATAGAGAACCTAACAGTAATAACTTATCAAGATATGTTTAAGGAGGGCCTAATTATTGAATGCAAGTGGACTAGCTATGTTAATAGTCAGAGAAAGTGGAATTATAAGTACAAAGTTGAGAAACTAGGGATGAAGATTTACCAACATCAAGATAAAGTAGAGATAAAGCAGGACAAAATCAAAGAAGAAAATGATTTGGAGACTATCTGGAATGTAATAAATAAACTCGGGCGTTATATACACGCGGTTTTTGAGCTTTTCGCACGCGTTTTGGTGCGCTAAGAATGGGCGTGCGTTTTGGTACGCCAAAGTTAGGCGTGCAGGGGGTAAAAGAGGAAGAAGTGGACAAAATACCCATAATTTTGATACGTCGGGCTAAGACACACCAGAATAGTACGCCTGAATTAGGCGCACCGGTGCGCCCAGAAAAAGCGGCCCATTTGGCGCGCCATAAAATGGCGCACCAAACACACAAATTGCAGCAGTAACTTCATTTTCTTTTTTGGGGGGGACTTCACCTGTTTCTTCTCTTTTTTGTTTAGTTATTAATTTAGGGCGTTTGATTTTGCACCGCATTTTTTTTGTTTTCGCACCGCACAGTAAACGCTACTTTGTAGCGTTTAACTTTTTTTTTTTTTTTTTATTAGGTAAAAATTAGACTGGAAATCACAGAAGAGACGGTTTCTCAGTCTATAGCATCCTTTCGGATGAGAATTAACTATTTTTTTGAACGCCACGATATGGCGTTCAAGTTTTTTTTTGGTTTTTTTGATTTATTGAGGTTAAAAAAAAAACGAAATCGGCTCGATTAAATCTTAAACGTTTAAGAAAAACACTTTTTTTAAACGCTACGTCAAAAAAAAACACTTTTTAACACTTTTTTTAAACGCTACGACGTAGCCGCAGTAGAGTTTAACCACCAAGTTCATTCTTTTCCTGATAGCGGGTCACATGTATAGGACCAATTAGGGTATCGGTCATGGCCTTAAAGATATTTTAGAGGCTCATAAAGGTCAGTTTACTAAAACTGTGATCTCATTATTGCCTATTCGAGCAAAACCGCCCATCACCGTTTAAAAAAATTGTTTTTTTAACGCTACGTCGTTAAAAAAACAAATTTTTTTCAACGCTACAACGTAGCGTTTTAAAAAAGAAGTGTTAAAAAGTGTTTTTTTATCATTGTCTTTAAAAAAGTGTAAAAAAGTACATTTAGTCTTTTATCATTGTCTTCTAAATTAAATTGATTGAACTGATCGAGTCGTTCAAATTTTAGGAATCGTCGGATCTGGCTATAACAAATTTTGTGCGAATTTGGGCAGATTAGATCGGTTTTTGACATATCGAGTGGCTACATGAAATATTCAAGATTAATATCCCAAAAAGTATTTGCACCACAAGAGAAATATAAAGGAGGTGGTTGATGGAATAGGTTTTACGTGTGCTCGAGTTCATCAATACAAAAAGATAATCTGAATGGTTAGAATACTATAGTTTTATATTATGGTTATATACTATTGTTATATCGTATAGTTATATATTATGGTTATATTGTATAGTCATACACTATTGTTATATCGTATAGTTATAACTTTGGTTATATCGTATAATTATATACTACTTTTATATCGTATAGTTATAACTATTATTATAACGTATAGTTATATACTATAGTTATATATTATAGTTATATCATATAGTTATATACTATTGTTATATCGTATCATTATATACTATTGTTATATCGTATAGTTATATACTATTGTTATATCATATATTTATATACTATTATTATATATTATAGTTATATTGTATAATTAAAATTAATACGTGTGACACCAACCGAAATTATATATATCAATTGAAATTTTCCTCACTTTTGTTTTCAAATTATACGTTCACTTTAGGGTCCGTTTGTCTAAACACATTATAATGGCTTTTTCAATTGAAAACATTTTATATAATTGTGTTTGGCAGATGAAATATCTTTTAGAGATAAAGACGTTTTTTATAATAAATAGTTTTTGCCCCAAATTTATTCATTTTCAACCCTAAATGTGAGTCTGTGAGGCCTCAATCTCCTCCTCCTTCATCGGCGGCAGACGGTGGACTCCCCTTCGATCTCGATGATTAACTGTAGACTCCCCTTCGATCTAGGAATTGGCCTCAGATCTGTTCGATTAGGAGATGGAGAACGACTTTGAAGAGGAGGGCGACAAAGATGGTGAAGAGGAGGAAGATGACGCCGAGGCGGCGGAGAGGAGGAAGATGTCAGATCTTACCGGTGGCGACAGGGACGATGGTGATGCGGAGGCGGGGCAACAAAGACAATGAAGAGGAAGAAGACTCTAGATCTGGTCGGTGGCGAGCAATGATTGTGAAGAGGAGGAAGATGATGTGCAGGCGCCGGTGGATGGGCGGAGAAGAGAAACAGTGAAACACGAGAAATTGAACGGTGAAGTTGGTGAAAATAAAATTTGCCAAACACACTTTCACTAAATAAGTATTTATGGTTGCAGAGATTTCAACGTGCCATAAAGGCTTTTACCAAAATAAAGATATTATAATTTGAAAAGCCATTATAACGAGTTTAGACGAACAGATTAAACATAAATAAAATAAATAAATGAATTTAATAGAAGAACAACAATTTCGTGCGCCATCAATGGGCTTGAATTTGGTGCGCTATTTTCGGGTGCGTTAAATCAGTCCGGATCCTCTGTTTCATTGATTTTCATCAATCCCTATTTCAAGGGGCATATTAGTCATTCCAGCTAAATAATTATCTTAATTGAATCACCCAATACTCTATAATTACTAAGGGAGGATAACTGAAGCTGCCTTTTAATTCCAAATAAAATCTTTTTTATTCTGCTTGAGGAGGATACGATCTTCAATCACCAACTGCTTCAGTCCGTTTCTAGATTTTCATCACAAGAATTATGTTTTGGAGCAGAATTCACATCATTGATCGAAAGTTTATAGACTTGTGCTAGGTATATTAACTGTTCTCTTGTGAATTTTTTGCTATTCTTCATTACTGAAATTGCATCCATGTTATTCTTACAGTTCAGATATGCTCTCTGATAAGCAACCATGTCGAAGATTGAAATTTCAGAATGAATGTTTGACAAATTCTAGTGTTGATCATGAAATTACTGAATCAATTCATAGTAAGATGTCCAAGGAAAGTATACCAATTGTTGGTATGGAGTTTGATAATGAGGATGTTGCTTATGAGTTCTACAATACATATGCCTTGGCAGTTGGCTTTTCGGTCCGAAAAAGCCAAGTTCATAGAGACAAGGGAATAGTGTTAGATAGAACATTTGTATGTCATTGCCAAGGTAAACGAGGAAAATATAAGAGGGACAATGATTACAAAACTCATCAGCCAGAGACAAGGTTCGGTTGCTTGGCTAGGTTGAAAATTAGTTGTCGTCAAACCGGTAAATATCGCATTACCATTTTTGAAGCTAAGCATAACCACAGTTTGGTGAGTCCAAGGAAGGCTCATTTATTTAGATCACATAGGAATGTCACAAAGGCTCAAGCATCAGAAGTGGACATTGCTTATTCTTCGGGTATAGCTCCAAAAAATGCCTATGAGTTCATGGCCAAACAAGCTGGAGGTCGAGAAAATCTGGGATTTATTCATGTGGATATCAAGAATTATTTGCGAGCTAAGCGTAGTTCGAATATAAGGCCAGGAGAGACAGGTGGTGTTATAGAGTACATGCAAAGAAAGAAAGAAGAAGATCTGAACTTTTATTATGCTATTCAAGTTGATGAAGACGATTTGATCACTAACATATTTTGGGCTGATGCAGTTATGAGAGCTGACTTTGAGGATTTTGGTGATGTACTTTGTTTTGATACCACATATCGAAAGTACAAGGATGGTAGGCCAATTGCTCTATTTGTTGGAGTGAATCATCATAGACAAACAACTATTTTTGGTGTTGCTTTGTTGTATGATGAGACTTCATATTCTTTTGTGTGGTTATTTGATACATTTTTCAGAGCTATGGGTGAAAAATTGCCTAAGACAATATTGACGGATCAAGATGCTGCAATGGCAAAGGCACTTGCTTCTCAGTGGCCGCAGACTTACCATCGACTTTGTATATGGCATATCTTCCAAAATGCGGCAACTCATTTAGCTCACACATTTTCAACGTATAAAGACTTTTCAAAATATTTCAGCAATTGTATATATGCGTATGAGCATGAGGGAGAGTTTTTGGATGCTTTGAATAAAATGCTTGAAAAGTACGAGCTGCAAAATGATGCTTGGTTGAAGAGAATGTTCGATATTAGAGAAAAGTGGGCAATGGTATATGGAAGAGATACATTTTGTGCGGATATGACAACCACACAACGAAGTGAAAGCATAAATAAAATGATAAAGCATTATGTCAGCTACAAGGATAACTTGAGAAGATTTTTTGACAACTTCGAGCGACTACTTGATGATCGTCGTTACGATGAGATGGTTGCAGATTTCAAGGCTAGCCAAAGTAGAGTGGTATTAGCTTTTCCCTGTCAAATGTTGAAGCACGCAGCAAGTGTATATACACCTAAGGTTTTTAAGTTGTTTGAGGCGGAGTTGTGTAAAGCACTTGACTGTCAACTTGAGATTTGTGCTGATCCAGGTTTGTTAGTGAAGTATTTGATCAAACCTGATGACAGGGATCATAAGTATGTTGTTTCTTGTGATGAAACAGAGAATACAATACGTTGCAATTGCAGGATGTTTGAGTTTGCTGGCTTGTTGTGTTGCCATGTGCTGAAAGTTCTATGTTCTCAAGGTCTTACCCAAGTTCATGACAAGTATGTTTTAAAAAGATGGACAAAAGACGCTAAAAAGGGAGCTTCTAGAGGTGGTGGTGAGAGTTTGAATACAGAAATAGATGAAAAAAAGCAATGGGTAGACGTTATAGAGATTTGTGTCGTCAATCTATTCGTTTAGTTACAAGAGCTGCAGAGTCTAAAGGTGGATACAACATTGTGAAAGAGGGTCATCTTAGTTTGTTTAAGAACCTTGATTTGAACTCAAGTAAGATGCATGTCCATTATAGCTCGGAGGGTAATCATCAAGACAGAAATGATATCAGAAATATCCCCATTAATACCAATGGAATGGAGAATGCAAAAGGCATAAAGTTTAAGCCGAAATCAGGTTCACAATCAAGTAAAAGACTACATAGTGCACTTCAAATAGCAACGAGAAAAACCAGAAAGCAAAAGAAGAAATCACAGAAGAATGATTTACACTGTCAAACGAGTGATGTTTCTGAGCAAATTGCAGCGGTATAATCTGGTCTTATAATACTTTTAATTACATTAGCATTATTTTTAGTTCATACTTTAATTACATATGTGCAGGGTAACCACTTTGTCCAAATTCCGGGAGGTGTTTTGCAGCCACCATCTAGTCATGTTCAGCTATGGGAACCAGCCCAATATAGTCTCTCAATGCCTTTGGCGTATAGGCAATTTGATATGAATCCTGCTTCACTATCTTCTTAGACGAATATGCAGTTTCCAACCCAAGCAAGCATCCAATTCTCACAAGGTAGCCAGACTAATATGCCGTTTCCAACCCAAGGAAACACTCAATTCTCACATGGTAACCAACACGACACAACATAAGTTAGACAAACTTAGAAAGAAAAAGTTCTTAAACTATCTCTGTTATCTAATTGGTGAATCAATTAGCTAATCATTTCTAAATTTTCAGGTCAAGTTGATTGGTGATTCTTGGTGTAGTAGTAGCATTAGGTGAACCACAAAGGTATCCTATTTTATTTCCTATATATACCAATTGTTCAGCTGCTTATTTCTCTAATAGAAACTTCAATTTTTTTAAGCAGATATTGAGCACTTCTACATAATGAGAGAAAGAAGTCTATGAAGTGGTCAGCACAAACCAAATATCTCCTCATCTTCTTGAAGATGAACTTTTACTACTATGATTTTACTACTTAGTCTTTGTTGAAACATTGTTACTAGTTGTTGTTGGTTTACTTGTTTTGCTTTTGCTATCAATTTACTGAATTATTATATGTTTTGTCCATGAATATTATAACAATAGTACTTCTTTACTTTTTGTATAATTTTGCAAGTCCAAGAAATAGGTATACATTTAGTGAAGATGAAGTTTTGCTATCAATTTGCTGCTTATTTTTTGCTGTCCAAGAAGTATATTTAACTTTGTTGTCCAAGAAGTAATTTTTGCTGTCAATTCTTGCTGTCTAGTTTTGCTGAAAGTTTTTCCTGTCCAAGAAGTGATTTTGCAACTCTGTAGTCTGTGCTGAAAAATATGTAAACATTTAGTGAACAAAACATTTTGCTGTCAATACTCTGTTTAATTATGCTACCAATTTGCTGTTTAATTTTGCAACTTAGATATTGAGCACTCTGGGGTCTGTGCTGAAACATATTGCAACTTAAGAGTCCATAAGAGTCAATTGGAGGGACTGAAAAGTGTAGCCAAGTCCAAACCATCACAATATTCAATCACAATTGAATCAGCTTACCAACCTCTAATTAGTTGAAAAGTGCAACCAAGTCAACAACAATCACAACTGAACAATGCAACCAAGAAGCTAACAATCACAACATTAAGTCACAATTGAATCAGCTTACCAAGAACTAATTAGTTGAAAAGTGCAGTCAAGTTAACAATCACAATTGAAAAGTGCAGCCAAGTTCTAGCATAATTCCATATATATACGAAGGATCAAGGGCTCACCAAGAACTAATTAGTACTGAACACTAAATTGAATCAATTTACAGTGTTTACCAAAAGAGTTGATATCTAATTCATCCAAATAACTAGCCAAATCAAAATTACAAATCCTAAGACTAATTGAAGGAGCAAAGCCACTTCATCTTTTTCGCTGTCCTCTACTACGTGAATCTTCTAGCCATCAAAGCTACTCGAATGAACGAAATTGGAGATCACAACCCCACCAGAAATTGAGTCCAACGAAATGAATGAGGGGTAAGATTGATTCAAAACGCGAATGAGGAGATCTGAGATGAGAAGCAAAAACTTAGGTTTGAGACTTCAGGGCATCCTTCATATAATTGAAGTGGTGAGAACCATCTTGTGTTGGCCGAGTGCTTTCCGCTGCTTTTCGCTAATATCAATTGCTTGAAACCGGTGAGTTGTCGACCATGGCCACTGGAACGACTAGTGGAGAAGAGAAGAGATTACATACTCACCGACGTATCTTGATTGAACGATTGTAAGCCAGCCAACACCGAACGAAAGTCAGATTGATCAATTGTGTGATTATTGTAGTCGGAGAGGCCTATACAATTCAATGGTGATGAATCCTTAGTTGTTGCGAATTGTGGAGAGATGAAAATCTGCAATGAACATCTGTAGAGTTGCAGGGGAGAAGGGGAGATTTAATTAATTGTTTAGTTTTTTATTTTTTCAGAAAAAGGAACAGCTGGACCAATAGATTTTGTGGAACAGTAGTTGATGATTTAAGGTGAAACAGAGGATCCGAACTGGCGTTAAATGGGCCTTTAATTGAGCCATTTATTCAAGGTTCGATTAAAGGCCCACACGACTGGTACGCTATATTTTGGCGTGTCGAATATTTATCCTATTTTTGGTACGTTTTATTTTGGCGTATTAATTTTACCACATTTTTGCCAAACAATACCCTTATGCCTACACGCCTATTTTTGGCGCACCAAATCGTGTGCATAAAGCTAAAAATTTACGTGTATATAGGATCTGCTTAAATAAATCACTATTACAACTATCATGTGATTTAATAACTACAAATTATAGGGATGAAGGATGTGGATATGTAAAGGATAAAGACAAGCTTGTCATAAGACGGGAAGCGGAGCTTTGCAATGTCAGAGGATGATTACTTTTGAATACACTAGTCATCTGTATAGTATAAAGTGCATGGAAAAAAGAATACTCAATGTAAGGATAAAGTGTGACTTCAACGACTATTCTAAACCGTTGACAATGCTTACTACACAAATTAATAAAGAGAACATTAAGCCTCAAGCGACTTATAATGAAATCACTAACACTATAAAAATTAATTGGAACAAAATTATTATCACTAAAATGACATTTGAAATTTCATACAAAAGAATATCGGATTTGATCAAAAGCATTAAGAACAAGAAATACCACATACCTATTATTAGGAAAATATATGGGTATAATTGTGTGAGAAAATTAATACAAATTCATACGAGTATAACATGAGAGTTGCAATTTGGAATTGTCATGGAATAGGGAAGAAAATTTTTGGACAAATATTGAGATCTTTTGCAAAATAGAACAAATACAAATCTTAACCCTAGTAGAAATACGTACAGATAAAGAATCAAGTGATAAAATATGGAAAAAATAGGATTTGACAATATTTTATTTATTCCAGCGGACGGTCTATCAAGTAGAATGTGTATGTTATGGAAATCATATCAAATTAAGTATGCAAATTTATCCATTTTTTGGCAAGATAAAAGAATAATTGGAGTAGACTATGAGAATCATATCAGGAATATAAATTTTGCAATTTTCTTATTATACGCACCACCACAAGAAAGAGAAAAGGATCTTTATGGAATAAACTATGCAATATTATAGAACATAAAAATTCACCATGCATCGTAATGGATGACTTAAATGAAATACAATGTTATGAGGAGAAAAAAAGGGGTGTCAATCCAACTCAAGGAAGGTTTCAGAGATTAATTCTTTATAAACAAAAATGCAATATTTTCGACACTCAAATATTGGGGAATGAATTTACGTGGAGGAAGAGAAAAGATGGGAACAATAATATTTTTGAAAAATTGGATCGAGTATTAGTAAGTAATGAAATTTTACAATGGTTTCCAAATATATACACTACTAACCATGCTTTTACAAGCACAGATCATTGTCCTATTTCCATTAAAAATTGAACAAAATCAAAATCATGAGAGATCTGTCTTTCGTTTTGAAATGATGTGGACAAAAAGAAAGGATTTTGACAATATTGTAAAACAAAGTTGGAGAGTTAATACAAATGGATCATATATGCTCAATTTGGTGAGAAAGGGACAATTGCAAAAAACAAAGGCTAAAATATGGAACAAGAAAACCTTTGATAATATTTTTCACAACTAAAATCTTTAGAGGAAGAACTTCAAAAAATTCAAATACAATTATGTACCCAAAGAGATGTAATTATAAAACAAAAACAAGAGAGACTATTAACTAAAAAAGAAAGACTGATCGACTACCATAAACGGTATTAGGGACAAATGGCTAAACTAAACTATATTAAGAAGGGAGAATACAACACAAGACTGTTTCAAATTACAGCTACAGGACGAAAGAATATGAAAACTATAAAAATTATTAAGACAAGGGAAGGTATCATCTTTAGCGACAAAAAGTCAATAGAAAATGAGATAGTTAAGGACTTCAAAATTCGAGTTGAAAGTCAACAACGTGAGGATAGTCTCATAGATAGAGAATTAGAGATCATAGATAACTCAATAACACAATCAGATAATGAGGAATTAGTCAAAAATGTTTTCAATGAGGAAATTAGAAATGTAATTTTTCAAATTGGAAGTGAAAGAACACCGGAACTAGACGGATTACTTGTAGGATTTTATCATAAATATTGACATATTGTAGGACCCTATGTTATCAAGGCTGTGAAGAGTTTTTTTTATTTCGAGAAGAATGTTAAAACAACTCAATCATACATACATAACACGTATACCTAAATAATGCGCCCCTGCCCACCATGACTGCCACAGATGAAGAGCAAGCTATGAACATTCACTCAGAAGGGCCAATAACGCGATCACATGCCAAAGCAATCGCCAATGCGACACAATCCATAGTTGTTCGCGTTGTCGCAAGCCAAGGGACTCAAGAGAGCGCGTTCTTCCTCAGAAGCCTTCAACCCACACTAGAGAACGCGTTCTCTATTTAACATCATCTCTACCATCAATTGAATGCGTTCTTTGTATTATTTGGATTGTCAGAACATTATTATTTTAGTTATTTCGTTTGGGGCGTGTGTTCCACGCATGTCGCGTGGGCCGGCCCATTAGGCGAGACTCGGCCCATCTGAGTCCCGCGATCTAGTATAAAAGGACAACTCGGCCTTTTGTATTAGGTTACGTTCATTTTTAATCAAAGCCTGAGTATTGAGAGCTAATTGCCTCCTCCCCTTTGATCGAGCATCAAACCCTAAATCTTCCTTCTCATCTCCATTCCTCCGCTGCCGACGCTACGGCCTCCACTCGATCTTCATCGAGATTATCCAACCTCGCTGCCGACGCTACGGCCTCCACTCGATCTTCATCGAGATTATCCAACCCACTGCCGATGCTACGGCCAAGTACTCGATCTCTTTCGAGTCGATCTCCTCCGCTGCCGTCTTCTAAACATCGTGTTCCACCTTATCACCCTCAACCACGACGTGTGCGACTTCCCACAAAGATCAGAGATCCGGCATCACAAGCAGGAACGCATCAACTGGCATCAAAGCCTTTGATCTTGTAAGTCGCTTGTCAAGTTTCATTTGTTCACGAAATTTTTTTCTCCCCCATCATCCTTGCTTCCGCCATAATCACTAAATTTTTTCTCTCTCATACACATGCTTGTCCCATCGATTTCTACAAGAGAATCTCTTGGCCGATAATTGTTTGATCACCTTGCGAAAATTGTGTGATTTGTTTGCATAAAACCTGCGTAATTAATTCAAAGATTTCCTTAATTGATCGCGTGAATCTCGCATTCATATCTTGCCATATTTGCTTGTGTTCACCGTCATAAATCTGCATTAAAATTTCTCTCTCCTATCGCGTAAATCTCGTGATTTCTTTCCTTAAGTTACTTAGCCGTTTATTTTTATTTTGTTTCATTTAATTCTTATCCGATCTTCAATTAAGACTAAGATCTCGGATTCGAATTTAAAAAAAAAAATCGCATAAAAAAAAACACGCGACAATTCAAAAAAAAAAAAGTAAAGCCAAAATAAGGCAACCTTCTCCCCTCAACGGCTAGGCTCATCTTCTTCACCTCTCCACCGTCTAGTGTCACGTTTGCAAGTGTGTCTTGTGTGTGCGCGTTGTTTATGCAAGAGGTTAAGACTTCTTTCTTTGGTTTCGTTTGCTTTTGTGCTTGCATATCACACTTGCTTTGCTTGCCTTTAGCCGCCCTCACGGCGAAAAGAACGCGCCCTCCTACGTGAACACTTGCTACTTGTTGAGTGCTTACTTGTCCTTTGGTTTTGTATTGTCTTTTGTTCGTTTTACTCGCGATGTCTGGTCATATTGTGATAGGTAGCCTCACGGCACCCACCGGTGGGAATGTCCAAGGAGAAGGCAACAACCACCCACAACAGCAAAACATCGCGCAACATGAAGTGGTCCCTCTCGCCAACCCTCCCCAACAAGATCCAATTCTGGAGCTCTCGGAGGAACAACGTGAGATACAAGAACTTCGGCGCCAAGTTGCCGAATTCCAGGCCAAGGAACGCGCTGCGCTGGCACAACCCACACCAACCTTGATGGTCCCAATGGACACTCTGGGCGCGCCGCGTCAAACTGAAGTCGGGCCAAGTAAACAACGCGTTGACAAGGGCAAAGGAGTGATGCCCTCCACCTCCAACTTACAACCGCGGCTTCAAAGAATCCAATCGGTGATAGAAAGCCGCCAAGGCTATGTGTCACATCGTGACCGCTATGCACCACATGCAACACCAGTCGGCGATGAAACCGACTCCGACCGCGACGAGGTTTCCCACGGTGAGTACTCTGAACCTTATGACTTCAATGACAGGTACGAAGCTAGAGGCAACAAACGACAACGCGAAATCACCTCTACCCCGATGGCCGGCAGGGCCAGACGAGAAGAACGCGACACAGGCCGGCAAAGACGATCCAATCGCGCTCCAGATGTTGTGCCGCGTCAGCGTCTCCATGCCCCCACACTAGTCCCATTCAACGTGGAGGACCACCTGGGCCACCAAAGTGCGAGGACGCCTCACTATGGCTCGGATGGCTACTTCTCCCACACTCCTCTCCACCAAGACGAGTTCGAGGAGTTTGATGACGAAGAAATGGAGGACTCGGGGATGATCAATCCAGGAAATTTCCATCCCCCACTCGGCGACCCCATGGAGTTACAAGACTGCCCCGCCGATTGGATCCCTCCACCTAGGCTTCCCCAAGGCGCCAACATGGCCAACGCGCCCTACGACAGGCGCGATGAAATAGAGAGGAGGCATGACCTGCCTTATGATGCTCGCCGCGACGCGGCCTACCAAGGGCACCAGCGCCGTCGATGCGCCCAGGGAATGGAGCAACAAGCTCCGTTTGGCAACGATCGCGGCAACAATGGCGCGCGAAGGCACCAACAGGGGCATGATCAGTTTCCATAGGCCCAAGGCCATCAATATGCTCCCTTGGACATTCCAGCGCCGCACTTGCAACGAAGGCCAGAAGCCAATGCTCCCAGGCTCAATCGCCACGAAATTAAGGTAAAAATTGAATTCTTTTTTGGTGAATACAACCCTGCAGTTTTTCTTGAATGGTTGCAGGCTACGGAGTATACCTTGATCTATTGTCAAGTTCCTGAAGAGGACTACGTGGCCGCCGCCACGGTACACTTCCGTGGCGCCGCGAGGGTTTGGTGGCACCGATTTGTGGATGATCGAATAAGGAGAAACTTGGTGCCTCTCACGCGGCCAACCGCGCCGCGATGATCCAGGAATTGCATCAAAGAATGCGGGCAAAGCTCAAACGATGCGCTGAACAGTATGCCACACAACAGAACCATGGGCGCCGCCGCGTTATATTTGCACCAGGGGATTTGGTCTGGGTACATCTCCGCAAGGGCCGTTTTCCAGCGAAGCGCAAATCAAAGCTGGCTCAACGCGGTGATGGACCTTTTCGTGTTGTGAAGGCCATGAGAGACAACGCTTACGAGATCGATCTTCCACCGGACTACGGTGTCCACGCGACCTTCAACGTCGCCGACTTGGAACCATACGTGGAGCCCGAATTCGATGATGGTGAAGCGGGGATGCTTCACAGCCAAGTGGGGGAGGGTGATGCGCCCCTACCCACCATGACTGCCACAAAGGAAGAGCAAGCTATGAGCATTCACTCAGAAGGGCCAATAACGCGATCACCTGCCAAAGCAATCGCCAACGCGACAAAATCCATGGTTGTTTGCGTCATCGCAAGCCAAGGGACTCAAGAGAGCGCGTTCTTCCTCAGAAGCCTTCAACCCACACTAGAGAACGCGTTCTCTATTAACATCCTCTCTACCATCAATTGAACGCGTTCTTTGTATTATTTGGATTGTCAGAACATTATTATTTTAGTTATTTCTTTTGGAGCGTGTGTTCCACGCATGTCGCGTGGGCCGGCCCATTAGGCGAAACTCGGCCCATCTGAGTCTCGTGATCTAGTATAAAAGGACAACTCGGCCTTCTGTATTAGGTTACGTTCATTTTTAATCAAATCATGAGTATTGAGAACTAATTGCCTCCTCCCCTTTGATCGAGCGTCAAACCGAAATCTTCCTTCTCATCTCCATTCCTCTGCTGCCGACGCTATGGCCTCCACTCGATCTTCATCGAGATTATCCAACCCCGCTGCCGACGCTACAACCTCCACTCGATCTTCATCGAGATTATCGAACCCGCTGCCGACGCTACGGCCAAGTACTTGATCTCTTTCGAGTCGATCTCCTCCGCTGCTGTCTTCTAAACATCGCGTTCCACCTTATCACCCTCAACCACGACGCGTGCGACTTCCCACCAAGATCAGAGATCCGGCATCACAAGGAGGAACGCATCACTAAAGTGGATAATCCTATGTCAACAAATCATTTTAGACCTATTAGTTTATGCACGACAATCTATAAAGTAATTGCAAAAATAATAGTCAATAGAATAAAGAATGTTATGACAAGAATTGTACACCCACTTCAAGGAGCATTTGAACAAAATAGATCAATCCAAGACAACATTTTAATTGCTCATGAAATTTTTCATTCATTTAGAAAGAAACAAGGAAAGGAAGGTTGGATGGCGATCAAACTAGATATGGAAAAAGCATTTGATCGAATTGAATGAAATTTCATTATAAAAGTTCTGGAAAAATTTTGTTTATGTGAGAAATTTATACAATTGATTAAAGAGTGTATCAGTACAGTATCATTTTCAATACTAGTCAATAACAGTCCAACAGAAATTATTGTGCCAAAAAGTGGCATTAGACAAGGAGATCCTTTATCCCCTTATCTGTTTATAATGTGTGCCGAGGTCCTTGCTGTAATACTCGAGGTTTTTAGAAAATAAATTTGGGATTATTTAGGATATTGATATCTTAATTGATTTTGAAGAATCAAAATATTTTGGGAATTAATGATGATGATTTGGAGATTTTAGGATTTTTGCCGTTTTGTGGAACAACGACAGTTTGATTCTTTTGGGATTATAAGCTCTGTTTAGGATTCTGTCATCATGATTAATCTTTGAGGATTCAGTATACTTGAGGTTTATTATAATTAGGAATTAATATCATTGAAGGGGGAAATTATCTCACTTTTCTAAAATAGAAGATCATGCCCATTTATTTAAATGAGGCCCATTAGGACATAAATACAGGAGGTATTTAATAGCCTAAACCTACCCTAAACCCTAGAGGAAAAGAACTCATTTGACAACCTCATTTTCATCTCCTCCTGATAGGGGGGGGGGGGGGTAGTCGTCGTATCACCTAATCAAATAAATCCTAGCAAACCTAAACAAGTAGTTAGGGCAAGCAAGGGTCGAATCCACAGGGAGGAAGGGATTAATCTATGTGTTGTTCGCATGCAATAGTAACAAGAGGGGGGTTTTGTAGTTGGTTGGTTGCAAACAAAACAAACAAAGCAAAGTAGAATGGATGAAATATCAATAGAGAAAAACACTTAGCCAAGTAATGTCCACATAAGTCATTCAAAGGTTGTTCATAGATTAAGTCCTATCTTCCTATTCGGTTATTCCTGTCCCGATCTTATGTAAATTCAGAGGGAAACCTTCCACAAAGAACCCTTACCAATGAATAACCCTAGTACCACTAAAGGTTCAACCCAAAGGCAGCAATGCATATAAGAATTAACCAGGATACACAGAACGCTCGCTCAGATGCATTTACCATGTAATTATCTCTCCCTACAATAGAACAATTTCAACTAGAGCATGTACATTGTAGTTGCTATAGCAGAATAGGACGTTAGCCCAACAGTTTCCTAATCCTAGCAATATGAAAATCACCAATAACAACTAGTTGCGCGGGCTAGTGCAATTAATGAAATCCAATGGAATAAGCTTAGAAAAGATAATATAACTCAATAGGAATAAATAGATAGGAACAAAACCTCACAACCAGATGAATAAACTCATGCTTCCATTACCGGACTAAGCCAAAGAGGCTTAGCTCCTCATAGACATGGTGAAAACTTCAAAGGAAAAGAAAACAACGATGAATGAAAATTGCAACTAAAGTGTGGAAGATTTCAACCCAAATGCTAAAAAAAAATATTTATAAGGCTCTAACAAAATGACCTAGCCCATTAAAAAACTAACTAAATTAAAAATAAGAAAAAGGGAAAAAGAAATCTGAAAAGATAAGCTCAGGAAAAGACGCAGCTTTCGGCGCTGATGACCCGCGATCGCGGTGAATGCTCGATTTTCAGCTTCTGCACCACTTTCGTAAAAACTTAATAACTTTTGATTACCAACTCGGATTGCGCTCATATTTTGGGGACTTGTAGTAGACTTCAAGATCTAACTCCTCGAATTAGAATCACTATATTTGGACATCTGAGTAGAGAGAACGAATCAATTGAATTCAGCACATTGTTCTTCTACTCTCGTGTGGACTCTCTCCTTGGTTCTTCTTCGTCTCCTCAGTGGTCAACTTCTCTTCCTCTGGATATCTTCAATTTGCTTCTCCAGACCACCAAATCCACACTTCTCCTCTCTAACTCCATACTCCTTGGTGGCTCCATATCCCGAATCTTCAAATGTACTCCAATAAGCTCAAAACACCACCAAAACACCAATCTTCGCCCCCAAACACCATGCACATGAATGTGTCTAAATCTACCCGAATGGCACCAATAAAACCCTCTAATAACTCTTAGTTAAGCCCTACAAAGTAGTGCTTATCACCTCCCTATGGGGAGAAAGCACATGTTTGATTGTAGTTGTGATCGATATCATATTGAAGGATCCTGGCTTGGTAGCCTCAAGATGTAGTCATTTATGGCGAACTGGGTCAACAAATTCCGTGTCCATTTTATCGCTTTTCGCGTCCATTGTTCATTCGTAGGGAGATCAATCGTTTCCTTTTACAAATTTACTGTGGTACAATTCATGCTACCACAATTGGCGCCGTTTGTGGGAACGATTACGATGGCTCCGACACGAAGACAGGCGAACAGTGCATCAGGCACTATTCTGACCACCGGAGATCAATCAGCGGCAGGGACAGCGGAGGCCATGGCGAGATGCCAGGAGGAAGCAGCCGCCGTGCTGGCCGAGAAGGACTGGCGGTTGCAGGA
Source organism: Rheum nobile (assembly GCA_027886185.1). Classification (NCBI taxonomy): domain Eukaryota; kingdom Viridiplantae; phylum Streptophyta; class Magnoliopsida; order Caryophyllales; family Polygonaceae; genus Rheum; species Rheum nobile. The sequence continues at coordinate 371,129 of WOAB01000571.1, forward strand.
GGCCGTCGATGCCCTCGCCGCCAGGGACCGCGAGTTGCAGGCTGCTCGTGGGGTGCTAGAGGAGGCAAACCGGAGAGCGGTTCGCGCGGCCGGGAAGAGACCCATGGTGGAGGTCCAATCCGCCGGCGGTTGAGATCGGCGGATGGAGAGCATCCTCGATTTGGGGGTTCGCCGTCGAAGCCCTAGGCGAGATGGAGAGGGGGCAGATATGAACCTGGGCTACCGTCGAAGCCCTAGCGACCGGAGCGGCTCAGATCAGGACGCACAGCGGGCTCCCGGATGCGCCGGAGGGGAGGGCGGCACAGATCTGTTGGCGCGACGAGGGGGGCGAATCGTGGAGAGGGAAGCCCGGATCGACCCCGATCTCGCGGCGTGGGGACGAGAGCGAAAGGAGTTCCGGCGACGGAGGGCAGCCCGGACTTCGTCCTCTGCTTCCAGGGCCAGGGGGCGACTATCCGACCGGCGACGACTCTAAGCTTCGCCACGCCGGGGAGCTCCGTCCGAGCAGCTTCGGGGGTCTTCCAAGTCGGAGACCTCATTTGGCAGGGAAGAGTCGATCTCTCCGGGCACCGAGCGCCACCTTTGTCAGCACCGTCGCCGAGTGAAGCCCTCGGTATCCCACCGCCATCGGTGAATTTGTGTGCGAGGTTGACGATGGTGTGTGTGCTGGTTGAATTTCCAGTGGCCCAAATATTGGCTAATGGGCCAATTGGTAGGGTTTGGATGTTGTGGATGAGAAGCCCATGTACAATTATATATCGGTAAGTTTCGACCAAGCTTATTCAATTTAATGGGCCAGTTGGTAAGATTTTATTTATTTATTTAATGATCATATATCGAACGATCCAATTTAATTAATGATGTAATTGTTATAAGTTTATACCATGTCGGTACGAACTCGGAGTAAACCGCTAATGAAAGCAGACATGAGTTCCAAGCGATAGCCATCAAAAGACGAGGATCATGGTGTTGAGACTGAGGTCTAGGACACGAGCTGCCATCTTATTAGTCTATGGGTTGCAGAGACATCGAGCACAACCTGTTTGGAAATCATGATAGCACGAGACGCCTCGTTCATTCTATCAGCCTAGGGGCAACGGAGCATGCAAGTTGGAGTGCATGGACGTCAAGCTTAGACTAGAAGGCAGAGCATGGAGCATGCAAGCTGGAGTGCATGGACGACAAGCTTGGACTAGAAGGCAGAGCATGGAGCATGCAAGCTGGAGTGCATGGACGTCAAGCTTGGACTAGAAGGCAGAGCATGGAACATGCAAGCTGGAGTGCATGGACGACAAGCTTGGACTTCGGCAAAGCATGGAGCATACAAGCTGGAGTGCATCGATGACAAGCTTAGACTGGAACGAAAGAGACCCTACCACGTAGTGGCGGGCAGGGGCATTAGAGCGGGAAGCTACAGGATATGAATGACAAGGTGATCTTTCACGACACAGTGTAAGTCCGACACGAGAGCCGAATTCGAGCTACTCGTAGTCAGGCATGTATTTCCGTGGTAACGAGCCACACGGGCGCCGAATTCGAGCGACCCACGCTAGGCAAGAGCCAGCAGTGTAAGTCCGGCACGAGAACCGAATTCAAGCTACTCGTAGTCAGGCATGTATTTCCGTGGTAACGAGCCACACGGGCGCCGAATTCGAGCGACCCATGCTAGGCAAGAGCCAGCAGTGTAAGTCCGGCACGAGAGCAGAATTTGAGCTACTCGTAGTCAGGCATGTATTACCGTGGTAACGAGCCACACGGGCGCCGAATCCGAGCGACCCACGCTAGGCAAGAGCTAGCAGTGTAAGTCCGACATGAAAGCCGAATTCGAGCTACTCGTAGTTAGGCATGTATTACCGTGGTAACGAGCCACACGGGCGCCGAATCCCAGCGACCCACGCTAGGCAAGAGCCAGCAGTGTAAGTCCGGCACGAGAGCCGAATTCGAGCTACTCGTAGTTAGGCATGTATTTTCGTGGTAACGAGCCACACGGGCGCCGAATCCGAGCGACCCACAGAGGAGTATAGGAGTCGAATCCGAACACCTATAAGCAAGCATAAACAAGTTAGGAAAGGGCCAACGCATTACGAAACGGCTTGGGTAGCTTAGGTCCATCAGATGGATGACCGAGTGCTGCAAAATCGAGACGAAAATCATTCAGATCCGAATGCTGATTCGAGGTATGACTCGGAGTTATCGGATCCTACGGTTTCTGTCGAACCCGAGGGGCAAAATGAAGGGGGAAATTATCCCACTTTCCTAAAACAGAAGATCAGGCGCATTTATTTAAATGAGGCCCATTAAGATATAAATAGGGGAGGTATTTAATAGCCTAAACCTACCCTAGAGGAAAAGAACTCATTTGACAGCCTCCTTTTCATCTCCTCCCTATGGGGAGAAAGCACATGTTTGATTGTAGTTGTGATCGATATCATATTGAAGGATCTTGGCTTGGTAGCCTCCAGATGTAGTCATTTATGGCGAACTGGGTCAACAAATCTCGTGTCCATTTTATCGCTTTTCGCGTCCATTGTTCATTTATAGGGAGATCAATCGTTTCCTTTTACAAATTTACTGTGGTACAATTCATGCTACCACAATCATAGTTTGAAAATTTGGGAGAGAAATTCTAAGATATTTTTCTACAATTAGTTGTAAGTTGAAAATTGATGAGGAATACAGAATTAGTATCTGTACTAGAATTGTTGGGCAATTGATAGGGTATTTTAATTTGATACACATATATATAGGTATATGATGTATTATAGTTATGGAAAAACAATTATAAGCACAAAAGACAAAATAGTAGTCATAAGACTTTGACTTTTCCTAATTACCCCAATTTTCTAGAAATCTCTTTAACTTTCCAAATCTTTCATTTCTACCCTATGGCCGGCCCCCTTCAACTTGTTTAAAAATCTAGAAAGCTCCCTAACTTTCTTTTTAATCACATGACCAAATTATGGTTACCTTTTTCTCCAAAATTCTAGAATTTTGACCATATTTATCCAAAATTTGCTAGAAACTTCCCTAAGTGCTATAAATATAAGCCAAGCCATTTCTTTTGGTTACCATGGCCGGCTGCCTTTGCCTTCCTCTCTTCCCCATGGCAGCCATGATTCCTTTCATTACAACCTCCACCACCATAGCCACCATGGCCATTTCTCTCTTTTTCTTTGAACCGGCCACCAAGGCCATAACCTTCTACCATGACCACCATCTTCCTACCTTCATATCTTCCATGGCTCATGTCAACTAAGGTGCATCCATGTCTTTAAAACAAGCATCCATCTTTGATTAAGGCATTCATAAGATATGATTCTTCCTTTGAAATTCTTAAATATAAGTTGTATGAATGGGATGTTCTTGAGTAAGAGGATGATATTTAGGATGTAAGTAATGATCAATAGGAAGATAAATGAATTTGGGAAATAGCTTAGATAAATTAGAATTAAGATTGAAGGTGAAAGTTTAAGATTTGGGTAGAATTGTAACTTCTGGAAAGTTCTGGGAAAATTCGGTAATCACTGAAAATTCGGGATTAGGATCATAAAATAAGGAATTTCGTTACGAGTATGGGGAACCTGACGAATCTTGATTTGGAGTTGTATATCAAAAGTTATGCATAATCTATAATGATATGCAGATTTGAGAACTCGTTGTAATTATAGGAATTTCGAAATGCCGGGCCACAGCAAGGATTATACAACAAGAAGTATTGTCGTGGACGTCTGAAAGGCAAGGTATATGCGAATGTTTATATGCTTAGCATAAATTTAGATTATCTGTATATACAGTAATACTATAATTAGAGTTATATATCTGATAGTTGTATTTCATGGGTTATGATATGATTATATGTTGAGGGTCATAAAATGATTATATTTTGGGATTATATAATTGATGAATATATGATATGAATATTCATGTGGTAATATGAGTTGAAAATGGATCGTAGTAGTTGATTCAGTATTGAGATGATGTTGTGATAATAACTATATCAGTATGATAGATATGGATTCTGTATTAAGAATATTGATGATATATGCGTTTATTGGGGTTTGACTTAGAATAAGTGATAAGGTTGTTATGATACTAAAGTGAGGATATGGTTGTAGTATTGATATTGTATGTGTGTGTTATATGGTGGGATTGGTGTGTGCATGTGTGGCTAATAGGATATGGTGATGAGTTGTGTAAATCATCGGGATTGATCCTTGTGCTATTGTGTTTTTGATATTATACTTTTATGTGCATACAATCATACCTTTGAAAATAAGTTGTTGATAATTTCGCATGTGTGGCAACTATAAGATAAACTGTTAATAATTAGGCCTGTGTGGCAAGGATTCATCCCTCGATTAGGGCTTATCTTGGGTTTGGCCGCCTGGGGTAAGTGGGTCGTGGGAGGTGCCTTTACTTGGGTTGTGGTAGGGTCGCTCGTCTAGCTAACGATGATGTTTCCCTCCGGCAGGTAAAGAGTGTACCCATTGTATGGGTCCCTGTGTGGGGTTAGAAGGTATCTTCGCATTAAATAATAATTGTGCATATGTTTGAGTGATATTGTAAATGGATTTGAACGTTTCGTAATGATTTTTTGATGTTTTCGTGACGTTTATTCCAATGAGTTTTTCAGACATATGTTTTAAATAATGGATTATTATCCCGATGATCTGTAACTCGATTAAGTGTTATAGAAATTACTGAGATAGTACTGTATGGGGAAAATGTGATCTAGTGGAGTATTTTCTGTGATATGAGCTATGATATGATGACTGGTGATATTTATTGAGGTTACTGTAATATAATCTAGGTTTTGTTGGGAATTCGTAAGAGTTATTATAATATGGTATGTGGTTTAGTTAGATATTACTTAGATATTTGTGAACTAAGAAGATAAGGTTTATAAGTCAATATGATGTTTAATGAGATTACTGTGATATGCTTATAAGGAATTCCGTGATATAATATGAGGTTTAGTTGAGTATTCATAGGGATCTTATGAGGTAATTTATAATGTAGTTATGGATGGAGGAATTATTGTGATATGATATGTGGCTTAGTATGGTATCCATAGAAAGTATAGTGATATGAGGTTTTTGGGGTTATGATAAAGTAATCTGTGATATAAGGCGTAGTTGATGGATACTTATGAGGAGTACTATGATATAGAATACTTATGTGATTCAATTGGGGTATTTAGGAGAATTATTGTGGCATGATCTATGATGTGATATTATTTGGATTGGTTATTTTGGGAAGTATTGTGAAAGGGTGATATTTTGGGTATTAGTGAGATTACTAAGTTAAGGATCTGTAGTGAAAATGAATACCAAGTTAAATAAAGTGATATGATATCTAGGTGATATGCTTATACATTTGAGGTTAAGAATAATGTTGGGTTGTACAGTATTGAAGTACCGAGGTAATATGTATACTGAAGGTATAGATAATTATGATAATTGGGTTGTAAGGAATTGCACTATCTAGGAAAAATGTTCTTGAGGGTATAGTCATTTATATTCATTGGGTTATAGGATGTTATGGTATCTGCGTATAATGATTAATTATTTATACTATAGCATGCATTCAATTCGCTTATAAATTGCTTAGTCTATACAAAGACTAACCCCGTTTCTGGGGGACTAGTTATGATTGCAGGCCCGAATATCAGAGTAGCGCAGCGGAAGCATGGAGGAGAAGACAGGCGACATGATGCGAAATTTGGATGAGCTATATTAAGGATTATGATATCTGGGTTTTGAAATTTTCTCGGGGTGAGTTCTCTTTCTTACAAAGCCTAAAGGAATTTCGGCAAAGAAATTCCTGGCGCTGTAGCTCCGCAATGGAGGTTAAATTAGGGCGTTACACTTGCAAGACAACTGCACAAAGAAAGTGAAATGAGAGAAAAGATAGCCGGACTAAAGTTGACAAGGAGGGGTACAACTATTCCTTTTCTTTCGTTTGTGGATGATATAATTATATTTGCTAAAGCAAAACAATCGGCTTGCGAAAGAATTAAGAACATCATAGACAAATATTGTCTTATTTCCGGGCAAAGAGTAAATTATCAAAAATCTTCTTTTCAGATTACAAAAAATACCAGCCCATTGAATAAAAATCAAATTCAGGGTGCATTAGGAATTCCCCATTCTAATTCATTAGAAAAATACTTGGGATGCCCAATTATAAATGGAAAGGTTAATAAGAACACCTTTGGAGATATAATATTAAAATCTCAAAATCAATTATCAAAATGGAAAGCAAACTGTATTTCTCAAGCAGGTAGAAGTGTTCTTATAAAAGCTAACCTAACATCTATACCGAATTTTTCTTATGCAAAACTTTATGTTACCGACAAGCATACATGAGAAACTGGATCAAATAAATAGAAATTGTTTTTGGAATAATAAAAAGTCAACAATTAGATGGGATGAGGCGTGCACGGATAAAGACGCAGGAGGCTTAAGATTAAGGAAAATGAAGGAAACAAATATTGCATTACAACTAAAGCTTATTTGGAAAATTATGGCAAAACCGAATAATATATGGGTCAGGATTATAAAGGAGAAATATTTGAAGGATATGGGTGTACTTGAATACGTTAAGAAAGGATCCATGTCGTGGCAGTGGAGTCAACTGATGAATCTTAGAGAAATTTTTGTAAGAGGACTTCGATGGCAAAATGGGGATGGAAATACTATTAAATTTTGGAAAGACAAATGGGTGGAACAACGTCCATTAAGCAAAATGGTTCAACGAAATATAATTGTAAATGAAAACTTAAATGTCAGCATTTTATAACAATAGATAAAAAAAAATGGAATATCAATGCCCTTGCAGAATTATTGCCTGATAATATTGTCCAGAAGATTTGTCAAATACATATACTGAGATATAGCATAGCAGATAGACTTTACTAGGGACCTAGCTCTAATGGATGGTTTTCAACAAAATCATCTTATAAATTGTGTACAACTCACAATTGACAAGAAAATAAAGGACAAAGTTTAAGTTGGATTTGGAAGTTGAATGTATCACCGAAAATAAAGATGTTTATATGGAAAAATTTGAAAAATGGGCTCCCAACTAAAGAAAGACTAGGTACGATGAGAGTTTCAGTTCCTATGGAATGTGTTTTCTACAATAACCCAACAGAAGACTGGAAATATATTCTTAGAGATTGTCCAACCACCCAAGGTATATTACAGAATTAAATAAAAACATAATAAGTAAAGTGAGACAGAATAATCAAACCCAAGCGGAGGAATTTTTGACGAAATTACATAAACATATAAATGCAAAGGAGATGTGCCTCTTAGGTTTTGCGTGGTGGACCATATGGAATAGAAGAAATAAAGCTATCTTCAATGCGGACCCACTATTACCTAATAGTGTAGTAGGCACTATGATCAAAAAACAAATTAAAGTATGGCAGAAATCAAAAAGCATAGACAATGATAGGGACATTACAGAAAAAACAAATACTGAAAACATGAGGAAAAGAAAACAAATACAATGGAAGAAACCAAATGAAGGTTTCCATAAGATCAATTTTGATGGATCTAAACTTTATAACAATGAAGCTGGATTTGGATATGTAATTCGGGATCATAATGGGGAAGTCATAGCTATGAAGAATGGAAAATGTGGTTACAACTCTATCTTAATATCTTGTTTATTTGATTTTGGAAAATCTTATCTTTATAACTACTTGAGCCCCAAGATTTGCTATCCCAAAACCGATTTTTCTACCCTATATAAAGAGATTGTTTTTCTGCCTTTGAAACACACATCCATGCGGGGCGATGCCTTGTCTGAGTTTGCACCGCAGTCAGGGCGAATTTGCTTCTAAGGCAGTGGACATCATACCACTCCACAACAATGTTTTCAAAGCTCCCTTTTTACTTGATAGGTGATAGGCGGACTGCCTTTTTTTGAAGACCAAATCTAGGCATTAGCCATACAATTGTTCTCGAGTAAGCTTTCGTTTCCATCTCGTTCTGGTTTCTACTAACAATTTAGAAGCGAAATTTGTTCGAATTCATAATGGCCATGCTTCCCTACTACAAATCATTGTTGGATCTCTCAAAGCTTGAACCTTTGGACACGACGAATTACAAGCGATGGTCCCAGAAGATGATGATCTTTTGCGAACAACTAGATGTCGACTACCTTCTTATAGCACCCTGTCTAGAAACCTGTGGCGCTACATAGTAGTGGACCACACATGGCTCCACCAGACCTAGCCTGACAACAAATTCACTAAATTGGACCTTTCAACAAAGGCACGACGAGAAAACAATGAAAAATATCGAACTTATATTAAAATGAAAAATGTCAATGAAAATCAACATGTATGCAATAACCAAAGTGGAACTCAAGAAGCGATGCGGAAGACTGAAACTATAATAATATCTCAACTATTTCTACGACCAAATAAAGGTTCCTAGACAACCAAATTAACTCTAACGAACTCAAAACAAACCGAGGAAACCATCCTAAGGCACACCATGTTGAGGTTGCCCACCATCATTCGAGAAAGGTCCCCCTAGCGCGCCAACCACACTAGTAACAATTCCTAAAAACAAAACAATTATCACATTTGCTCGCGATTCTTATATGAACCAACAAGCAGAAGAAAGCATGTGAAGCAAAACCAAAATATGAGATATATATATATATATGAACATATATAACTTTAATAGTAGTAGGTAGTCAAGCTATCAATATACTCATACAAAGACAAACATTAACAATACAAAAGTTCACAAGCATATATTAACTTGAATTCCTCAACAAACATATCACATCTCAAATCAATTAACAATAATATCACAACACAAATCGATCTATAATTACATCATCATTTAGATCATTCAACAACCATGTCATAACTCGGATCAATCACCAATCATGGCACCCTCCGGCCTTAATCTCGGCACAATGGTCAGTGCGTAACTCTACTCGTTGTCCATTTCCAAACATTTAACTTCTAACCCCAGCTAAGTCTCCACTAGAGCCAAAACAATTAACATTTCGAGAAGGGCCCCCACCTCACCGTATGGTTACACTAGGGGGTCACTTCCTCAACGACTTACCCCATGTCCATAACCATACCGGTGGAAACCAAATTGAAAACAATTATAAAATCATTTTAAAACACAGTTAACAATTATGGTCGTCTCCCAAAATACGGCCCCACATACCTCGTCTACAAGTCTAACACATACAAGAATCGAAAGCTAAGTCCAGAAGAACTTACCTAAAGGGAGAACTTCCGACACCAAAGGAAAATTGTAGGAACGAAGAAGATTAGGAACCTAATGAATAGAAATTAATCACAATTAAACCTTAAAATACTTAGGACACCCAAGCATGGACAACTAATCAACAACTTAGAAATAAGCTAAGATCTTGAATTTCTGAAGGTTGCAGTTTCCTTATAAATCCTCAAACAAATACATAACGACTTCCCAATATTACATAACTAATTTTACCATAAACTAAATTTCATTATATGTCTAATGTCACAAGTTTCATATCATTTCGAGTTCTAAATAATACACATAAATTCATGCAAATCAGGACATTCCAGGTCCAACATACAACCCTAATTCACGGTTTCCTTAGATTTCATCATCCCCTATAAAATTCTACCAAAAATACCATGATACAGTACACAACATAAGCTTTCTAATGATTACTGTGCATTTCGTAACCCATTATACACATAGTTATGAATTTTCAAAGTTCAACACTCAATCCAGAAATCCTAAAAACATAAGCAACTTCTCCGAATTTTATTTGAGAATATTCACATCTATTGGATGTCCAACTATTACACAATAATCATCTATAAGGGTACTATCACTGTAAAATTAGGCGTAATTTTTTAATAATAAGAAACTTGCTGAAATAATTGATGATGTGTATCTAATCTAGTGTTTCTCTAATTTTCAGAATTCTCAAAGTAACCCAGTAGACAACCTAATTACAATTCCTAGCATAAACATAAACCTCCAATTCAGATCTAACTCCATTAATAACATAGATAATCAACCAACCTGAGAAAGAGTAGATTACCTTAATTTTAAACAAGGATTAGCGTCAATTAGAACGAAGATGCAGATGTGTGAGCAAAGAAGAGATTGGGGCTGTTATCCTCTACGGCATATAGGGTGTGGTATGTATATATACTAGGGTAAATTTGAGTTTGTTTGCTGAAGGAAAAGGTAATTTACTATATAATAAATAAAGCAGTATCTCAGCTGCACAGCACGTGCCCCGAGAATGCACCCGAAATTGTCGGTGACACGTGTCATAGCGGTATTGTTTTTGACACGTGTCACCAAACTGTTATATCGGTTTTTTTGTATAAAAAAAAATTGCCAGCAGATTTTAATGTATAAAATATTTAAAATCTTTCTCACAAACTCTATGATTCTGACCTATTTTTGCCGGATGTGTGTACGTTTTTTTTTTGCTATGCTTAATCTTTCCAAAAAAATTATCATATAAAATTCCGAGCTACTTTTTAATTGAATAAAATCCAATAATTGAGAATCAAACAAAAAATATATATTTTGCTGTAAATGATTTATAAAACCTGTAATACAAATATTTTGCATTCAAAATACCCTGCAACATACCGAAAAAAAATGACAAAGCCTGCACAAAACTTAAACACAAAACCAACCACAAATATGACAAAATAATGCACAAAACCTACACAGATAGTACAACACCGCAAACACACACATGCACCTAAATATGAAGCATAAAAAAATTACATAAGCATTATAGAAAATATTGCCCAAAACTTTTAAAACCTGCATATAAATTACAAAATTGCATAAAAACTGAAAAATAAATGTGTGCTTTCTCTGTTTCCCCATGTCAGAAATTCTGCAAATCATAACATCTCCATAAATAGCAAAACTGATTACAAGATCTGAACAAAAAAGTCAAAATATAATATAGAATCATTACCAGCCGTGCATAATAGTTTATGTACAAAATTAAAAAGATTACTAGGAAGATCTGATATTGAACAATCTGTGCATTCCAAAAATAAAAAACATACATGATGTTTTCTACCGAAACTTGTAATAGAAGACTCTACATCTCTTTCACATATTCGTCTATAAATCTAGAGCTTCTCAGTTATTTTCAGTAGATAACACATTTAACAGAGTAAAGACATTCAAGAGGTAATAACATCAATAAATTATTTTTGTTTCAGTTTATGTACACTGATATTGATTTATCATCTTTGTTTCAGTTTTTTTCAGTACATCCACAACTAAGTATTCCCATAAAAACGAGTAGGCTGAACAAGTCGATGTAGAATATGCTCGGAGAGGGTATTAGAAGAGTCGGTTGGTCATTGTAACAACTTATCCGAGCATACTTTGCACCTACTAATGCCCTCTCATTGATATGAGAATGCTTGTATATTTTTTACAGTTTGTAACTTTAATATTCGATTATTTAAAGTTCCAAAGAAAGAAGGCATTACTAGGGAGAGAAACATAGATATAGATAGACAGATCCAAATTTTATTATGGAGATAAAGAGAGATTAAGAGAGGGAGAGAAACATAGATATATATATATAGATATATATATATATATATATATATATATATATATAGAGAGAGAGAGAGAGAGAGAGAGAGAGAGAGAGAGAGAGAGAGAGAGAGAGAGAGAAACCTCCTTCTAGACCACCTCTTTTGGACCTGAACTCCCTCTGTGAAAATTGCTTTTTGTTTAACTCTGTAAGACAAAGTGTTAAAACAATTAGATCTGTAAACTGAAATAGAGAGACAGAAAACTCAGTTGAAGAGTTTGATAGACAAAAACACACACAGATACAACATTTTTATACATCTCTAAAGATTATTTTTTGGTGTATTTATTGGTGTTTAATGTCTTTCCCGAACTATAATAATTACACAATATAAAACATCATTGATATAGAAATTAGATTGAGATTTCAGATCATTCTGCAGTGCAAGTTATCTATATTGATTAACTTTTGTTTTGTTATAGTGTTTTAGATATGTCAAAAGCTCTACAAGAGGTAAAGGATATTACTGGTACCCGAGGGAATCATGAACTTAAGGTTCGCGTAATTCGATTATTTAAAGTTTCAAAGAAAGAGAATCCTACGCAATACAGTACCACTGAACTAATACTAATGGATGAAAAGGTATTGATTTATATTTTGGTTCGTTATTTTTTTTTTAGTATTTACAAAATGAATACCCTAATCTTGCCATTCAAGTTAAATATGTTATTTGAATTCAGTAATTTTATGTTTCAGGGTGATAAAATCCATGCAGTTATTAAGGAAGCTTTCATGGTTAGCTTATCAATATTACAGGAAGGAGGTGCTTATTTTATTTCAAATTTCGGAGTTGCCCTTTATGATATACCGTTTAAGTTCTCTAATCATAAGTACAAGGTCATATTTTATCGCAACACTACCATTAAGCCATGTTCGTCCATTTCTGTTTCTATTCATGGATTCAAATTTACTGAATTTGAAAAAATCCTCGACGAGTCATTGGATCAAGGATATGTTTACGGTTAGTAATTTTTAAATTTTTTCATATTGAAATCTTTTAACTAGGGTCATTATTTTATATGTCTAATAATCTGTTTGAAACATTATTTATTCAGTTTTTTCGCCTGGTACCCCTGAGGTTTGGCGAAATTCGTGAGGTGCCCCAAACATTTACCTATTTCACGCGGTACCCTTGAGTTTTGTTTTTTTTTGCCAAATACCCAAATGTTATTTTTCTAACATTTTCATTAAAAACAAAAAAAAAGAAACAATAAAAAAGGGAAATAAAAAGCCAAATCTGGTCCTCGTCTTCTCCGGCCAAACACAGTTGCTACCTCCGGTGAACATCATCGTCGCCATACTTTGTCTCACCGGCGACGAAGAAGTTTGCCGAAGAAATTGGTCTCCGGCTACCCCCGATGAGCTCCAGTCATGAGACCTTTTCGTTGAAGCTGTTGCAAATTGGGGAAAAATAGCAAAATCGATCCCGTTCTCGTCGGCAGCCTTCCATGTCGGTACCACTCGGAAAACCTTCGATGGCGGCGAATAGCTTTTCCGATTACTCGTTAGCGCCGACGACAGAGACGAGGAGGAAGATACCGTCACGGGATTCGGCGACATAAATCTGACCGGTCCGTCTTCCGGATCCTCCTCTTCCTCGTCGTTGATACTTTCATCGAAGCTTTCAATCGATCCCGTTCTCTGTCACGCTCCGACCGGTCCCGCTCCGATCTTTCCTTCTCCTGATCTCTATCCCTTTTCCCGGTCCGATCTCTAAACCTCGCCGTTTCTTGCAATTACAAAGGCTCGTCGTCCTCTACAAGACAAAAGAAAGAAAGAAAGATGAAAATCAGGTACCGACATGGAGGTTGTTGGTGGCCGACGGCGACAATGATGTTCACCGGAGGTAGAGTTTGGCCGGAGAAGACGAGGACCAGATTTGGCTTTTTTTTTATAATGAAAATGTTATAAAAATGACATTTGGGTATTTGGCGGAAAAAAAAACTCGAGGGTACCACGCGAAATAGGTAAATGTTTGGGGTACCTCACAAATTTCTCCTTACCTCAGGGGTACTAGGCGAAAAAACCGTTATTTATTTTTGTGTAGATGTTATTGGTGAATTGGTTGGAATTGGGGATAAAATTGTCACCTTTACAAACCGCAATGGAAAAGATGGTAAAAGGATAAATTTGCAATTAATGGATGCAAGGTAATATTTATTTTTTCCTTTTCATGCAATTTCTATGTCATTATAAAGACTTAAATGTACTAATATTTATAAATGATGATTTCTGATGTTTTATATTGTGTAAATATTCTAGGAATAATGTCATTAATTGTACTCTATGGGATGATTATGCTGAATTATGTCGTCCATTTATTGGCGCTTCAACTCGAAATATGGTCGTTGTTATAGTTCAGTTTGCAAAGTTGGAATATGGAATAATACACCTAATGTGTCAAATGGTTATTATGGCACAAGGCTGTATTTTGATGATGAAAGTACTATTGAGATTGCAGAATTCAGAGTTTTGTACAACTATCAAGCGAGCCGTCATACTCTTCGGCTGATCTTTTCTTAGATGTGAGTGCTAGAAAAACATTGGATGAACTTTATGAACATCTTCATGAGCGTTGAACGGTCAATTGAGAAATGTTTAATTTCTAAATATTTTGTTTTCAACTTATTATATTATTATTAATTTTTAATAATTCCTAAAGGTTCTCCAAGCTATTACACTTGCTACCATTGACCATATCGAAGATTCATATGGATGGTACTACAATTCATACAAACGGTGTAAAAGCAAAGTTCAACCCCAAGAAGGACAGTTTTGGTGCAAGAAATGTGATACATTGGTGAACTATGCAATTCCTAGGTAATTTTTAATGAATAAATGGATTTGAATTTTAATGAGTTATTTATAACTGTTGTTTTGCTGTGTAGATTTAGTGTTCAAGTTAATGTCATTGATGGATCAAGGACTGCTCAATTGACTGTATTTGATAGGGAAGTTGCTCAATTTTTGAAGAAATTTGTTACTAGAATTATTGAGTCAAGAGACAAGGTAAATTATTTTATTACATTTAGTATATATCATTTGAAATTATTATACGTACATAACAATTTTAAATGATATATTTCAAAATTTCCAGGATGAAGACATTAGTAGCATCCCGAACGAGTTAAATGTTTTGTTAAACAAAAAAATGTTGTTTAGAGTTCTTATTTCACAATTCAGTATTAGCCGACTTCCATCACCATCGGCGTACACTGTAACAAAAATGACCGATGATTTGAGTTTGATTGAAAAGTTTGAACAATCCACTTTAGAAGCTGAGGTATGCATTCCACAATATCTGGATTATTAACTTTTTTTACTTTTCAAATTACTGTCACTTACACAGTTTGCAATTTCTTTTGCATATAGGATAAACCGGAATCATGCAACCTAGAGAATGATGTGGTGTCAAAAGTTTCATCAAATGAAATGACGACGCCCCGTAAGCGTGACTATATAAACATTGATGTAGAGGAAAATAGTAAATCTGATGAAGAGGAGAGTACTAAATGTGAAGATGTTCTTATTACCAATTGTGGGGATCACTCAACTACCAAGAAGAGGGTTACTCTTAAGAAAGTGAAGGAGGAGAAGATTGACTAAAAGAGAGGACTGTTCTATATATGTTTTCGTCTTTATTAGACTATTTAAGAATTCGGCTATTGCATAAGTGTGTCCAGTGACTCTTAAGTTTTGTTTCATGTTTCTAAACCATTGAATGAAATGTTTTGTTTTGGTTGATTTTCGTCATCAGTTTTTACTTTTGTGTGGTTATTCTGTTTTTATATTCATGAATGAAATATAGTCGGAATGATTTTATGCTGATCCTAGAAGAAGTTTGAGTATTATAAGAATTTAGAGGGTAAAGATGATATGTATGGTTATTCTGTTTAGAGATGGAGAGAGCTAAAGGGATCTCCAGATAATGAGAGAAAGAATTAACTGTAATATCCGAGGTTTTTAGAAGATGAATTTGAGATTATTTAGGATTTTGAAGTCTTAATTAATTTTGAAAAGCTGATATATTTATGTTCATTCTAATTATAAGGGATTTTATGATTTGAGAAATTTGGGTTTTTACCGCCTTAAGGAATTGCGGTATTGGATTGTCTTGGGTGTTATGTTCCGTTTAGGATTATCTCGTACATATCGATGGATACATATAAATAGGCTTTGATATTTTTGAAATATTATTCCGAAGTATTTATTAATAAGTTATTTTGGGATTAGTAATTCTGAGATATTTTCTTACAGTTAATTGTAGTATGGATATTACAAGTATTGAGGATACGGTATCTGTATCAAGGACGGGAATTATTTCTGGGAACCAATAGGATGTTCCAAGCTCACATATATACATATAAATTACAGTTTAAGGTATTTTATAACATAAAGAGATAAAATTAGTTTTAATCTTTATCTATTACTCTTTATACTCATTCTCTATTTCCATGTTAATTTCCTACAAGTCTAGAAATTTCTACTTATCTCCCAAATATTTCCATAATTATCTTTTCATTTATTTTCTAGAAATTTCTATATTTATCTTTATCCTAAATTTTCTAGAAGCCACCATTATTAATTAAATTCATGTTTATCTTAAGCTTAATCTAGAAGCTACTTAGTACAAATATAACACACCTCCCTTTCATGCCTTGGGCCGGTCATATTCCTTCCCTTCACCGACCTTGGCTGCTGCTCCTTGCTTTTGAGGACACACCACCAGCTACCCCATGTATCTCCTCCATAGCCGGCCACCTTCCCCACCATGGCTACGGCCTTTTTCTTCCATTAAGCTCAAGGATGGCCACCCTCCATCTTCTTCCACCCTCTTGTTGGCCGAGCACCACCACCTTCCTCCATGTCCAATAACCTTCTCTCTTCATGTCATCTATGAATTAAGTCACTAAGGAGTTCATTTACATCAAGCATCCATCCTTGATTTGGTTGTAAGGTAAGAATTTTGGTTATGGAATTCTTAAATTTAATATCATGATTTGGATAGGTTCTTAAGTAAAAGAGGTAATTAGGGTATGAATGATGATTAATAAGAAGGTAAATGATGTTGGAAGATAGTTTAGGAAGATTGAAATTGGAGTTTGAAGGTGAAAGTTAGAAATTGGGTATATTCGTTCACCTCTGAAAATTCTGGGCAAAATCCGTAATTACTGGAAAGTTGGGGTTGACATCATAAAATGGGAAATTTTGTTACGAGAATGAGTAACTTGACGGATCTTGATTTGGATATATATATTAAAAGTTATGAGCAAAACTGTAATGTATTGTAATTTCAGGAATTCGCTGTAATAATGCGAATCGGGATGTCGGGCCCAGAAATGGTTATATCGCGAAGTTGTTGACATGGGACTTCCTTAAGACAAGTTATTTGCAAATGTTTATGTGCTTAGCATAAATTTAGATTATCTATATATGCAGTAATACCATAATGAGAGTTATATATCTGATAGTTGCATTTCATGGATTATGATATGATTATATGTTGTGGTTCATAATATGATTATATGTTGGGATTATATAGTTGATGAATATATGATATGAATATTCATGTGATAGTATGAGTTTAATATGGATTGTAGTAGTTGATTCAGTATTGATATGATGTGGTATTAGTAAATTATACCGGTGTGGTAATATGGGTATCTGATTAGGAATGTTAATATGATATGAGTTTATTTGGGGATATTTTTAAGATATATGATAAGGTTGTTTATGATACTAAAGTGAGGATATGGTCGTCGTATTGATATTGCCTATATGTGTTATATGGTGGGATTGATGTGGGCCTGTGTGGCTAATAGATATAGTGATGAGTTTGTGTAAATCATCGGGAATGATCCTTGTGTTGTTGTGTTTTTGATATTATACTTTTATGTGCTTACAATCATATATTTGAAAATAAATTGTTGAAATTTCGCCTGTGTGGCAACTATTAGATAAACCGTTGATAATTAGGCATGTGTGGCAAGGATTCATCCCTCGATTAGGGCTCATCTTGAGTTTGGCCGCTCGGGGTGAGTGGGTCGTGGGAGGTGCCTTTACCTTGGTTGTGGTAGGGTCGCTCGTCTAGCTAACGAAGTAGTACCCTCCGGCAAGTAAAGGGTGTATCCATTGTGTGGGTCCCTGTGTGGGGTTAGAAGGTACCTTCGCATTAAATAAAAATTGTGCATGTGTTTGAATGATATAATAAATGGTTTTGAACGTTTCGTAATAACTCTTGAATGGTTTCGTAACGTTTATTCCATTTGAGTTTTTCTTAAAAAGCATACCCAGATTTATGTTTTAAGTAATGGATTATTATCTCGATGATCTATAACTCGATTGAGTATTATAGGAACTACTGAGATAGTACTGTATAGGAAAATGTGATTTAGTTGGGTATTTTCTGTGATATGAGTTATAATGTGATGATTGGTGATATTTATTGAGGTTATTGTAATATAATCTAGGTTTTGTTGGGAATTCGTAAGAGTTATTGTAATATGGTATGTGGTTTAGTTAGATATTACTTAGATATTTGTGAACTAAGAAGATAAGGTTTATAAGTCAATATGATGTTTAATGAGATTACTGTGATATGCTTATAAGGAATTTTGTAATATAATATGAGGTTTAGTTGAGTATTCATGGGGATCTTATGAGGTAATTTATAATGTAGTTATGGATGGAGGAATTATTGTGATATGATTTGTGGCTAAGTATGGTATCCATAGAAATTATGGTGATATGAGGTTTTGGAGTTCTGATAAAGGGATTTGTGATATAAGGCATAGTTGATGGATACTTATGAGGAGTACTATGAGATAGAATAATTATGTGATTCACTTGGGGTATTTAGGAAAATTATTGTGACATGGTCTATGATGTGATACTATTCGGTTGGTTATTTTGGAAAGTATTGCAAAAGGATGATATTTTGGGTATTTAGTGAGATTATTGAGTCAAGGATCTGTGGTGGAAATGGATACCCAGTTAGATTAAGTGATATGATATCTAGGTGATATGTTCATGCATCTGAGGTTACTTATATTAGTGGGTGGCAAGGTAATTTGGTATTTGGGATATCTTTTCAAGGAAGTATAGTTACCAATAATTTGGGTTATAGGATATTATGGTATTCGCATATAAGTATTTCTTTATTTATGCTATTGTATATACTCAATTCGCTTATAACTTGCTTAGTCTGTATAAAGACTAACCCCGTTTCTGGGGAATCAATTATGATTACAGGGCCCGGATATCAGAGTAGCGCAGCAGAAGCATGGAGGAGAAGGACATGCGACATGATGCGAGATGAGGCTGAACTATATCAATGATTTATGTTATCTGGATTCAAATTTTTTTGGGGTGAGTTTTTTTTTCTTTAACAAGCCTGAGGGAATTTCTGCAAGAAATTCCTGGCACTGTAACCCCCATTAAGGGTAAATTTTGGGGCATTACATTAACAAAGAGGGAGAAAGAGAGATTGAATAAAATGAGAGAGGGACAGAGATAACTTACTTTTGTCCAGTGTGGATCGCAGAACCACCTTATTCTTCCAAATCTCCTCATCAACCCTGGTATTTGCTTTGCATGTTAACTTTGGGACATGAATGCCTGAAAGAGATGGTGGGATACAGATCTATTTAGCATTATGAAATAGTAAACAAATAAACTACAACTTTAAACAAATTATAAGTATTCAATTTGTTTTTAGTATACATATATATAGCTGAGCAGAAGTGAATGTAATACTCACTTCACTGTAAATGTTTATAAAAACCCATCTTTTAAATTTGTGTTGCTTTCAATTAATTGGAAGAACAAAGCGCTTAAACCAAAAACATGTTTACCAAAAAACCCAACTTTAAACATTGTAATAAATAAAGACATCAAATGCAGATAGAACATTTTCCATGAATGTTTTTGGTTACCTTGATGATTTTAGGGAGAGCACCAGAAACTCCTTCTTCAAGGGACAGTCCAATGGGGAAGTGCAGATATCCTCATATCCAAAAAAATTGATGTTAACATTTCATAAATTAAAGAAGCAGGAAAAAAGAATCAACAAACCAACCCTCTAGAGAGATTCAGAAATATGTTAGTCTTTTATCCTTTTATTATTTTCCCTCATACCAGAAAAGAATCAACAAACCAATCCTCTAGAGAGATTCAGAAATATGTTAGTCTTTGATCCTTTTATTATTTTCCCTCATACCAGAAAAATACACAAGTGTTTCATTTCTTGTTATTTTCAGTCTTTCACGAGTAGGCATGATTACTTGAAAGTCAGTGCAGAATATGCTTAGAGAGCTTACAGTTTATTCATTTTGGCGATAAAACTAATAACATCTCCAAGCATACTCTACACTAACTAATACCCTATCAATGATATGGCTGTTTATGTATGATTCATATACTAATAACATTACCTTTATGATTTCAGGGAGAACACCAGAACTTCCTTCAAGGTACATTCCAAAGGCCAAGTGCATATCTCCTCGTATCCTAATATGCAAAAAAAAAAATGTTAATATGACATAAAGTAATGAAGCAGGATAAAAGAATCAACAAACGAACAATCTTTTTTTAGAACATTCATGTGAATAGTTTTTATACTTACACCCTAAACTGGACTCAAAGGTTAAGGGTTTTAGGGTTAATGGTTTAGGATTTAGGGGTTAGGGTTTAGGGCTTATTGCTTAGGGTTTAGGGTATAGGGTTTAAATTTATATATTAAGTTTTATACTTAATATATATGGTTTATTATTAGGTTTTATACTAAGTATTAAGGGGTTGTGTTGTATATAACTTGCGGTTTAGGGTGTAGGCTTTAGGGTTTAAGGCTTAGGGTTTTACTTTATAGGGCTTAGGTTTAAGATTAAGTTTTATACTTAATAGGGTTTAGGATTTAGGGTTTAGGGTTTATCGTTTAAATTAATATATTAGGTTTGTTTTTTAGTATTTAGGGTTTAGGGTAAATATTAAGATTTATACTTAATATATAGGGTTTATACTTAGTATTTAGGGTTTGTGTGTTAGGGTTAAGGGTTTAGAATTTAGGGCTTAGGGTTGTAGGGTTGTAGGGTTTAGGGATTAGGGTTTAGGATTTAGGGTTTAGGTTTGGTGTTTAGATATTTTAGTTCGGTTAATACATTAATGTAACATAAGGTTGTTTGGACAAGTTATATAATGACTACAAGGTTTTCAAGTCATCTGTATAACAAACCGTATACAATTATTATAGTATGAACACTTTATTTATGAAGAAGAGTGTTTATATTTAATATTATAAATGAACACTTTATTTATGTTATGGTTCTTATGAATCATATCTTTAATTTGATTCTTTAACAATCAGTTATGATTTTATTACAATTTAATTATTACCAAAGAGTTATGAAATTTACTAAACTATAATAACACAGATTTAGTAAATTAAATTTGAAAAACACAATTTTGATAATGAATGAGATATGAAATTTAGTGGTTTACAGTTTAGGGTTTACTATTAAGTTTCACTATGCTATTTTTGTTAGGGTATGAATTTTATGATGCATGTTAATCATTTGTAATGAATACAAGTTTTAAAGTCATCTGATTTGTAATAATGTTTTTAAGTCAGGTAATTATATGGAAATATTATTGTTGTCATATATATACATTTTCCCAATATGTCACGTTATATTTTATTTCATCCCAAAAAAGTTTACAAACTGTATATAATTATTATAGTATATCTTTTAATGTGATAGAATCAAATTCGTTCTCTAAATAAATATGTTGTATGTAATAAATTGTTAATAGTCTAAAATTCACGACTACACTATAAATATAGGTCCTTATTTTCTTTTACACATCACCTTCAGAATCACATATTTTGTTTGCATATTCTCTCTAATAAGCCATCATGGTTCATCCTATTGCTCGTGATATCTCACTTCTTACTGATTTGATTTTTCTTTCAGATCTTCTACCCGAAAGACACTTTTTCAGATTTCCACCTATTGCTAATAACTTTTAACATGCAACTTTCGTTACTGATCGATCTATCAGACGATGTGAAGTACATCAAATGTTCAATTTCTATGCCAATTGGTCTTGCTAATGCAACGGAAAGGTAAATGTAAGATGGTTTTTATATTATACAATTTAGATGGTTTTTTGTTACAGTTTTTTGGAATCATGGTAAATGTAAGACAATGTTTTTAATATAGTATGAACAGATTATTCGTATCAAAATTCGTTCTTTTACAACACAGTTTTGTTAATATATAATACTGTTATTTATTTATATTTTTTTACAGGTTTAAACATGCTTTAGACGAAGTTAATAATCGATATTATCCCTTCATATACGAGAGAGATCCTATTTTGTTCCCAAACAAACAGTTGAACTGTGCAGTGAGGAATGTCGCAGGATATGTTGGTCCAACTCAAGAGGAAGGTTTTCATTTGACTTTTGCATCCTATAATCCTACGGTTATTGTTCTTACACATGTTGAATTGAATGAAACTCGGCTGGAAGAAATGTTTCTACAATATGGGCATGATCGTTATTTACGTATCGATTCATTGTCCAATGAAGAACATAATTACATTACATGGCGCAATAGCGATGTAAATATATGGATTGAAGGTGAAGGCAGAGAGTATATTTTGAAATTTAGTAGCAAATGTGTGTTATCGTGGTAACTATAGTGTATTTACGATATGGGAGATGAAATATCCGGACTTAAACTTTGGAGTCTATTGGATGAATTTGCAAAGATTAATCGTCTACCTTGGCAACACTTGATTGGGAGGCAGGTTTTGATTAATTTGTCAGATGGAGAAGAAGAAGAAGAAGAAGAAGAAGAAGAAGAAGAAGAAGAAGAAGAAGAAGAAGAAGAAGAAGAAGAAGAAGAAGAAGAAGAAGAAGAAGAAGAAGAAGAAGAAGAAGAAGAAGAAGAAGAAGAAGAAGAAGAAGAAGAAGAAGAAGAAGAAGAAGAAGAAGAAGAAGAAGAAGAAGAAGAAGAAGAAGAAGTGATTGTCAGTTATAAGTTATTTATGAAATACATTTTATTTAATCCGATTAACATTTTTGTATTGATAATTAAATAATTATGAATGGTCTATTTGATTATAAAATATTTTAGTCTGAAGTTAATGTATTTGTTAACATAATATGTCCATAAGTTGAATAATATTACTGATTGTTTGCAAAGACCTGTATTATTTGATAAAGCATACATCAACTTGCTTTAAAAACCGTGTAAAGGAAAACAATATTTGTTAATGATTAGTTTATTTATGTTGGTAAACTGCAAAACAGTATTTAAGGATCTAAGTCTAAACAAATAAGGCAATATATATGTTCCATATATTATTTTATATGTTAAGTTTGAAAAGAAAATAGCATATCGGGTATATTATTATATTTTATATATCATTTATTAATGTAATTTAATGTAATATGCCTAATGAAGAAATATATTGATCTCTACATAAACCTATAAAGAAATAAACAAGTTTCATATATTTGTAAGTTTTTAAGATTGCACATTAACAAAATATTATTTACGATTTCAAAATATATATATGGATAGTTTTATTGTAAATTATGTTAAGTACGGGTATATGAAAATATATTTTGAAGATCATTTATTAATGTATTTAAACTTAATATTATAAAAACAAGTATAACATCTATATAACCTAGTAGATGGCACAAGGATTCCTATACGTGGTTTGCAGAGAAAATGTGATCTTTTAAATTCTATTATGTATTGCAAGAATCGGTTATTATGAAGGAGAAAGGGTTTTAACTTGTGAGACAAAGCTTTAGACAAATCAGTTTCAACTCATCCAAGTAACATGTAATGTATTTGCAATGAATAATGTTCGATTTATTATGTTTCATTATATTCATTTAGAACTAGATGTATATGTGTTCAGTTTTTTGATTTAGGGTTACTCGATGTTTGTGATACAACTATAATACTAAATACTATATGCAAAATATCATTACAAACTAATCTGTTAAATACTATTATGTATTTATAGAATCGTTGTTGTGAAGGACATATGTTTTAACAAGTGACACAAAGTTTGAGAAATATCAGTTTTAAAGTAATCTAAAGAAACAGGTAATGTATTTGCAATGAATAATGTTCAATTGATTATGTTTCATTATATTCATTTAGAACTAGATCTAGATGTGTTCATTTATTTGATTTAGGGTTACTCGATGTTTGTGATACAACTATAATACTAATTACTACATGCAAAACATCATTACAAACTCGGAATATACCTAAATCTAAATATAATTGGCGTACCTGTATGTCTCTCATTTTAAATGACATAAAGTTTGTCGCCAATGTTTATTATGAGTCCAATCTGAGCTCTCCTATACGAAGAATATACAAATCTATATTAGTACTGAACATATTATAAAAAATTAAAAATACTCATGTTAATTAAATGAAATAGATTGCGCCTGACCTTACTGTAAATGTTAATGCAGGGATGACAGATGTATGTCGTAGGTTTAGGTTGATGCATGTAATTTCAATGTTTTTGACATCAGTAAACATAATTCCAGTTAAAAACAAAAAAAAACTATACAAGAATGTGTAAACTGTAAATTTGGTAATATGAACCACTAGTGGAAAAAACACTTTTTGAGGCTCCCTTTTAGAGACGTACATAGTTCAAAACGCCTCAACAATGACTTAGGCAATCACTTTTTTTGGTTTTTGAGGCGGATAATTAATTTATACGCCTCAAAAACATCTTTTGAGGCGGGAAAATTAATATACGCCTCAACAAGTATCCGAAAAAACATTTCCCGCTAAAGTATTTGAGGCGGGCCAGGGTAAGGCCCGCCTATAATGCTAACTAATTGAGGCGGGCCAAGTAGCCCGCCTCAATTAAAGCTTGTTGAGGCGGGCCTCTTAAAGCCCGCCTCAACAAGTATGTCCAATAGAGGCGGGCATGTAAGGCCCGCCTCTATTAGACCATTACTCGACTGAGTCGTAATACTTATAGAGGCGGGCATGTTAGGCCCGCCTCTATAAGTTCAACCCTAATTAAAAAAAAAAAACAGATGTGCGCGCCTTCATTTTCTTCTTCGTCTTCAATTCGTTCGTCCCGAGCTCCGACTTCATCGATCTCCTCCGTCTTCCCTACTTCATCGATCTCCTCCGTCTTCCCGACTTCATCGATCTCCTCCGTCTTCGCCGAGCTCCGTCTTCCCGAGCTCCGACTTCATCTCCCTTCGCCGAGCTCCCTCTAATACTCCCTTCAACAAGTATCAACAACGCACTCGAGGTTTCACCAAAACGAGCTCCCTTCAACGCACTCGAAGCCAAGTCAGGTATTATTTCAGATTTATACGTGTTAATTTGTAATGTTGACATTAGTGTGATATTATTTTACATAGTGAAAAGTAGCTTTTGGATTTTGGACTTCACTTTGGAAGATACACCTTTGATCCTGAATAAAACTAGTATAAGAAATACTTCTTACTAGTCTTAGTAACATAATGTACTAATTGGAAGTCATTTGTGTACCATAATATGAGTTTCTTTATATGTAGGATGGTGTTGTACTAATTGAAATACTTCTTACTAGTCTTATGAGACTTTTTCATGGTAAATCACTTAACAGTAGAAGATGTGTATTCATTATCAAGCAAGAAAAAAACAAAGTCTCATAATCTATGTATTATAATGTATTGAGGATGTAATATACTAGAGGATCACATTTTTACGGTTTATTAATTTAATAAGTGAAAAGGAAAGCTATATAAATAAATCAAAAGTGAAAAGAATCACATTCTTTATTTAATTGGTGAAATGACATTCTGCAGGCTGATAAGGGCATTGCCTTGAAGGATCGATATTGGGTCAAGGTAATACTTCTACCCTAATTCCTTAGGCCCTTGGCGGGATAGAATTCATAATTTAGGCCCTTGGCGGGATAGTTGAGTTTGTATTTTTTCTTGCTTGGTTGCGTATTATTATCTATTTAGGCCCTTGGCGGGATAGTTACTAGAAATGAGTATTTAATCTTCCTTGCATGTTATTTTGCATTTATTACTAGAAATGAGTCGTCCTTGGATGTACGGTGACCATACTACGACACAATACTTGAGTGGGGTTGAGGAGTTCATTAGATATGCTTTAGCACACCAACGGAGTACGAAAGCCGAAAAAATCTATTGTCCATGCCGTGATTGTAAGAATATAAGGCGGTTAGATGATATTGATGAGATTGAGGATCATTTATTTCGTCGTGGTTTCAAACAAGATTACCATGTTTGGTTTTGGCATGGTGAGAAAATACTTGATCGTCCAAGTTCTAGTGTCAATGAATTTGATGTTCGGGTAGACACTGATGATAGTGATGATGATATTGCTGAGAATAATGAGATGGATGATGATGATGACCAAGAAGATGATGAAATAAATGGGATGATGGATGGGGTGAGAGATCACTTGAACGAACGACCTCAGATGTTCGAACATGTATCAAAGGCTGCAGAGACTCCCTTGTATCCCGGCTGTACAAAATTTAGCAAGTTAGGGGGTGTGTCAATACTTTACAACTTGAAATGTGCTTCTGGTTGGACTGATGGAAGTTTCAACACCTTATTGGAATGGTTAGGTGAATTTTTACCAGAAGGCAATGAGATGCTTATCTCTACTTATTATGCCAGGAAATTGATGTGTCCCTTAGGCTTAGAGGCCGTCAAGATAGATGCTTGCCCAAATGATTGTATGCTTTACAGAAACGAACATGAAAATTTGGATGAGTGTCCAAAGTGCGGTGCATCTCGTTACAAGCGTAAATGGGTAAATTCGGCTAAGAGGGGCCCATCAGCTAAGGTTATGTGGTATCTTCCGATAATACCTAGGTTTCAGCGTTTGTTTTCATGATACAGAGGCTGACTCGGCCTAGAACTGGGCCGAGTTCTGGGCCGAGTCAACCTCTGTTTTCCCTTTGTTTTTTTTCAATAAGTTAAATTTTTTTTTATAATAAGTTATTTTTTTTTACATTTAGGTAGATTTTTGTGTGTGCTTGTTACAGGAATTCTAGCCACTATGTCTAACGAAAGTGGAAATGCTATTCTCCCTACCCAAGGTGATCATGTATCACAAGGTGTTAGCGCGATTACATAGATCGCTAAAGGGCGTGGTCCGTCAAAAGGAGTTCCAGTAAAAAAGCCTATGCACCTTGAGTTTAATGAGTTTAATGTCCCTGATGGCGAGTGGTCGAAAGAATACGGAAAGCAAGTTGGGAGTTGTGCTCAAAGAATTAATATTAACGAGAAAGAATACTGAAAGATAGATGAGCAGACGAGGCAAGGGTTTTGGGAGGAGACCAAGGTATAATGACATTTTAAATTGTTTTAAATATATACTATATTAACAATTAATCTAACTTATTGTAAAAATTCACAGCTTATGTTCCACATCATTGAGGATGTAGATAAATCAAGGGAAAAATACTTTCATTCTTGTGTGGCAAAACGATTTAGAGATTTCAAGAGCAAGTTGGTGCGTCGATGGATAACTAAGAAGCAAAAGCCGTCGAAATATCCTACAAACAAGATGCCTTGGGAAATCTACCACCACATTACAGAGGCTGATTGGTCAGTTTTTCTTAAAGAATATTACAAGCCGGAGTCATTGGTAATAATGCTATTTCTTTTTACTATTAAAGATTTCTAGTCAGCGGAAATCGTTGGTTATAAATCTATGTGCCTTTTGACAGGCTCGTAGTGAGAAAGCAAGGGCAAGTGCAGTATTAAACAAGAATCCTCATCTCACCGGCCAGGCGGGTTATATTAGAAAACGACCCGAGTGGATAAAAGAAGGACGACTCCCATCGGAAGCAGCTTTATCTCTGTCAAGTAGCTCCTCAGTGAACTCATCGGTTCCTAGAGCTAGAAAATATAGATCAAAGGAGTGGGTTTTGGCTCATCAAGTTCAAAGTAAGGATGGAAAGTGGAAAGTTAACCCGAACGATAAGGAAGCCGTAGAAATTGCAAGAAAAGTTGTAAGTAGTGCTTTTTTAATGAATATTTACTTAAATTGACTTGGAAATATGAACTAATTTATACTTTCCTAATTGGCATTATAGGAGGAGTATATCAAAGAAGAAGAAAAAGGAAACCTTACTTTCGAGGATGATGAGGATGCCCTCACCAAAGCTATTGGGAAAAAAGATCATCGTGGCCGTGTCAAGGCAATAGGTGGAAATGTTGGTTATAGAGTTGCTTTCGATCCAAGAGAATGACGGAGAAGATGTTCTAGTGAAGCTTCATCAGATCTGATCGAATCGATCAGAGCTGAAATTAGAAAGGAGTTTGAAGGTGAATTAGATAAAAGGGTGGCTGAGGCCCTCCAAAAGCAACTACGCTCCATGTTACATATAAATCAACCAAACTCCACTTCTACTCCCGTTCTTGAACTTAATGTTAATGCTTCCTATACCACTCGTCCTGATTCCACACCGCAACCACGTGAGCTAAAAGTATGATTGAGTTTGAGTATTGTCATGAACTCTTCATGCTAAGACCTCTTATAACATGAATTAAAATTCCATGCCGTAACCTTAGTCTTGCATTTTTCATTTTACTTTATATGCAGGAAAGGACTCCATGCCATCTTGCCCTTGAGGATAAAGATTCTGGTAACAAAGTGCTCGTAGCGGATGGTATGGTACAACCCTCAAACGGTGCATCGTCCCAACACTTTACACCGATGAAGCCTGATCACTACAAAGTCCAAGTTGATTTTGTTTATGATGGGCATAATGATGATATTCTTCCGGTACCTACGGGTGATGGTTTCACTAACTTAGGCGGTGCTCAGGGTAGTTCCGTGCAATGGCCGATCCGCTTAGTGATTTTCGAAGACGACGAGGTAAGACCTTTGTGCTCAATAATAATGTACACCACATTACTCACTCTTGCTCATCTATAATTCTATATACAGGACTATACTCCACGCCTAACAAAGAAGTCCAAGTCATTTCTCTCTAAAAAGGTGGATGACAGCGCCAAAAATACAAAGGTAAGACCTTTGTGCTCAATAATACAAATGTTACTTCATTATTATTTTTTGGAAATTTCATGTCCAAATAACTCTTAAGTCTCAGTCCAACAAAGAGGCGGTTGGTAGTTGTGATCGTAAAACGGAAGAATCAGCCGCCAAAAGGAAGAAAGCAGAAAACGAAGAAATTCAAGGTCATGGCCAGTCATGCAAATACTTGCATTTTATTATGTCTTCGGCTCCGGGTGGTATATATGATAGTACTCCCATCCCATTGGATGCCTTGGTTTGGAATTATGTGAGAGATCAAGAAACTTACGTCACTGCATCCGATATAGAAGAGTTCCTTAAGGGGGCGTGCTTAAACATTTTTGTGATTCAAGTCTACATGATGTAAATGTTTTGATCAGTCTTTATCTTTTAATTGTCAACTATCATTCTTAATCGTTTTTTCTTTAATCATTTTTACATTACCATTCATAATCGTTTAATAAAATACCTTTAAATTTGCAGGTATTTATTGGACAATCACACATATGCATTTGAAAATTCTCGAATTGGGTTCATTTGTCCTAAGATGGTGTCAAGCACTAGAATCAGGGCTGATCCAACTGTTCCAGCAGATTACTTGCAACGTGTGTTCAATGCTAAAACTGCTAAGAATACGATTAAAGATTCTGACAGTGCCAAATTGTTTTTGCTCCCATATAATCAAGAGTAAGTGTTTTCAATAAGTTTCATATATAATTAGTATTTTAAGCAATCATTAATATTTATCAATTTACTTTTAAATGATGCAGCAATCATTGGATTATGTAAGTGATAGACCTATTTAGAGCACATGTCTATCTTTTCGATTCTCTAAAAGGTCAAGGCAACAGAACGACTGATGCATCTGGAATCATGAATTTATAAGTTATTTTGCTTACGAATTAGTTTTTTTGGAATATTAACAATATCAGTTTCATGAGTGTATTATGTTGATTTTCTAGGGCATTTCAAGTGTATAAGTATCAAGGTGGGAAGTGCGAGAAATTAATAGGAAAACGTAAGACGTTGAGAGTCTGCAATATAGAGGTACATATAGCATTTTATACGCTTTAGGTTTGTTTATTTATAATCAAAGGCCTTGTATCTAAGACAGCCCCCTTATGTTGTGTAATTAGTGCGCTCAACAAAGCGGCGAAACCGAGTGTGGCTATTATGTCATGAAGTTCATGTTAGATATAGTCACGGGACTCTATGACTCTAATGACCGACTAGATAAGGTATGTAACTTAACTAACTATATATTGATAGTATTTGTGTTTTTTGTCAATAATTTCTGTTTTTTTATAAAGCTATATCCTAAGAGGAAGACATCGTATACTTATGAAGAAATGTATGTTGTTCGTGAGCAATGGGCACAGTATTTTACATCGAAGTATTTATTATCGGATTGAACTTGTTTTTACTTGTCATGTAAACTGTTGTTGAGAACCTAATTGTACTTTAATGAAATCTGTTGTTTGTTGTATATTATTCTGTGAATAAAATCAGGAACCTATTCTGTAATGTGTGTATGGTGCATCATAAATCCAAAAAACATCCAAAAGAAGTGCAAAAGAAGGGACTTATAGAGGCGGACTTGTATGTCCGCCTCTATAAGTACATAGACGCTGACTCGGCCGAGTTCTGGGCCGAGTCAGCGTCTACTTGTTGAGGCGGGCTTGTATACGCCCGCCTCTATAAGTATATAGCGCTGACTTGTTGAGGCGGGCCTCCGAAGCCCGCCTCAACAAGTCCCTCATTTTGGCGCCAAAGTGAGGGACTTGTTGAGGCGGGCTTCGGAGGCCCGCCTCAATAAGGTCCTTTTAGAGGCGTAAAATGTCCGCCTCAAAAAGTGTCCCTACTTGTTGCATCCCCCTTAGTTGAAGCGAACGGTGTTCGCCTCAATAAGTGTCCAAAGGCCCGCCTCTATAAGGATTTTTTCCACTAGTGAACGTTCTATTTTTCAAAGTTTATGAAATCAAGTACTTACCATTCAGTATGAGTGAATTTCAATCAGAATAAGAGATGTAACTTGGATTTCTTATCTTGAATCCTGTAATTGAAAACTATTTTAACTCAGTAAACATAATTCCAGATGAAATATAAAGATATCTAAATTTATATGTTACAAGCAGTTAACATGCAGTATGAATGAAATTTATTAGATAACATTATGTGTATCTAATAAGCATTATAGTCATTTTTCTTTTCAGGTCTTGGTGAAGGGCTCATATGCAACCAGACAGTGGAAAACAATTGTGATTTTAGTCTAAAAAATTCTATTACAACATAGCTAATCTCTACAAGAAAGGTACCTTTATATTTAATATTGTTCTGAATATTTATGTTTGAAGATGTAGATATTATATAGTAGATTATATGATTATAGCATTTCGAATTTACTTCAAATATAAATCCTAAATAGCAGTATTAAATATATTCAAGTGACCAAAGATTGATTTAAGACATTTCAAATTAAATATCAATACTGCATTTGATCAAAAAACATATATCATATTCACCCAAAAACGAATCAAACAAATTAACAGATGTACACCAAACATGAAGTATCTTTCTAAAATAACCTAAATATAATTAATGAAACAGAATTAGCATAATAAAACATAGAGACAGAAAGATATTATATCACTTTTTTAGTTGATTATGTTAGGGAGATACCTGCATAACTTCTTCCTTGAAGGTCTTCTTTTTGTATATGTAACCATTTCGTTGTGGAAATTGCATTTGGTTGAACCCTCGAAAAAAAAAATCACATCTGTAAACTCATAGACATAGAGATAAAGAGAGAAATAGAGATTGAAATATATATAGAGAGTCAGAGAGAGGGATGGAGGGAGAAAGAGAGTGAGACTTCTTACATTTATGTGCTTTGGATGTCTTCCTATCATCTACCATGGATCTTAAACCATGTTGTGTCTTTGCATGTTATTAAAGAAGGACAAAATGTATTAATACCAGGTATGTAAATAATAGTATATAGTTATAGAACATAGAAACTGACCTACTTATTCATTGTTTGTATTGTTAATCTCGGACATAAATCTCCTCATCACCTGCGTTGTTGTTGTTTGAATGTTAAACAAGATAAATACAAAGTCAAGGTCAGTTTGCAGGAGAATGTAGGTGGTCGAAGTTTTTGTTTCGGATATAGATTTGTAAATGTGAAAGAGAGATATTCTGACAAAGAAAAGAGAAAGAGATATAAGTTGTTGTCGAAGTTTCTAGATATGTTAATGTGAGAGAGAGAAATAGAGAAAGATATATATATATATATATATATATATATATATATATATATAGAGAGAGAGAGAGAGAGAGAGAGAGAGAGAGAGAGAGAGAGAGAGAGAGAGAGAGAGAGAGAGAGAGAGAGAGAGAGAAACCTCCTTCTAGACCACCTCTTTTGGACCTGAACTCCCTCTGTGAAAATCGCTTTTTGTTTAACTCTGCAAGACAAAGTGTTAAAACAATTAGATCTGTAAACTGAAATAGAGAGACAGAAAACTCAATTGAAGAGTTTGATAGACAAAAACACACACAGATACAACATTTTTATACATCTCTAAAGATTATTTTTTGGTGTATTTATTGGTGTTTAATGTCTTTCCCGAACTATAATAATTACACAATATAAAACATCATTGATATAGAAATTAGATTGAGATTTCAGATCATTCTGCAGTGCAAGTTATCTATATTGATTAACTTTTGTTTTGTTATAGTGTTTTAGATATGTCAAAAGCTCTACAAGAGGTAAAGGATATTACTGGTACCCGAGGGAATCATGAACTTAAGGTTCGCGTAATTCGATTATTTAAAGTTTCAAAGAAAGAGAATCCTACGCAATACAGTACCACTGAACTAATACTAATGGATGAAAAGGTATTGATTTATATTTTGGTTCGTTATTTTTTTTTTAGTATTTACAAAATGAATACCCTAATCTTGCCATTCAAGTTAATTATGTTATTTGAATTCAGTAATTTTATGTTTCAGGGTGATAAAATCCATGCAGTTATTAAGGAAGCTTTTATGGTTAGCTTATCAATATTACAGGAAGGAGGTGCTTATTTTATTTCAAATTTCGGAGTTGCCCTTTATGATATACCGTTTAAGTTCTCTAATCATAAGTACAAGGTCATATTTTATCGCAACACTACCATTAAGCCATGTTGAATAAAGAAATAGATGAAGAGAGAGAACTTACTTTTTTCCAGTGTGGATCTCAGAACCACTCCTTCCAGGTATCCTCATCAACCCCGCTACCTGCTTTCCATGTTGTGGACAAGAACTAATATGGATCTGACGAAGACGACGAAGTTAATACTCTATGACTCTTTTTTCGTTTGGTGTGATACATATATGAAGTCGGGTTGTGGGTTATCAGATGAATATTTATCAGATTCAGTGAAAATGAAATGAAATAAACAAGTTTGATGGAGAACATATAGACAGAGAGAGAGAGAGAGAGAGAGAGAGAGAGAGAGAGAGAGAGAGAGAGAGAGAGAGAGAGAGAGAGAGAGAGAGAGAGAGAGAGAGAGAGAGATATCGAAACGGCGAAAATAGAAACATGGTAACGACTAGGGTTTCATAAAGGAGATATATTTGTTTGTTGTTATTGGACTGAACCGACTTTGAATTTAAGAAGCCCATTTACCATTTGGAGTTGGGCTTATATTTTTATTTCGGTGTATGAGCCCAATTACTATGACTTAGGTGATGAATAATATAAAATAGTTTTCAAAATTGTTTATACAGATTGGGCTGGAAATAGTGGGCCATTAATTGAATTGACACTAATATTATCGTTGGGCTTGAAGCCCAAAATGAAGTCATAATAATTTTACATGCTAATTATAATTATTAATAAATTAACCAATAAGCTCATTTAAAAGTAAATACTACATAACTGTAAATATTTGTCTCAAATATATGTTAGGCCGGCAAAACAAATGTGGCAAGTTTGTATTTGGGCCTAAAAGCCCATTAAAGTTTAGAAAGCGGTATTAACTTTTTTTTTATCACTTATATTAGAGTAGATTAGGCTGTAAAAACGTATTGGGCCAAAAAGCCCATTATGTATTTTAGTATTTGTTATAAAACAAAATATAATTAATTTTTTTTAAAGAATGGCCCAATAAGCCCATTAACTTTCACTCATTTAAGTAGGCCGATATTAGAGCCTCTTCTGTTTAAGCCCATTGGCTTTTTTGTTACCCAAACATAATGTAAGTCCAATATATTATAGTCAGAATCTTATATATATTAAGCCCTATTAATATATTATTTATTTTAAACAGGTAATAGTCTTTTTTTATTAAGCGTCAATAATATATTATTTATGTAAGGCCAATATATTATAGTCAGAATCTTATATATATCGTGCCACATATATTATTAAGTGTCAATAATATATTGTTTATATGTTAATCATTATAATATGTATATAATCTACTATAAACAAAGAAAAATATAGATGAACAAGAATCTGGATGAAGAACAATCTAGATTAAGATAACATTTTGAACTTATAACCAAAGAAAAAATCAATTACAGAATATATATGATATTATACTATATTATTAATAGTTGATCTATCCGAAATTTGTAAAATTTTCAAACAATGAAATCACAAAACCAGTCAAAATCAATGAAATTTGAAAAAAAAAATTGTACAATTTGTTAACAGAAGGAAATTTAGGATTTCAAACATCAAATTATTTACATAGAAAGAGAAAAGAGAGAGATATCGACACAGAGGGAAGCATACTTTTCGCTAATCTGCAATTCGCCAGAAACTTCATCCAGATCTCCTTTGAAACAGCGTCGTGGGTTTGCATGTGTCCCCTCCACTTCCACTTCCGATCTCGACATCAACTCGGTTTCGTCATTTGCAGGATAAAGAGAAAACTTTGATTAGAACCTATTTTTTTGAATCTGAGGTGTCTAAGAACGTATCAACAAATATATCAAAATACTCATGAAAAAAACCATACTTGTTGTGTTTTGCTTCGGTCACTTTATAGATCTCCTTTTGGAAGCAAACTTGATCCCCAAAAATGAGACCCATTTTTGTAAATGGATCTGCATGTTCAAAGGGTTATAAATGGATCTGAAACATTTGCAAGTCGAAAGTCAGAGGTTTTTACGAAATCGATAGAAATACAAAGAGGAAGAGGAAGAGAAACACGAAGCTTGAATTTGAAAATTGAAATCGCCATGGATTGCGAGATCTTGAAAAGGAAAGAAACTAAGATCTGTAGTGTGAAGAAACAGAGAGTTCTGGAAGTGGAAAGGCAAGCGGCGCCGACAAATGAGATATGTTTTAGGGGTTAGGTCATTTTTTATGCTTACGGGTGCCGCTTAGATATATTTGGGCTAACTAATGGGCCAATGTCATCTATCTGTCCGGCGAGGAGGAACTGGAGATAATGGGCTTCGGGTGCACAACATTTGCCTCTTAACGTGTTCATTTGTTTGGGCTTCGGTTTTGTTTGGGCTTCGTAGTTATTTAGTAGTAGGTATTAACAGAATCGGTCCATAAGTAAATTCGGCCCATAAATCAATTCATTATTTTATATAATAATAAAATAATTAATTAATATGTACATTTATTAATGTAATGTTGAATAAATAGAGTAGATTTTAAGTATTTGCATTTATTTATGTTTTTTTATAATATCCAATATTATTTTAATATGTATATTTAATGATTTTATTTCGAATATATATCAGATTTAGAGATTGTGTTACGAACAAAATAAATTGATCTTTTGGAATTGGCCCTCTATTTCACTTTCTCATTTTTTTATACTTGCCCCTATATGTCCATAAACCTATTTAATGTTGCATGAAAAAGTTACAACCTATAAAAAATATAATTTGTGCCCATATGTCCATTGATTTTTTATTATTTTTTATTATAATTTAATAATACAAAGAAATAATATTATGTTTATTTATTATATTTTTGATAAGTACATAATCTCTATTTTTGTATCTATTAGGCCTATAATCCGAAACTATGCCAACTATATCTGTTTTGGGCCTATAAGCCCATCTAACAAAAAAATATAAACAACTCCTTAAGTATTTACATATATTTTATCAATTTTTTCTTAAATATATTTTATTCAATTTCTGTATTACATCTGATTACACTGAAGAAATATATAATTTTTAATTTGAATATATGTATGATTTTGCAGGTTGATTTTGTTATGGACGAATCAACTCGACATAACAGAGCGTTGAGATTGGTTGTTATTAGAGATAAACGACAACGAACAAATTCAAATCGGTCAGGTGAATAAGATGCATTCAATTCATTTTTTCCCGATAAATTGAAATATGAATTGGAATATAAATAGTCATTATGCAGGATGTATTCCTGGAGTTAGTCTCAATTCTTTCGTTAGTGGTCGTATCCCCATGTCCGACATTTCAAATGGTTAGTAATTGTTATTCGATAAAGTCTTCATTTAATTCGATCCGACCATCTATATTGTAATAAGTGTTTGATGTTCTATAATACAATATATATTTAATTTCATGATTAAAAAAATTAACTATTTTATAATTATGAAAAAATATAATTGTTGTTTTGTATTTTTTGCTTATGCTAAAAATTTGTAACACATATCCATGTATTTATGCAGTACACCATAATATTACACCGTCGGCTTTGCATTTACCCCCAAGTGATCAAAACGTTCACAATTCATTTTTACCTATAAGTGTTCCAGAGCAAGAAAACTACGGTATAATTTTTTTGGTCTTACTATCCGTTTTATTAAGTATCATAATTATATTTGTTTTAGTATCTATAATAAGTAGATTATGATATAACTATTTATTTGTAGTTCAATTGCACAATGTGATGCTTACTGAACAAAATCATCTGCACATTGTCGAACAAGGTACTTCTGTAACACCCCGGGCCAGAGGTGCTACAGTGCCATAGTCCCGAAGGACTATAAGGCGGGTGAAATAAAAATTTGCAAACATATCCCATACATAATATATACCAAAAGCAGCACAGCGGAAAAACCTGTAAAACCTGTCCAAAGTTGAAACCATAATCAACTTAACATACAGAAAGTACAACCATTTACAAACCAAAACCAACAACCAAAAACCAAACCAATACAACAAGTTCGACCACTTCAAGGTTCAAAACCGAAACGACACACACAACCAAGTCAAAGTCCAAACCAAAAGAGTAAAGCCTTCGACTCCAAACCGACGGTAATCAGGATCCTCCTTGCTGGCGCTAAAACTGCAAAGCATGATTGACTGGGGGACCCGATACCCCAGCCAACCACGGCACGTAAACCGAGGTTGGTCTGTCTCACGAAAGACTATGGCAAGACTAGCCGAGCCAAAACAGTTCAAAACACATACATATATCACCAATCAACTCACAACACCAACAACACGCCACACAATATATAATATCATAACTATACTTAATCATATCAACTAACCAATGCCAACCACACATCAAAACATATACACACACTATCACATACCATTCAATACTCAATCTTATCCAATTCTACACGATACTAATCTCTTCCATCCAACCTCAACTCATCACAAGCATAAATGAAAAGAACGATCCAATCCAACTTCCTCTCCATTCCTAATACCTCAATCAACAACCCTAAGCACATACACATCTTACGACTGACTTACAACCACACCTAATCAATTAGACTGAACTCACTATTGCACTACACAACAAATTAACCTTCACAACAACAAACACATAGGCATCAACGAGAATAATCATCACATAATACAATCATAACCAAAATAACGATCCAGGCCAGCCACCCTTCTGGTGCCGCCGGTTCGTCAACCTCGACTGCAACTCATACCTTCAAACTCAACTCGTATTGGCCCACACCCTCAAGATGGGAAACCAATCTATACCCTCAATCAACACAACCAACCTTCATAATCTACCAGCTACCAACAACAACCACCTTGACCAGTTACAAACAATATACAATCATATAATATCATCAATTCAACCAATTCAACCAAGTAAGGTACACATAACATTCACATAATATCTCCTCCGTCTTCACCACCATCTCCGACCTTCCGACCATCGGGGTTCATACCCTCCGAGGCCCTCCACATATAAGGACTTTCACCATTCGCCTCCTGACCATCGGGGTTCACACCCACCGAGGCCCTCACATATAAGGAATTTCACCATTTTCCTCCTGACCATCGGGGTTCACACCCACCGAGGCCCTCATATATAAGGAATTTCACCATCAACCTTCCGACCATCGGGGGTTCATACCCACCGAGGCCCTCACATATAAGGAATTTTACCATCAACCTTCCGACCATCACACCGATACCAAGCAAATAAAATCATATACGACAATCAATCAAATATCACATACGGCAAAGGTTAACACATATTCACATACACATACAATCCAACACACACACTCACACATTCAATCCAACACGCACATACGATCCACACACACACACACACACCTTCAAGCCAACACACACACACGATCCAACACACACACACACATTCAATCCAACACACACATATGGTCCACACACACACACACACACCTTCAAGCCAACACACACACACGATCCAACACACACACACACACACACACACACACACACATTCAATCCAATACACACACACGTGTCAACAGACACTCACACTCAAGCCAACACACACACGTGTCAACAGACACTATCAACGACAACCACAAACACATTTAGTCACAATTGACTACCACGTCAACATTTAATCAATCACGATACCAGACAAATCATAACACACACACATACCCATATTCAACCAAGCAACGGTAAACTTAATTATGAAATAAACTGGGCATAACACAATTTATAAAAATATAAAGTTAGCAAGAATCCTCTTGCCTCAAGTCGAACCGCAACGACCCCAGAGGTCTCCAAACCACTCGAACGAACCTGCGAAATCAATCCGAGCAAATCCCTTACATTAATTCATATCAATCCACAACTAGAGAAAACCCCCAAATTCAAACCCTAATAATACCTTCCAAAAATCAGCACTACACATTCACCAAAATCAACCCCAAGCTCACGAAATTGGCTCTTCAACTGCCCACAAAGAATATTTCAACATCAATTCTGACTACACACAACATCAATTCGAACCACAACATCAATTCGAACATAAACCCTAAAAATTCAGCAAAGCCTCAACCAAATTGAAATTAATCCAACCCATAAGCTCACCTTGTCGACAACTAAGCGGTAGTCACCGGGAAGAGGCTCCTCATCGCCGGAAACGACAACCACCACACACCGACAGCAGCAAGCCACAACAAGGGACAGCAGTACGGACCAACAGGAACAGCTCCACAACAACAGCAATCGAAGGCAGCAGCAAGGATGGACAGCATGAGCAGCAGCTACAACCGAAGCTCTACAGCAGCAGCCAAGACAGCACGAGCACGGCTCCACAGCAGCTCCTTGACGCCGGAAAGAGAAATCACCAGCTCGACAGCAACCACGAGCTTAACAGCAGCACCACGCGGCTCCACCGCAACACCACCGGACAGCACGAACAGGGGACGACAGCAGCAGCGCGGCTCGCCGGAGAAGAAGCTGGCCGGCACAGGAGGAGGAGCTCGTCGGAGAAGAAGAAGGGAAGGAGGAAAGGCTTGGCTAAGCTGCTCACAGGGAATCGAATTCGGGAAGGAGAAATGAACGGGAGAGAGAAAACCAAAACCCAAAACTTAGGGATTTTAAATCCCAATTTTCCATTTCTCCCTTAAGTAAGCAAACCCTTAATTAATTTACCAAAATGCCATTACCCACTTATTTGGGGTATTTCATTCTCCCCTCCTTATAAGAGTTTCGTCCTCGAAACTCAGATCAAACAAGTGCGGATAACTGCCTCGCATAACTGATTCCAGTTCCCACGTCTCTTCTTCTGTTCCATGCCTAGCCCATAACGGATGATACACATCTCACTTCAGCTGAGACACACGAAATACGTCATGCATTCCACTCATCTCTGGGCAATGCCACTTGGTAAGCTACGACACCAACTCTTTTCAGAATCTCAAAGGGACCAACGTACCTAGGACTCAACTTGCCTTATTTCCCAATTCTGAATACTCCTTTAGTCGGCGAAACTTTAATAAACACATAATCTCCCACACTGAATTTCAAAGGACGTCCATGAACATCCGCATACGACTTCTGTCTACTCTGAGCTGACAATAATCTCTGACGGATCACCTCAAGGTCATCCTTAGTTTTTTGCAGAAGCTTAGGAGCAACTAACACAGCATCAGTCAAATTATCTCAACACAATGGCGATTTACAGCGACTATCATACAAAGCCTCATAAGGTGCCATCTGAATCAATGCATATCAACTATTGTTGCCGAAGAATGACTTTCCTTTGAGAATCAACTTTCTAATCTCTTTATCAGCGTCAACACACAACCGATTCTGAAATCATAATACTTCATCTTCCTGAACAAAAATCCGAACACCCTTTCCTGAGCAACCTCATTGATATCTTACTCAACATTCCATCTCATTCAGCTGCGTTCGCTCTTTCCCAAACAAATTTCAACTTTCACAATTCACCAACTCTTGTTGCAATCCCGACTGAACTGTCTGACAAGCAACCACATGCTCGAGAGTCGACTTCCTACACAAAGCATTAGCAACCACGGTACCCCTTTCTGATTGATACACAATATCTTTTCCATAATCCTCAATCACTTCTGGCAACCATATGTATCTCATGTTCAACTCTCTCTTATACAATTTGAACTGACGAAAAGCATACGAATGACCTTCCCATTCTGCATCAAGATGTAACCCTGACCCTGCTTAGACACATCACTGTAGATGACAAACCTTTTTGTTCCCTGCGGAATAACCAACACTGACACACTAGTTGCGACCTGCGCATTCTACTTCTCAGCTCAGCTGAATCCCATAGTCGCAAAATTCTACTTTTTCAGACAACTGAGTTCTCTGTTCCTTACTACTTCCAACATCAATAGCCTGATCAAAATCAACTGTAGTAGTCTCCCTGATCAGCACTCACCAGTATACTCAAGGATTGTACAGCTATACCTTACCATCAAAGTTCATCTCAGAATACAACCATATCTGAATGCGCTTAATCTGTCCTGCTCAACCCTAACAATAACAGTAGCACAACAATTCATACAGAATCATCACCACTAAACTACCTGCATCAACCTCTTGACGATAAGCTCAACGGCCTCATCCTCTATCACACCCGTACTCTTTAAACCTCTAGCACGTCCCACTTACCAGGGAACACACCATAAAATTTACTTAACAACATTAAACATCGCATATGAAATTAATCATCAATACTCAACATATAAACATTAGCATAAAACATCACAAACAACACTTACCAACGCAACTCACTACGGTTGACAGCAAGGATTCCTGATCACCCGATCGTTCACAACCACAACGAATAACAATTCTCAAGTTTAAAACTCGAAAAGAACACATTTTTGAAAAGAAAGCTCTGATACCAACTTCTGTAACACCCCGGGCCAGAGGTGCTACAGTGCCATTGTCCCGAAGGACTATAAGGCGGGTGAAATAAAAATTTGCAAACATATCCCATACATAATATATACCAAAAGCAGCACAACGGAAAAACCTGTAAAACCTGTCCACAGTTGAAACCATAATCAACTTAACATACAGAAAGTACAACCATTTACAAACCAAAACCAACAACCAAAAACCAAACCAATACAACAAGTTCGACCACTTCAAGGTTCAAAACCGAAACGACACACACAACCAAGTCAAAGTCCAAACCAAAAGAGTAAAGCCTTCGACTCCAAACCGACGATAATCAGGATCCTCCTTGCTGGCGCTAAAACTGCAAAGCCTGATTGACTGGGGGACCCGATACCCCAGCCAACCATGGCACGTAAACCGAGGTTGGTCAGTCTCACGAAAGACTATGGCAAGACTAGCCGAGCCAAAACAGTTCAAAACACATACATATATCACCAATCAATTCACAACACCAACAACATGCCACACAATATATAATATCATAACTATACTTAATCATATCAACCAACCAATGCCAACCACACGTCAAAACATATACACACACTATCACATACCATTCAATACTCAATCTTATCCAATTCTACACGATACTAATCTCTTCCATCCAACCTCAACTCATCACAAGCATAAATGAAAAGAACGATCCAATCCAACTTCCTCTCCATTCCTAATACCTCAATCAACAACCCTAAGCACATACACATCTTACGACTGACTTACAACCACAGCTAATCAATTAGACTGAACTCACTATTGCACTACACAACAAATTAACCTTCACAACAACAAACACATAGGCATCAACGAGAATAATCATCACATAATACAATCATAACCAAAATAACGTTCCAGGCCAGCCACCCTTCTGGTGTCACCGGTTCGTCAACCTCGACTGCAACTCATACCTTCAAACTCAACTCGTATTGGCCCACACCCTCAAGATGGGAAACCAATCTATACCCTCAATCAACACAACCAACCTTCATAATCTACCAGCTACCAACAACAACCACCTTGACCAGTTACAAACAATATACAATCATATAATATCATCAATTCAACCAATTCAACCAAGTAAGGTACACATAACATTCACATAATATCTCCTCCGTCTTCACCACCATCTCCGACCTTCCGACCATCGGGGTTCATACCCTCTGAGGCCCTCCACATATAAGGACTTTCACCATTCGCCTCCTGACCATCGGGGTTCACACCCACCGAGGCCCTCACATATAAGGAATTTCACCATTTGCCTCCTGACCATCGGGGTTCACACCCACCGAGGCCCTCACATATAAGGAATTTCACCATCAACCTTCCGACCATCGGGGGTTCATACCCACCGAGGCCCTCACATATAAGGAATTTCACCATCAACCTTCCGACCATCACACCGATACCAAGCAAATAAAATCATATACGACAATCAATCAAATATCACATACGGCAAAGGTTAACACATATTCACATACACATACAATCCAACACACACACTCACACATTCAATCCAACACGCACATACGATCCACACACACACACACACACCTTCAAGCCAACACACACACACGATCCAACACACACACACACACACATTCAATCCAACACACACATATGGTCCACACACACACACACACACCTTCAAGCCAACACACACACATGATCCAACACACACACACACACACACACACACACACACACACACACACACACACACACACACATTCAATCCAATATACACACACGTGTCAACAGACACTCACACTCAAGCCAACACACACACGTGTCAACAGACACTATCAACAACAACCACAAACACATTTAGTCACAATTGACTACCACGTCAACATTTAATCAATCACGATACCAGACAAATCATAACACACGCACATACCCATATTCAACCAAGCAACGGTAAACTTAATTATGAAATAAACTGGGCATAACACAATTTATAAAAATATAAAGTTAGCAAGAATCCTCTTGCCTCAAGTCGAACCGCAACGACCCCAGAGGTCTCCAAACCACTCGAACGAACCTGCGAAATCAATCCGAGCAAATCCCTTACATTAATTCATATCAATCCACAACTAGAGAAAACCCCCAAATTCAAACCCTAATAATACCTTCCAAAAATCAGCACTACACATTCACCAAAATCAACCCCAAGCTCACGAAATTGGCTCTTCAACTGCCCACAAAGAATATTTCAACATCAATTCTGACTACACACAACATCAATTCGAACCACAACATCAATTCGAACATAAACCCTAAAAATTCAGCAAAGCCTCAACCAAATTGAAATTAATCCAACCCATAAGCTCACCTTGTCGACAACTAAGCGGTAGTCACCGGGAAGAGGCTCCTCATCGCCGGAAACGACAACCACCACACACCGACAGCAGCAAGCCACAACAAGGGACAGCAGTACGGACCAACAGGAACAGCTCCACAACAACAGCAATCGAAGGCAGCAGCAAGGATGGACAGCATGAGCAGCAGCTGCAACCGAAGCTCTACAGCAGCAGCCAAGACAGCACGAGCACGGCTCCACAGCAGCTCCTTGACGCCGGAAAGAGAAATCACCAGCTCGACAACAACCACGAGCTTAACAGCAGCACCACGCGGCTCCACCGCAACACCACCGGACAGCACGAACAGGGGACGACAGCAGCAGCGCGGCTCGCCGGAGAAGAAGCTGGCTGGCACAGGAGGAGGAGCTCGTCGGAGAAGAAGAAGGGAAGGAGGAAAGGCTTGGCTAAGCTGCTCACAGGGAATCGAATTCGGGAAGGAGAAAGGAACGGGAGAGAGAAAACCAAAACCCAAAACTTAGGGATTTTAAATCCCAATTTTCCATTTCTCCCTTAAGTAAGCAAACCCTTAATTAATTTACCAAAATGCCATTACCCACTTATTTGGGGTATTTCATTCTCCCCTCCTTATAAGAGTTTCGTCCTCGAAACTCAGATCAAACAGGTGCGGATAACTGCCTCGCATAACTGATTCAAGTTCCCACGTCTCTTCTTCTGTTCCATGCCTAGCCCATAACGGATGATACACATCTCACTTCAGCTGAGACACACGAAATACGTCATGCATTCCACTCATCTCTGGGCAATGCCACTTGGTAAGCT
Organism: Rheum nobile; assembly: GCA_027886185.1. Lineage (NCBI taxonomy): Eukaryota > Viridiplantae > Streptophyta > Magnoliopsida > Caryophyllales > Polygonaceae > Rheum > Rheum nobile. The sequence goes on from WOAB01000571.1 coordinate 415,629, forward strand.
ACGACACCAACTCTTTTCAGAATCTCAAAGGGACCAACGTACCTAGGACTCAACTTGCCTTATTTCCCAATTCTGAATACTCCTTTAGTCGGCGAAACTTTAATAAACACATAATCTCCCACACTGAATTTCAAAGGACGTCCACGAACATCCGCATACGACTTCTGTCTACTCTGAGCTGACAATAATCTCTGACGGATCACCTCAAGGTCATCCTTAGTTTTCTGCAGAAGCTTATGAGCAACTAACACAGCATCAGTCAAATTATCTCAACACAATGGCGATTTACAGCGACTATCATACAAAGCCTCATAAGGTGCCATCTGAATCAATGCATATCAACTATTGTTGCCGAAGAATGACTTTCCTTTGAGAATCAACTTTCTAATCTCTTTATCAGCGTCAACACACAACCGATTCTGAAATCACAATACTTCATCTTCCTGAACAAAAATCCGAACACCCTTTCCTGAGCAACCTCATTGATATCTTACTCAACATTCCATCTCATTCAGCTGCGTTCGCTCTTTCCCAAACAAATTTCAACTTTCACCATTCACCAACTCTTGTTGCAATCCCGACTGAACTGTCCGACAAGCAACCACATGCTCGAGAGTCGACTTCCTACACAAAGCATTAGCAACCACGGTACCCCTTTCTGATTGATACACAATATCTTTTCCATAATCCTCAATCACTTCTGGCAACCATATGTATCTCATGTTCAACTCTCTCTTATACAATTTGAACTGACGAAAAGCATACGCAATGACCTTCCCATTCTGCATCAAGATGTAACCCTGACCCTGCTTAGACACATCACTGTAGATGACAAACCTTTTTGTTCCCTGCGGAATAACCAACACTGACACACTAGTTGCGACCTGCGCATTCTACTTCTCAGCTCAGCTGAATCCCATAGTCACAAAATTCTACTTTTTCAGACAACTGAGTTCTCTGTTCCTTACTACTTCCAACATCAATAGCCTGATCAAAATCAACTGTAGTAGTCTCCCAGATCAGCACTCATCAGTATACTCAAGGATTGTACAGCTATACCTTACCATCAAAGTTCATCTCAGAATACAACCATATCTGAATGCGCTTAATCTGTCCTGCTCAACCCTAACAATAACAGTAGCACAACCAAATTGAACATAAACCCTAAAAATTCAGCAAAGCCTCAACCAAATTGAAATTAATCCAACCCATAAGCTCACCTTGTCAACAACTAAGCGGTAGTCACCGGGAAGAGGCTCCTCGTCGCCGAAAACGACAACCACCACACACCGACAGCAGCAAGCCACAACAACGGACAGCAGTACGGACCAACAGGAACAGCTCCACAACAACAGCAACCGAAGGCAGCAGCAAGGATGGATAGCACGAGCAGCAGCTGCAACCGAAGCTCCACAGCAGCAGCCAAGACAGCACGAGCACGGCTCCACAACAGCTCCTTGATGCCGGAAAGAGAAACCACCAGCTCGACAGCAACCACGAGCTTAACAGCAGCACCACACGGCTCCACCGCAACACCACCAGACAACACGAACAGGGGACGACAGCAGCAGCGCGGCTTGCCGGAGAAGAAGTTGTCCGGCACAGGAGGAGGAGCTCGTCGGAGAAGAAGAAGGGAAGGAGGAAAGGCTTGGCTGAGCTGCTCACATGGAATCGAATTCGGGAAGGAGAAAGGAACGGGAGAGAGAGACCAAAACCCAAAACTTAGGGATTTTAAATCCCAATTTTCCATTTCTCCCTTAAGTAAGCAAACCCTTAATTAATTTACCAAAATGCCATTACCCACTTATTTGGGGTATTTCATAGTATTCTTAAAAGTGGTATGAAATAAGTGATTTATGTATTTATAATATTTGAATTTTATTTTCATGCACAAATTAGCTCGACAAAGGAGGAAATTGAGAATGAATGTGATAAGGCATAAGCGGGATGGAACACCGCTAATCGAATCAGGTTAGAACAAAATATATCATATTTAATTATAATTTTAAATTAATGTAGGTCTTGCTTAACGAAAATTAATGCAAGCAATATACTTGGAAATAGTAGCAACTATATATTTACCCATGCTACACCATTATCTATTATAGTTTATGGTTAGTCATTAATGAAATTTATTAGCTAATATACTTTTATAAATGTATGGTCTTAAGTTTGAGGTTATTAATAATATATTATTATTTAATACTTTAATGTTCAGGTACAAGAAATTCATCTGCATTGACAAGAGGTTCAAATAATGTACCATATATAAGTGATGGTGATAATCGTTTTATTAAGTGTCAAAATTTATGTTTGGTTATACTAATAATTAGATTATAATATTATACATTTATGTTTACAGGTGAATTGTATAATTCAATGCTTAAAACACATTGATTTTCAAAATGTTGAACAAGGTATGTTATTCATAAAATTTATATGAAATGAGTGATTTTTTTTATTTATAATAATTGATATTTATTTTATGCGCAACATAGCTCGGCATAGGAGGAAGTTGAGAATGAATGTCATACGACATAAGCGACATGAAACATCACTAAACGAATCAGGTTAGCAAAAAAAAACTTTATTAGTTTAAATTAATAAGTAATGTATATTTTGCTTTACCAAAATTTGTGCAGGCAATGTACTTGGGAATATTAGCAACTTTGTACTTACCCAATCTACAACATTATCTATTACGATTAATGGTTAGTTATTAATAAAATATATTATTTAATATACTTTTATGCATGCATTGTCTTAAGTTTGAGGTTTTCAAAATGAATAATCATTTAATACTTAAATATGAAGGTACAAAGAATTCATCTATATTGCCAGGATGTTCATCTTTTCTACCACAAATAAGTAATGGTACTATTCGACTGTATTTAGAATTGTACTAAGCGTAGTTGTTATTTTTTAATCTTTGATTATGTGTATTTGTATAAGCAAAAAATTTAATATCCGTGTATTTATGTAGTGTCCGCTAATGTTACGCCGACGGATTTACATTTACCAATAGCAGATCAAATCGCTACTAACTCAGTTCTACCTATAAGCATAAATGACAAGGAAAACTATGGTATCAAATTATAGTTTTATCAAGCCCTATTATTAAGTATTATATTATTTTTTGTCTTACCTATGTAGTATGATATATGTATTTATTTGCAACTCATTTACAAAACGCAAGTCTTACTAATGAAGTTGACATAACAAATGTTGAGCACGGTACGATGGTAATCAGTAATTATTAATTGAGTGATTTATTGCATTTCAATATTTGTAATTGTTTTCCATTGACAAATTAGCTCGACGTAAGAGGATGTTGAGAATGAATGTGATTAAGCATAAGAGGCATGGAACACCACTAATTGAATCAGGTTAGCAAAAATCGCATAATGGTATGGTAAATCCTTAATGAAATTTACGCTCTCATCTAATTGGATATGCATATGATCAGCGCTACTTTGTAGGGTTTATCTAGGAGTTGTTATCGGAGTTTTGGGTACCATTTGGATGAATTTAGAGCACAATTGTGAAGTATGATATTGGTGGTTTAGAAGATGTTAATTGAAGACTTAATGACGATGGAGAAGAAAGCCACGAGAGAAGAAGAAGAAGGAGCCAGGAGAAAGCTACAGAAGCTTGTCCGCGGTCGCGGATATCACCTCCGCGGTCGCGGAAGGAAGACAAAGACAACAAGAGCAACAATGAAGATCCACGGTCGCGGACGTCCAAGCCACGGTCGCGGAAAAGTCGAGAGCAGCGATAAAGAAATTGAATTTTCCGCGGTCGCGGAAATACCATCGTCAGACGCGCGAGATTCCTTTCGTCCGAAGATTGCTTTTTATATTTTACTTCCTACTTCTTTTATTTCCGTTTTATTCTTTTATGGAAAAGATAGTATTTCCTATTTTTAGTTTTAGGTTTGCTAGGTTATTTAACCTAAGTTGTTAGCAGCCATTTGGATTTATCTTAGTTTTGATCTTAGTTTTGATCTTAGTATCTAGTTTACATTGTTTTTTCCCTTTGAGTTTTACGTTTCAAGACTATGAAGAACTAAGCAACTTTTGCTTAGTCCGGTGATTGAAGCCTTCGTTTGAATAATGGTTGTGAGGTTATAACTCTATTTCTTTTCCTTTGAATGTATTGATTCTCTTGTGCTTCATCCCATTGATTCTTACTGATTTGACTAGCCTGATCATCTAGTTAATATTAGTAATTGTCTATTGCTAGGGTTTGGTAATTACTGTTTGAGTTACCTAATTCATAAGTAGCAACTGCAATATTCTAAGAACTGTTTGGACTGGTTTATTGTGGAGAGAATTAATTGCATGCAATTGTATGACTGTTTACTACTCTTGCATTTATCTATTGAAATTCATGTGCTTCTTGCTGCTGTTGAATTGAATCTGGAGGTTTTTCTGGTTATTTGATTGTTAGTATTCTCAGGGTCTGTTTGTCCTGTTTTTCTGGTTATTTGATTGATATCTAGATTCCCCTACCATGACTTTTCTGACCAAGATCTCTTTCTATATCTATATGGTGGGCTTCTTGAGGATGAGCGCAGAATAGTAAACACAGCCTGTGGCGGTAGCATTCTAAACAAGACGCCAACTGACGCATTTGAGCTATCTGAGAGCTCAAGACAATTCAACAAAAGGGCGAGCCCCTATGCAGTAAGGGTAACTAAGGCCTGTCAAATCTGTTATGATCCGTTGCACCCCACTAACGAGTGCCCAACACTTCTTGAATTTGCAGCTGAAGTAAACGCTATAAGAGGTTTTGGTCCGCAAAGGCCAAGATATGACCCGTACTCCAACACTTACACTCCAGGGTGGAGATATCACCCCAATTTGAGATACGGAAATCAGTAGCACCCTCCTCAAGGCTAGGATAATCACGAGTTTCAACAGAGGCCACCACAGTTTCCACCGCACCCACAACAATTTCAGCAGCCTGGAAGTCAACAACAACAATTGAGAGCACAATATGACCCTAGACCTCAAGGCCAAAGCTCAAGTTCATATATGTCCGTTGAGGACATGATCAAATCGTTCACCCAAAGCGTATCGACGTTGGCAAACACTATGATCCAACAAAATAGTGCTCTCACTCAGAGTGTTACAACGTTGGCAAACACCATGGTCCAACAAAATCAGGAGACGAAGTCTAGCATTCAGAATTTGGAAAATAAGTTTGGACAATTCGCTCAAGGATTGAGTAAGTTGGAGGCCAGGGATTCGGGGAAACTACCATCTCAAACGGTAGAAAACCCGAGGGAGAACGCCTTTTGCGATGACGCTGAGGAGTGGAACCCAAACGAAAGAAGTAATGGATGTTACAGAGGAAAATCCGCGACCGCGGAATCATCACTGAAGAAGAAGAAAAAATCGGCGATTTTCTGCGATCGCGGCCAGATTTCTGCGATTGCGGTAAAACTTCTGGAGCAGAAGAAATTGTCGAATGTTTTCCGCGATCGCGGCCAGAAATCCGCGACCGCGGAAAATTTCCTGGCGTCCCAGAACATCCCGAAGAAATTCCGCGATCGCGGGACCCAATCCGCGACCGCGGCTCACCTGTTGAAGTCCTTGATGATTATGTTCGGCCTGACTTCCCTCTGGTCGGTTCGCTGAAGCCACCTGCGCCATTCCCTGAGGCGCTGAAGGACACGAGAAGGCCAGAGAACGACAAGGAGATCTTCGAAACCTTCAGTAAATGCGAGGTAAACATTCCCTTACTCAAACTTGTAAAAAGTATTCCTCGCTATGCTAAGTTTCTGAAAGAACTGTGTACCATCAAAAGAAATCAGAAATTGAAGGGAAAGCAAAAGGTTAAGGTGAACGAACATGTTTCTGCTGTTTTTCAAAGGCGTATGCCTAAAAAGTGTGGTGATCCAGGCATGTTTAGTATTCCATGTGTAATAGGTGATACTAAATTTGAGAAAGCTATGCTAGATCTAGGTGCATCTATAAATGTCTTGCCTTATTCTTTTTATGAATCATTAGGATTAGGACAATTGCATGAGACAGGAGTAGTTGTCCAATTGGCTGATAGATCTAATGTATACCCAAAAGGGGTAGTTGAAGGTGTCCTTGTAATGGTTGATAATTTGATTTTTCTTGCTGACTTCTTTGTGCTGGATATGGATCACGATAAGCATCCAGCCCCTATACTGTTAGGTAGGCCATTTTTGAAAATATCCTAGACAAAGATTGATGTAAGTAGTGGAACCCTTACTATGGAATTTGATGGGGAAAATGTGGAGTACAACATATATGATGCTATGAAACACCCCATTGATGATCATTCTCTGTGTGCTATTGATGTGATTGATCCTATTGTGCAAGATGTCTTTGATACTACTGGCTCGGATGAGTTATACTTTGTTTTAGAGAATGAAATAGTAGATCCACAGGTAGATTTTGCTTTATCTACTAACCTGCAGGAAACTGTGGCACACTTGGATGTCTATGGTAAGCCTCATCTCAAACCTTTGGGTGGTGGCCCCATTCCACTAACAGTGCCAAGCGAGAAGCTTTTACCTTCCATTGTGCAGGCACCAGAGATTGAACTCAAGTATGCTTTCCTGGGAATGGGTGACACATTACCGGTCATTATCTCTAACAAGCTTTCCAAGGATCAAGAGGAAAAATTGGTGGTAGTGCTCAAGGAACACAAGACAGCTCTGGGATGGACCATTGCCGACATCAAGGGGATTAGTCCCACTACATGTATGCATATGATTCTACTGGAGGAAGAAGCTACACCATCCAGGCAGCCACAGAGAAGACTGAACCCACCAATGATGGAGGTGGTGAAAAAGGAGGTGCTGAAGCTCTTACAAGCAGGGATGATTTTTCCTATCTCTGACAGTAAGTGGGTGAGTCCGACACAAGTTGTTCCAAAGAAGGGATGCATCACAGTTGTGGAGAACCAACAAGGAGAGTTGGTCCCCACCCGAGTGCAAACTGGATGGAGAGTATGCATTGACTACCGTAAGCTGAATGCGGTAACTAGAAAGGATCATTTTCCTTTGCCCTTTATTGATCAAATGCTTGAGCGACTTGCTGGTCGCCCCTATTATTGTTTTCTGGATGGATACTCAGGTTATTTTCAGGTGGCCATAGCACCAGAGGATCAAGAGAAGACCACATTTACATGCCCTTTTGGTACTTTTGCATATCGCAGGATGTCATTCGGGTTGTGTAACCCACCCGGGACATTTCAAAAGTGTATCGTAATAATTTTTTCTGAGTATCTAGAGCAGTTTATTGAGGTCTTTATGAATGATTTCACAGTCCATGGTGATAGTTTTGATGCATGTTTAGACCACTTATCACTTGTGCTTAAAAAATGTGTGGAAACCAACTTGGTTCTTAACTCTGAAAAGTGTCATTTTATGGTTGAACAAGGCATTGTGTTAGGACATATAGTGTCGGCTAACGGTATTGAGGTCGATAAGGCAAAGATTGATGTAATTCAGTCTTTACCTTATCCTACTAATGTGCGTGAAGTGCGTTCTTTCTTAGGCTATGCAGGTTTCTACCGCCGGTTTATTAAAGATTTTTCAAAGATCTCATCACCGCTATGCGAGCTGCTAAAGAAGGAGGTGAATTTTGAGCTTAACGATGAGTGCAAGAAGGCATTTGATGAATTGAAAGCTTGCCTCACTAGTGCACCAATTATTCAAGCACCAGATTGGTCCCGCCCTTTCGAGATAATGTGCGATGCTAGCGATTATGCTGTGGGAGCATTCCTTGGGCAAAAGGAAGCAAGAGCTTCTCATGTGATTCACTATGCGTCCATGACTCTGAATGGAGCACAGCGGAACTACTCCACCACTGAAAAAGAATTGCTAGTTGTCGTATTTTCCCTGGAGAAATTTAGACAATATCTACTTAGCACCAAAGTGATCATCTATACGGATCATGCAGCTCTTCGTTATCTATTGACAAAGAAAGAGGCAAACCCAAGATTGATTCGATGGATACTGCTGCTGAGTGAGTTTGATGTGGAAATCAGGGATAAAAAGGGAGCTGAGAACTTGGTGGCTGATCACTTAAGCATGCTCGTACATGAAGAAGACAGATCAAAGAAGGAGGCGCAGATACAAGGCGATTTTCCCGATGATACATTGTGCGGACTCACCACAGAAACTTTTCCGTGATCGCGGATAAATTTCCGCGGCCGCGGAATTTTTTTTTGAAGAATCTCCGCAACCGCGGAATGAGGTCCGCGACTGCGGAAATGCCTTCGGCTCATCATCCGAGTTTGGTTCTGAAGAATTACTTCTTGGGCTCCGCACACTCAACCCATGGTATGCTAACCTGGTAAACTTTCTCGTTCGAGATGAATTCCCGCCTAGTTTTTCTAAAGCACAAAAGGACAAGATACGGCGTGAGTCTCGATTCTATGTGTGGGATGGCCCCTATCTTTGGAGGCACTGTGTTGACCAGGTAATCCGTCGATGTCTTTCAGATAATGAGGTATAATCTGTTTTAGCTTTTTGTCATTCTCATGCATGTAGGGGCCACTTTGGGGCAAATAAAACTGCTAGAAAGGTATTGGACGCAGGGTTTTATTGGCCACACATCTTTCGGGATGCATACGCCTTTTGTAATTCCTGTGATCGATTCCAGAGAGTTGGGAATATATCTCGAAGGAATGAGATGCCACAATCATCAATGATCTTTTGCAAGATTTTTGATGTTTGGGGCATTGACTTTATGGGACCTTTTCCTAATTCATTCGGGAACTTTTATATTTTGCTTGCGGTGGACTACGTTTCCAAGTGGGTGGAAGCGAAGTCCACCAAGACTGATGATTCTAAAGTGGTGGCAGATTTTCTAAAGAAACAAATTTTCTCTAGATTTGGAATCCCCAAGGCCTTGATAAGTGACAAGGGAACTCATTTCTGCAATAGGACCGTGAGCGCCCTGCTGAAGAAATATCATGTCACGCAGAAAGTTTCCACCGCTTACCATCCATAGACTAATGGGCAAGTTGAAGTGTCAAATAGAGAGATCAAAACAATCCTTGAGAAGACGGTGGCCCCAAATAGGAAGGATTGGAGTTTGAGACTAGATGATGCACTTTGGGCTTATCGTACTGCTTACAAGACACCCATCGGGATGTCACCCTACAGATTGGTGTTCGGGAAAGCTTTTCACCTTCCAGTAGAGCTTGAGCATAGGGCATTCTGGGCTGTAAAGAATTGCAACATGCGGATTGATGAAGTTGGAGAATTCCGCAAGTTATAGCTGCAAGAATTAGAGGAATTGTGACTTGAAGCTTATGATAACGCATTCACTTACAAGGAGAAGACCAAGGCCTGGCACGACAAAAACATTTTGAGAAAGGATTTTAAGTCGGGGGACAAAGTCCTCTTATTTCTGTCTCGCCTTCGTCTCTTTTCGGGTAAACTCTGATCCCGTTGGGCCGGGCTCTATGTTGTTGCTCGCGTTTCCCCCCACGGGGCAGTGGAGCTGTATGATACGGACGCGCAGTCCGTGTTCAAGGTGAATGGTCAAAGGTTGAAACCTTACCATGGAGGTTTTGACACCAGCGTCATAGAAGATACGGACCTTACTGAACCCGAAGTTGACAATTGATCACCTTAGATGAGTCGAGCCACGACGTTAACCAAGGCGCTGCTTGGGAGGCAACCTGAGGTATGTATTTATTCTCTTGTCTTTTCCTTTCAAGTTATTATTGTTTTGTTTTGTTTCATTCTTGTTTTAGACTAACATGCAGGTAGGAGACCCGAGAATTAAATTGAAGACGGTGTTTTTCGCACCAGTAATATTTGCACGGGCGCGGAAATTTTTTCGCGGTCGCCGAAATATGACTGTAAGTCCCCTTTCCTGGAAAAAAAATCGAAAAAAAAAAGTTGTACCGAAGACCTACTGTCTGATTTTACATTGAGAGATGGTGTGCATCATGTTGCCAAGGAGGAGACATTCGCCCCACATTTTTATTTGGCAACGATGATGACCCAACATTCGACAGCTGAGGAGGAGGAACACCAGAGCCCACACCACGATTACATCTGGGCTCCATTTTTTTTGTGTTCATTGAAGGTCGTGCAACCCCGTTTCTTTGATGTACCACTACACCTTACAGTGGATTTATTTGGTTGCACGGTGGAGTTTGATTGAGTTTGAAGACCGGCGCGACACCAACGACATGTGCTTATATTGATATACCGCCAGCAACAACTTCCATGTCCAGGCCCCTCGGCGACGGTTGTGAGTACTTTTCTGCCCTTCCCTGTACTTCATCTTTTTGTCTTTCATTACATTGAGGACAATGCAATGTTTAAGCATGGGAGAGTGATCTATACTTGCTAGTCGTTTGAGGAAAAAGAAAAAATAATGAAAAATGAAAAAAGTCAAATAAATTTGAAAAAAGACAAAAATAGAAATCCTGGGATAAGTCGAAAACCCGAGAGGACGGCTTAGGTAATAAACAGGTGGCTTGGACCAGCATTAGGCTGGGGTAATAATTGGTCAAGAGTGATGTGAGTTTATGTGATCCCATCTATTGAAAAATGAAATGAGTGGCTTGGTGAAAACCCGAAAGGGCGCCTTGGCAAAATGAGTGAAAAGAAGAAGAGTGATTTTTAGGATTCCTCATCTTTCCTGGCGTGGTGACATAAGAAGAGGTGATATAAGGAGGATTCGGGTAGGTCACTTTGGGAGGCATAAGAAGATAGATGGAGGCTAGGATTAGATATTTTTATTCACTCTATGGTGTTCGGGATAAGCTTGGGGGAAGTACTCTGCTTTCCTTTAAGCTTGTGTGTTGTGTTGATTGTGTTGGTGCCTTGGAGATTCATGATTAGGTACAATTCTTAGTAGAGATGGTTTTTCTGTGCTTCCTGAGACCTTGGGGATTTGATTGGAGGAGTAGGTTTCTTTAAGGTTACTCGAGGACGAGCAAGGTTTAAGCATGGGGGAATTTGATCAGCGCTACTTTGTAGGGTTTAACTAGGAGTTGTTACCGGAGTTTTGGATACCATTTGGATGAATTTATAGCACAATTGTGAAGTATGATATTGGTGGTTTAGAAGATGTTAATTGAAGACTTAATGACGATGGAGAAGAAAGCCACGAGAGAAGAAGAAGAAGGAGCCAGGAGAAAGCTACAGAAGCTTGTCCACGGTCGCGGATATCACCGCCGCGGTCGCGGAAGGAAGACAAAGACAACAAGAGCAACAACGAAGATCCGCGGTCGCGGACGTCCAAGCCGCGGTCGCGGAAAAGTCGAGAGCAGCGATAAAGAAATTGAATTTTCTGCGGTCGCGGAAAATCCTCCGCGGTCGCAGAAATACCATCGTCAGACGCGTGAGATTCCTTTCGTCCGAAGATTGCTTTTTATATTTTATTTCCTACTTCTTTTATTTCCGTTTTATTCTTTTATGGAAAAGATATTATTTCCTATTTTTAGTTTTAGGTTTGCTAGGTTATTTAACCTAAGTTGTTAGCAACCATTTGGATTTATCTTAGTTTTGATCTTAGTATCTAGTTTACATTGTTTTTTCCTTTGAGTTTTACGTTTCAAGACTATGAAGAACTAATCAACTTTTGTTTAGTCCGACGATTGAAGCCTTCGTTTGAATAATGGTTGTGAGGTTATAACTCTATTTCTTTTCCTTTGAATGTATTGATTCTCTTGTGCTTCATCCCATTGATTCTTACTGATTTGACTGGCTTGATCATCTAGTTGATATTAGTAATTGTCTATTGCTAGGGTTTGGTAATTATTGTTTGAGTTACCTAATTCATAAGTAGCAACTACAATATTTTAAGAACTGTTTGGACTGGTTTATTGTGGAGAGAATTAATTGCATGCAATTGTATGACTGTTTGCTACTCTTGCATGTATCTATTGAAATTCTTGTGCTTCTTACTGCTGTTGAATTGAATCTGGAGGTTTTCTTGGTTATTTGATTGTTAGTATTCTCAGGGTCTGTTTGTCCAGTTTATAACTTAAGAAAAGGAATAGGAATATTCATAGGAAGGAATTAGAGATAATCTAGGATCAACAAATCAAATGAATGGTGGATATTTGTCTGGCTAAGTACTTTTTCCCGATTGATTACAATCTTTGTTTTACTTTACTTTGTTTACTTGCAATCAAACCAACAAACCCCCCTTTGTTACTTTGGCATACATTTGTGCATTTACAAAGATTACTTCCTCCCTGTGGGATTCGACCCTTGCTTGCCTACTATACTTAGTTAGGTTCTTGAGGATTTATTTTGATTAGGCATCACGACTTTAGCCTCTATCAGCATACATGGTATACATTCCGACATTGTTCAAAATATATGATCACTTACATATTTAAATTTTAGGAACTACTAATTCATCTTCGTTGGCAGGGTGTTCATCTACATTACCAAATATCGGTAATTTTATAATTAATATCAATTTTTTATTTGTATTAATAATAGGATCCTGTTTTGCATTACATTAAGATTGTTTAACATGTTGTAATGTCCGTAATATATGTTAAAATAAGCACCTTTTAGCATATTAAATATTTGTTACAATTTATTTGTTCGACCTTTAATTTGTTTATAACAATTGTATACTGTACAGATCCTGTCGCATAAATGAATAGAACAACAAAAAATCATACTGGTAAACCAGGTAATTCTGTTGTATTATTTGCTAAATTGGTATCATTTGTTTGTTTATAGCTTAATGCTTATTAATATGTTATAGTGCAATACCTCGATCACGGTGAAGTAGTGTATGAATGTATGCATTGTGGGGCATTGCTATGGCATGCTGAAAGATTAAATACACAAGACCCTTCAAGCGAAGATATATGTCATATATCTTCCTTATGTTGCATGAAAGGAAAAATTGAGCTCCCATTGCTACAAGAGCCACCGCCGTTGTTGAATAATCTTTTGACAAATAAGCATCCAAACAGCAAACAATTTTGTGAGAACATTATAGCTTACAATATGATGTTTGCTTTCACCTCTTTGGGAGGAAAGGTCTCACCCATCACAAAAGGCCGTGGAACTTATTGTTACCAAATGCATGGACAGAATTTTCACAGAATAGGGAGTTTGTTACCAGTGTCGGGGACAACTCTAAAGTTTTCGCAACTCTATATATATGATACTGAAAACGAGGATTCAAACAGAATCAATGCGATAAGGTATGTCAATTACGTATATTTATATTTTGTTTGTTACTACTTATAGTTATAGAACATTATTCTTTATTATTAAGACATTACTTTCATATTTACTTATGACAGCTCTAGAGTCAAAAAAGTTGATGATTCGCTTGTGATTGAGTTAAGAAAGATGATAGATCAACACAACCCCCATGCAAAGGCATTTAGAATGGCCAGAGATCGATTTAAGGATGAAGGTGTAACAGATATGAAGTTGCGACTGGTTAGCAAAAGAAACACTGATGGTCGGACATATAATCTCCCAACGAGTTCAGAGGTTGCTGCTCTTATTCTTGGTGATATTGATACAAATCTTCCGCCCAGGGATATTATACTTCATACAAGGTCTGGTCAGTTACAACGGATTCACGAATTGCATCCTTCGTACCTTGCGCTTCAATATCTGTTGGCATTCCCTTATGGTGAGGATGGGTACAGACCTGACATTGCTTTAAGTGAAAGGTGCAACACTTCTGCAAGGAAGAGGTCAAGGGTTATGCTAAAAGAATTCTATCAGTTTTGAATCCACGAGCGTCGAGGCGAAGCTGGGATTCTGAGGTCATCTCGAAAGTTGTTTCAATAATTTTTGGTTGATGTTTATACAATGATTGAATCAGAAAGGTTGAACTACCATCGAACTCATTAGAAGAACATACGGGCTGATTTATATAAAAATCTTACCGCAGCAACGAGCAAGGGTCATACAGCACCGACATCATCTGGAAAGCGAATAGTGTTGCCATCTTCATTTACAGGTGGTCCTAGATATATGCAGCAGAACTATCAAGATGCAATGGCAATATGCAAACACCACGGTTATCCAGATATATTCATAACATTCACATGCAATTCAAAATGGCTTGAAATTGTCAAGTTTTGCGAAAAAAAGGCTTCTACAGCCAGAGGATCGGCCAGACATTATATGTAGAGTATTCCACATGAAATTGGAGTCCATGATCAAAGATTTCAAAGTAAAAAAAATATTTGGCAACGTTAAATCAAGTAATGTATGTTTTACTGTCCTCACTTTAGTTATTGTTTCTTATTAATAATATATATATTATTTCCCTCACATGTTTATAGTCTATTTAATGTATCAGTTTCTGATATTTTAAAATGTATTAAATAATTTGAACATATAACTTTGACTTTTGGATGTTTTGCAGTTATTTACACAATCGAATTCCAGAAGCGTGGTCTGCCTCATGCACATATTTTATTGTTTCTGGATAAGGAATCTAAGTTGCCAACTACTAAAGATATCGATACGGTCATCTCGGCTGAAGTTCCACATCCAACTGAGGATGTTGATTTATACAATGTGGTGACAAATTTCATGATGCATGGTCCATGCGGAGCTTCTAAACCATCGTCTCCGTGTATGGCCGATGGAAAGTGTAGAAAGTACTTTCCAAAACATTTTGTTGAGCAGACTTTTGTTGATGAAGATGGGTACCTTGTTTATAGAAGACGTGACGATGGTAGAACGATAGAAAATAGTGGAGTTCCCCTTGATAATCGGTATGTGGTTCCTTACAATGCATTTCTTCTCCTAAAATACAATGCACATATAAATGTTGAATGGTGCAACCGATCGGGCTCTATCAAGTATCTATTCAAGTACATAAATAAAGGGCATGATCGCGTCACTGTTGCAATATCAAGCTCTGATGCAAACAATGTCGGTGATAATGGCATGGACGAAATAAAAAACTACTACAACTGCCGCTATATATCGGCGTGTGAAGCGGCTTAGAGGATTTTCGCCTTTGATATTCATTACAAGACTCCTGTTGTTCAACTTTTGAATTTGCACCTTCCCGGTGAGGAAAGCGTTTTATTTGATGATGATGATCCTATTGATGCCATCTTAAATGATCATGAAAGTGATAAATCAATGTTTCTACAATGGATGGCGTCTAACAAAAAGTTTCCAGAAGCTAAAGATTTGACATACTCCGAATTTCCAGAGAAATTTGTTTGGGTAGCTTCATCTAGGCATTGGAAAAAACGTGACGGGCGTGGTTCGGTTGGAAGGATTTATCACATAGCTCCTGGTAGTGGCGAGAAGTACTATCTTAGAATTTTGTTGAATCATATAAAAGGACCAACATGCTATGAAGATTTAAGGATTGTTGAGGGTTCAGTTTATAGTACATTTAAAGAAGCTTGCTATGCATTGGGGTTGTTAGATGATGACAGAGAATATGTTGACGAGATAACTGAAGCAAGTTTTTGGGGATCAGCAAACTACATTAGGAGTCTATTTGTATTTCTTTTGGTGTCGGATTACATGGCAAAACCAGAGTTTGTTTGGGAACGAACATGGAGGCTTCTAGCAGATGACATTGTCGATAAACAGAGGAAAATTCTACGAATTAAGGATATGTATTTCATTAACGTTGTTTACTTGATCATAATCGTAACTACATTTGATGTACTTTTTTCATGAATATATTTTACTCATTTAATTGTAGTGACATGTGAATTCTATTTATATGCAGAATTGCATGTTACAGATGACCAATTACAAAACTATGCTCTTGTCGAAATTGACAAGTTATTACGACGAAATGGTAGTAGTTTGAGTCACTACAAAACCATGCCTTCTGTAGATTCAAGCCTCATATCTGAAGGTTTCAACAAGCTTATACAAGATGAACTTCGATATGATACAACATGTCTAGACGAGGAACATTCACAATTACTTTCTAGATTTACAATGGAGTAAAAAGGGGTGTATGATGAGATCATGAATGTTGTTTTATCAAATAACGGGGGTGTCTTCTTTTTATATGGTTATGGTGGTACATGCAAAACTTATATATGGAGGGCACTTTCGGTGACTATAAGGTCAAAAGGTGAAATAGTCATTACTGTTGCTTCAAGTGGAAATACAGCTCTCCTAATACCTGGCGGCATAACTGCTCATTCGAGGTTTAAAATACATTTGCAAGTAAATGAGGATTCAACGTGTCATATATGTTCAGGTACTGAACTTTCTGAGTTGATATGTGCCGCCAAACTTATTATCTGGGATGAAGCTGTCATGACGAATAGGTTCTGTTTTGAAGCTTTAGACAGGACGTTAAGAGATATTTTACGGGCTACAAATCCCCTTAGTTTAGAGCAGCCTTTTGGAGGGAAAGTCATAGTATTTGGTGGAGACTTTATGCAAATCCTATCCGTTATCTTAAAAGGGAGCAGGCAATATGTTGTTTTTGCCACCATTAATTCCTCTTATTTGTGGGACCATTGCAAAGTTCTTACGTTGACAAGAAACATGAGGATTCAACAAGGTATATCTGAATCTCAGATCCAAGAGGAAAAAGAATTTTCTAAATGGGTATTAAGCATCGGAGATGGGACTGCAGATGTTGACAATGATGGAGAAGCGCAAATAGAAATTCCCGATGAACTATTGGTCAAGGATTATGACTTAGATCTGATTCCAGCAGTAGTTAAATCTGTTTATCCCTCTCTAATGGAAGATCAGTTGTCTCCAACATACTTTGAAGAACGAGCAATTCTTGCTCCAACACACGAAGAGGTAGATAAAGTTAATGAGTATATATTGTCTTTGTTGCATGGTGATGAAAAGGTCTATCTCAGTTCGGATAGTCTGTTCAAGGCAGGTTCTGTTAAAGACAGTGATGCGAGTATTTATACGTCGGATTATTTGAACAGTATTAGATGTTCTGGTCTGCCAAATCATGTACGCAAACTAAAGGTTGGGGTGCCTATTATGTTGCTCCGAAATATTGATCAATCTTTAGGTTTATGCAACAGGACGAGATTGATAACCACGCAGCTTGACAGTCATGTCATACAAGGTAGAATTATTTCAGGCAACAATATCGGACATACAGTTTTGATTCCTCGCATGATAATGTCACCATCAAACAGACACTTCATTCCCTTTCAAGTTTCAACGAAGACAATTTCCCTTGAGTGTATGTTTTGCTATGACCATAAACAAAAGCCAGGGCCAATCTCTTGCAAATGTCGGTTTGTATCTTCCACACCCTGTTTTCAATCATGGCCAGTTTTATGTTGCATCATCAAGGGTTACTAGCAAGAAAGGTGTAAAGATATTGATTTGCGACAAAGACGAGAAGAGATATAATACTACAACCAATGTAGTATACAAGGAAGTTTTTGATAATTTGTAGCAATTTTGAACATTGTTCCACATTTTATGTTTATCGTTTCATTTTCATATATTATATGAACATTTTTATTATGTTTGATGGTTTTAGTAGTATTGATGTAAGGGGTTTGACTTTACCTGTTTGAAAGACTACTTAGGCAAATTTTATTATTAATAAAGTTATGGAGAGTGCTGTCTCTCTTTATATAATTTAGTTTTATGTATATCTTGAATATTTTTTGTCGATTAGTCATTTTTTATTTAAATAACTACTCAGATATATATTTAACCAATGACTCATCGATAATTAAAATATACTATTTTTACAAATGTAAGAAAAATATAAACAAATCCCATGCAAGGCACGGGTATTACACTAGTTAAAATAAAGAAGCGTAATTGAAGTATATAGTCAATTAAAAGATAAGGTTTCCTATTAAAACTAGAAGCCATAACACTGCTAACATATAAGAAGAAAAAGCACGAGCTCTAGATTTAGCTAACTTTGGTTTTGACTTATTAAAGTGAAATTACCCAATTATATAATGTAAATATGTATATGAATTACAATCACTCTCTTCTTATAAATACCATTATAAATCCAAGATTTAGTAAGGCCCATATAAATTAATCTCTTCCAACATAACCTCAAACCTAGATCCTCAAAGGAGAAATGTTGGATGTCCTAATAAGGAAACTTACTAACTAAGGAGAACTTATACCCGAATATTACACTTATCTTGCAGCCGGCCCCCAAATCTACTGTAACGGCCCTTACTGTAACGGCCCTTACTACTGCCGGCATCACAAACACTACAGAAACGGATGGATCTAAGGATGAGAATGCGGGTCCAACTGATGAAGAGGTGGCCAAACAATATGAAATTGATAATAAGACGGTTCGGGGTCATCTGCTGAGTCACGTTTCAAACCCAATATTTGATCTTCTTGCTTCTCACAAATCTGCAAAGGAGATGTGGGACCTGTTAGAAACCAAGTACGCTACTCATGATGCTGGGAAAAAGAAGTATGCTTGTGGAAAGTTTATGTACTTCAAGATGGTGGATGACAAGCCAATCATGGCCCAAGTCCATGAGTACGAGAATCTGGTTGCTGATATCCTCGCTGAAGGGATGAAGATGTGTGAAGTGTTGCAGGCCAACTTCCTGATCGAAAAGTTGCCTAAATCCTGGGCAAACCACCACAACCATCTGAAGCACAAGAAGAAAGATCTAACACTGGTGGAACTCGTGAGCCAAATGAAGATCGAATAGGCCAATCGCCTCAAAGATAAGCCTGCTCCTAAACCTACTAAAATTTCGGTTAAGGCTAACCTTGTAGAGTCCTCTTCCAAATCTAACAGGTTCAAAACGAAGAATACAAATTCTGGACATAAGAAGGACAAAGTTCAGAACAACAAGGGGACGAACTTCAAGAAGCCGGGAAAGCCAAATGACAAAACGAACTAGGGTTATTTTGTCTGCGGGAAGCTAGGACATCGTGCCTATCAGTGCTTCCGCAGAACAGACAACCAGAAGAATGCTCCAAAGCCTAACGGAGATAAAACCAAGCCATAGGTTAACCTCAATGAAGAGATCGATCAACTGATTGCTATGATCACAAAGGTGAATCATGCAGACAACAAGGTATTGCTAAAAGGAAAACAAAACTTTGAAAGAGATGATGAATATTTTGCTTGCTAGTTCTGGTTTGCCTGATAATATGTGGGGTGAAGCTGTCTTGACTGCTAACCATATTCTAAATAGAGTTCCCCATAAAAAAGTTAGATAAGACACCTTATGAGTTGTGGAAAGGGCATGCACCTAATCTAAAAATTTTGAAAGTGTGAGGGTGTTTAGCTTAAGTGGGATTGCCTTCTTTTAAGGTTGATGCAATTCGATCTAAACCCTTTGATGCTCTATTTATTGGCTATGCTGAAAATAGTGAAGCTTATCGATTCATGTGTTTGAGTGATCGTTCATTGTGTGAATATCGTGATGTTGAGTTCTTTGAGCACATATTTCCTTTGAAGAAAAATAATGTGCAAATTGATTATGTGTCTACTCATGTTGCATCTTCCTCTATGTCTTTGCCTTCCATGCAAGATGATAAAATTGAACCTAGGAGGAGTGAAAGACAAAAGAATGGAGCTAGTTTTGGTCCTGATTTTTTACTTCTTTCTTTATTGAACTCAATGACTGATGAATTAAATGAGACATTAACTAGTGTGCATATGCTAGAGGATGATCCTAAAACATATGATGAAGTTATGAGTTCATTAGATACTAGTTTCTGGAAAGATGTAGTTAAGAGTGAAATAGAATCTATTATGTCTAATCATACATGGGAACTAGTTGACATGCATAAAGGGAGCAAAGTCATTGGATGCAAGTGAATTTTTAAGAAGAAGCTTAAGATAGATGGCTTTGTAGAGAGATATAAGGCAAGACTAGTTATTAAAGGATTCACTCAAAAATATGGGGTTGACTTCTTTGACACTTATTCTACCAAAATATCTACCATTCATGCATTGTTTGTTTTAGCTTCTAGCTATGTTGGTACATCAAATGGATGTTAAAACTGCCTTTTTGAATGGTGATCTTAATGAGGAAATCCATATGGAACAGCCTCTACGGTGCATGGTTCCAGGACAGGAAAACAAAGTGTGTAGACTCAAGAAGTCACTCTATGGGTTGAAGCAAGTACCAAAGCAATGGTATGAAAAGTTTTATAAATTTATTCTTAGCTTTGGTTTTAAGGTCAACGGATCTAATGCATGTGTTTACTCTAAGATGTTTGGTGTGGATTGTGTGATTATATGTCTATATGTTGATGACATGTTGATTTTTGGGACACACTATAATGTTATAAGCACGACCAAACTGTTCTTGTCCTCTCGATTTGACATGAAAGACTTAGGTGAAGCTAATGTGATTTTAGGTGTTAAAGTCACTAGAATTGAGAATGGTTTCACTTTGTCTCAACCACATTACATAGAGAAAGTATTAAAGAAATTTAATCAATTTGATGTGATGCCAGTAAGAACTCCTTATGATACAAGCATGCAATTAACAAAGAATTGTGGTGAGAGTGTATCACAAAATGAATATGCCAAAGTGATAGGGAGTTTGATGTTTTTTTAATGAATTGTACTCGACTTGACATTGCTTATGCGGTTAGTAGACTTAGTCGGTATACTCATAGCCCTAGTAAGGATTATTGGTGTGCACATAATAGATTACTGAGATATCTGAAAGGCACTATTGATTAGGGTTTGCATTTTGTTGGTCACCCTCAAGTGTTAGAGGGATATTGTGATGCAAATTGGGTTACTGATAATGATGAAGTTAGCTCCACTAGTGGTTATGTATTTACATTATGTGGTGGTGCTATTTCTTGAAAGTCTTGTAAGCAGAATTGTATTGCTAGATCTACTACGGAATCTGAGTTCATAGCTTTATCCATTCGATATCTTTTTTATTTTGGGAAAATCTTATCTTTATAACTACTTGAGCCCTAAGATTTGCTATCCTAAAACTGATTTTTCTACCCTATAAAAAGAGATTGTTTTTCTGACTTTGAAACACACAGAATTTCGACTCTCTCTCTCTCTTTCGAATTTTGATTTTTGGAACTAAGCATACCCGGTGATTCCAACTCTCCTTTGGCGAGTGCACGCGATCGATGGGTGTTGTGTGATCCTTGGGGGCGATGCCTTGTCTGACTTTGCACCGTGGGTCAGGGCGAATTCGCTTCTAAGGCAATGGACATCATACCACGCCACAACAACGTTTTTGAAGCGACTTTACAATTGTTATCGAGTAAGGTTTCATTTCCATCTCGTTCTACTTTCTACTAATAGCTGGTTCCGAGTTCCGACCACAGACGACGGTGTGGATAGTGGATGGTGCCATTGAAGCAACAAAACGCTTCCTCGAAACCTTGAATAAGGCTATAATTACATTCTTTGAAATCTCAACCTATATTTAGTACCTTTCATTTTTCCATGTTTACTTCTTTTTATTTCTATCAAATAATAATACAAAGGGCTATAATTTGAACTGGGCCTTTCATTTAAAAATACAGGCCGTTATTTCAACTAAAACATAATGGACCTACTACCTTCATATATAATATAACACTATAACTATTTTTGGATTGGGACCTCTATATTTATATGTCATAGTCTATTGCCCTACCTAAACTACCCAAATTGTTGGCTCTGACCAACAGAAAAGTTGTTGTCGTAGTTGTTCGGAATAGTTCATCACAGTCAGACATGGGTGCTTTTACTGTTTCTGCATCCATCCCTTCAGATATTGAGGATCCTTGGTTTGTTGCTTCCAGAGCAAGCCATCATATGACCGTTGATCTTGGCAAACTCACCTTGAAATCCAACTATGAAGGTAAAAATCAACTCATGGTCTGGAATGGTATGTCTCTTCCCATTACTCATTTAGGGCATTCAATTTTACCTGCAAAGCTTGTTGCTATGAAACCTTTAGAATTAACTAATATCTTATTTGTTCCTCACATTGCCAAAATCCTTTTAAGTGTTTCTAAATTATCTCGAGATAACAATGTGTTTCTTGAATTTCACTCGGATTGTTGCTTTGTCAAGAACTTGCAGGTCAGATTCTTGTAAGAAGAACCGTTGAAAATTGACTTTACCATCTTCCCAGATTGCATGCGTCTTCCCTGTCGTCCAACTCTTCGAGTCGTCCAGTTGCTTGTCTTGGCAAACGCACCACCCTCCAATGTTGGCACCATGGGCTTGCTCATCTTCACGAATCCATTCTTCATTGCTTAGTATTGAGTCATCATTTACATGTTTCTTGTAATAAACTGGCATCGGTTTGTAGCTCATGTCAAATTGGTAAAAGTCATCGTTTGCCTTTACCAAGTCACCCCGAATCCTCTTCCGCTCCTTTTGAAGTAGTGCATTTTGATGTTTGGGGCCCTGCTCCGTTATCTTCTATTAATGCCAATCAATATTATGTTTGTTTTATGGATGATTATACCAAATACATTTGGGTCTATTTCATTTCAAATAAATCTCAGGTTTATTCAGTAGTTCAGTTGTTTCTCAAAATAGTTTAAACACAATTCTCTACTCTTGTTAAATCTTTTCAAACTGATTGGGGTGGGTGGGGAGTATTGTAATGTTTCTAAATTTCTTGAAACTACTGGTATTAGTCATCGCGTCTCGTGTCCTTATACACCAGAGAAAAATGGGTCTTCAGAGCGCCGAAATCGTGTTATTATTGAAAAGGGGCTTGCTTTAATGGCTCATTTTGATTTACCCACAAAATTTTGTGAACACTCATTTCACACATCTGTCTATTTGATCAATCGTATTATCACTCCTACTTTGTCTTTTTGATCTCCTTTTTGAATGTTTATATCAATAAAAGTTTGATTATGGATTTCTTAAGTCTTTTGGATGTCTTTGTTATCCAATTCTACAGCCTTATACTCATTCCAACTGGATTTTCGATCTTTTCCTTGTGCTTTCTTAGGGTATAGTTCTAAGCATAAAGGCTATGTGTGTTTCCATGTTCCTACCACTCAGGTTTACATTTCTTGATATGTATTTTTATATGAAATTGTTTTCCCGTATATGTCTCATGCATCATCTTTGTGTTTCTTTGAGTCGTTGGCCCCTTCCATATCTCTTCCTTTGTCGTTGATACAACAAGCAACCATTGTCTTACCCTCCTTAAGTGTTCATCCTGACCAACCCACCGCGTCAATCCCTTTTGACTCGATTTCATCTTTGAGTTCAGCGAGAATGAGCCCGGTTATCCAAGCGTCTCCATCTCATTCCTCCCCTCCGCTGGTTTCTTCGACTGCTTTTCAGTCAGTGTTTTTCGCGTTGTCTGATCCTCAGTCGGGTTCAAGTTCCCATTCGGCACCTCTTGTGTCGAGTTTGTTGTCTTCTGAGTCCGAGACTGGTACTGTCCATTCCTCATTGGTCGCCTCTACTGGTTCTAACCTGTCGCGTGCCCCTCTTTACCCGACTGCCCCCTCGTGGTTTTTCCACCCCCACACCTCTACACACACCATGACCAATCGTTCTTGCACTAACTCCCTCAAACCCAAGGCCTTGCTTACCACCAAATATCCTTTACATGTAGCTCTTACCGCTACCCTTAAACCCAAATTTTTTCATCAAGCCACAAAAAACCCTAATGGCAACATGCAATGCAATTACAATTTGATGCTTTGATGAAAAATGGAACCTGGGACTTATTTCCTCAGCCTTTGGGTGCTAACATTGTTGGTTGTAAGTGGGTTTACAAGATCAAACGTAAATTTGATGGCTCTGTTGATCGTTATAAAGCCCGCCTTGTTGCTAAGGGTTTTAATCAAGAAGTTGGTGTGCATTATTTTGATACTTTTAGCCCTGTTGTGAAACCACCACAATTCGTCTTGTGTTGAGTTTGGTTGTTTCTAGTGGTTGGTCTCTTTGTCAAGTTGATGTCAATAATGTCTTTCTTAATAGGGATCTTGGATAAACTATTTTTTATGGAACAACCCCAACTTTTGTTGCTTCTGATCGTCCTACTCATGTTTGCAAATTGAAGAAAACATTATATGGGCTTAAGTAAGCTTTCGTGCCTAGTTTCATAAACTGAAAGAGTCCCTATTTCGACATGGGTTTCAAGCTTGCATTTCTGATCCTTCATTATTCATTAAACAACATGGTTCTCAAGTTGTCAATGTTTGTAACACCCCCAAATAACCTCTTGAAAGTATTATCGCCACTGACCTCAGACGTACTGCCCGATGTCACCCAAGGCTTTTCCAGTTGATATAAATCATTGAACAACAGTTATGATACAAAATACCATAACTTTCATTTAAACCAAAGTCTCGGAATTACAACATAATTCCAAATACATCAGAAATACAGCAGAAGACTTAATACAAGATATATTTAACACAGCGGAAGTCTTTTAAAATAACAACAAAAGGGGCCTTGATCGCTATGATCACCCGCCAAGGATCTTAACCTGAATAAACTTATCAAAAACATCGTTTGCCTTCATAGTCGTTCTAGCCTTCACGGGATGGCAACATATCTGATGTGCCGAATCGAACGGATGACACCAGCCAACCATGCAGAGAACAATTACGGTTGGTTAGTCTAATGAAAGACTAAGCAAGGGTACAAAGCAGAGTGGTTCGAAGTAGACGTATTAGGTTAGACTCATCGTCTCTCGAATGTCGATAACGATAGTCAACCACCATACTCCTACTAGAATACATGAAAAGACATGATCAAGAGAAGATTCTGGAGACCGAGTCTCACAGCAATCAATCCCAAAAGAAGACTCCAACGAGATGAGCCTTATCAGAAACATGACAAATGTTGGGGAACATAAATAATCACACAAGCGTTCAAAAACGACTTGATGTTTCGGTTCACGACCAACCCCACCGCTCAAAGCGAATCCAGATTGAAAAGAGAACGCTACTCTGATCAAAGTCAAGACGAGATTTCCTAGCTGCACTATTGCCTAGTTGTACTACTCGCCCAAGGGTATATTAATTATGTGCGACAACGGCACTTATCTCATTTAATTCCAAAACACACATCACATTATAAGCTTTTAGATATATGTTTCGTCATGAGGGACATATATCGAAGGGAATCCTTCCCAAGGTTTGTGACACTAGCTAAGTGCACCACCTCTATACTCGGATAGAGGACGATCATGATCCACAAGATGGTGTCAGGGTCTCTGATGCCCTCTCAACCAATAATTATCAAGAAACGACTGGACCTCAACGAGTCCAACGTTCCTAACTACTAGTGCTAACTAAACAGTTCAACACAGTAATAATCCACATCACAGCCATCATGGCCAACATCAAAAAATTATATCTATACTAGTGTTGCTCTAACAGATATACAACCTAGTATAATATCATGTTTTAATCATATATATATATAATAGCGTTGTTCTAACAGATATATAACCTATTATAATATCTCATTTTAATCATATCACTTAACAAAACTGTTCCCAACGCAAACAGTAAATCATCCCAAATTAATTAACAACTAAACAATTGATAATTAATTGAAATATGGAATGATGAGCAAGAGCGAACCGCCACTTGCCTTAGATCCGCAGAAGCTTAAGCAAAGCTTAGAGACTACGAGTTTCTGGATCCGAAACAGGGACAGATCTGAGACCACAGATTCCTTCGGATCGACCCAAAATGAAACCCTAAGTTAGATTCAATATCCACATATATGAATCTAAAAGAATACAGAAAGAATCGAAGGAGCCAAGCCTCGCCCAAGACCACACACCCAAGAACACACAACCCGGACAAGCTCACCGCGGGTGCGGTGGAGCCTCTGCCGCGGGTGCGGCGGGATGACAGGGGCGAGAGCTTTCGACAACTTTAATGGCGAAACTCACTTGGTTTGGTTCGTTGGCTTCCGATTCGATTGTGGCTCCACTTCTAACCTTCTTAGGCTTTAGAATACCATTTAGGAACACCTTTCTAAACGCTTAAAGGGGTTCAATCACCTCTCAAACAAAGCTCAAAAGCTTGGGCTTTAATGGAGATTTTCTGAGGAGGAAGAAGAGGAGATCAGCACTCTCCTCTTCAGCTTTCTCTCCCTTTTATAGGCCCAGCTAGGAGGGGAACAAGCAGGGGACAAGCCCTCGACCAAGGGAGACAGCCACTTGCCTTACAACCGGCGCCACTTGCAGTGGAGGGGAAGAGGATAACGTCGTCAGAAAAAATATCCCACTGCGGGGTGCGACAGGGTGCGGTGGCGCCCAGAGACCGCCTCACCTGTTGCTTCAGAACTGGTCCTCGCCGCGGGTGCGGTCAAGGCCATTTTCACCCTTTTTGACCGTTTTGACTTTGGGTTAATCTTCTTAACCCCGGGTTAAATATATTCGTACACGAACGACTATTTAACCCCAAAAATACGTCAACTGTATTTTATATTACTCAGAAAAATATTACAGAGATCAAACATATTACCGAATGTCTGAACTTCTCTGAAATTAATCCGACTTGTAATACGGGAGTTGGAATAATTCCAAAATACCCTTATAAAATGAGGGATATTACAATGTTCTTGTTGATGTTGATGACTTGATTATTACAGGCTCTCATGCGATATATATTGATGAGTTTGTCCAGCATCTCAACCATGACATTTCCTTGAAGGATCTTGGTCAACTTCATTACTTTCTTGGCATTGAGGTATCTCGGACCTCTACTTCCCTTCATTTGTCTTAGCAGAAATATATATTTGACATTTTGGAACACAATGCAATGACTAGAGCAAAGCCTATTCCGTCCCCTTCTGAGCCTGGATCTCGACTTGCTTACTCTGGAGATCCTTTGTTTGATCCTGCTTTGTATCGGGGTTTGGTTGGGGCTGTAACACCCCTGACTTACGTCGGTAGTGTCATACGCCAGTGATCTCAGACTGTAAAGACCAAAGTCACCCTAGGCTTTAATGGAACAATTATACTTAAATAAATATACATTATATAATAAAAGAGTAGCGGGAGACTTTTTAAAAAGAAATGCTTAACCTTTATTAAAATATATCCTCATAAATTGAGGAAATAGGTTTTACACCTTGAAATTACAGTACAACGGAAGACTTTTTAAATAACCCTAAACACATGACTAACTTATCTAAGTAATACACTTGTTTATGAAGACTAAATTAATACTAGACAACTTTAAAAATAATATTACTTTAAATCACAATCTTCAACTACAAACATTCGTCTTTGATTTATTACTTCAAGGTTGTTTGAGACCAACTACTGATGTGTCATATAGGACGGATGACACCAGCCAACCATGCAAGGAAAATGAAAGGTTGGTCAGTGATAGGCGTTGTCATGACACCTAAACAAAATAATCCTAAACAAACCCAACTAATGTAGTCTGGTAAGTAAGGGTCGAATCCCATAGAGAAACAAATACTATTCCAATGATGTAATTGTATACCAACAAGTAACCAAGGGGGTTTGCTGATTAAAACCAAAATAAATAAACAAAATAAATAAAAACAAAGACTTGAAATCAAATTGGGAAAATAGCTCAGCCAAACAAATATCCACACTTTAGATTGATAGATCGATCATTGATTACTCATAGTCCTCAATACTCATGAAAGTCCTAATCCTTGTTTTGAATTAGTTACCAGTCCAACCAGTCCTGATAACCCTAACTATTAAACAAATCTCTACTAACCTTCACGATTTTATTCAATAGCAGCAGGAAGTTCAGGAATAGATAGGTACATGCAAGTGTAGCAACCAGTCATACAATTGCATGCAATTAATTCTCTACACAAACTAAGGGATTTAGATTCTCAACCAGTATCCTCCAATCCTTAGTAATATGATCAATAACAATCTCAACAGGTTGTATGGAAAAGGGGAATCAATAGCATAATACTAATTTCTCTAGGTTGTCAATCTGGAGGGAACTATTATTAAAATCTAATTGATTTCCTAATCAACAAATCAAGGGGAATCGATATATGATCAATGAGATTAAGCACGAGAGAAAATTAATACAATCATAGAAAGAGTAAAGGAATAAACTCACAATCCAATCAATCCAAAGGCTTCAATTGTCTGCCTGAGCAAAAGGGAAAAACAACGATGAATGAAACTAGGTCTAACTATTTTCTGGTGGCAACTAGGTTAACTAAAAGTGTTTTAACCTAATTCTAAAAGTATGTAAAAATAATAATTAAAACAATAATGAAAATAATAATGAAAATAAGCAAATCAAATCCGGGTAATTAATCCCGCAATTTCGCTCCATCTTCTCGTCCAGCAGCTGCTCGGCTTCTCCATTCCAGTTTCGGCCCAACTTCGTTCAGCAAATCTCGGCCCAATTCATTGCAGCTTTCTCGCCTCCTCTCGCAAGCCATCTCGTCCGGCCCAACAAAGCATCAGCGGCCCAACTCCAATATCATCAGATCGCTGACGCCGTGCTGACGTCACGCCTCCGCTTCAGCTTCAATTCGCGCTTCCAATTCTTCGCTTTCCTTCACGCGGCCGCTGCTTCTTCATTTTAATTGGGCTCCAGCCGTCATGGGCTTTTCATCTTCAGCGGCCCAATTTCCTCAAATTCCAGCTTCACATGGGCTTGCTTAATTAAGCTGGCTTCGCGTGATAGTCGCGGCCTTTTGGCCATGGTCGCGGCCTTTTGGCCGCGGTCGCGGTTTGTTCTCGAATTGGCCCATATTAATTCCCGAAATTAGCCATCTCCTCAGGTGGTCAACTCCTCTTCCTCTGGATGTCTCCAATTAGCTCCTTCAGACCACCAAAATCACACTTCTCCGCTCTAACTCCGTAATCTCCAATTGTGATCTAAATTCCACCAAATGGTGCCTCAAACCTGGTAACAACCCCTAGAAATACACTACAAAATAGCACCGATCAAATCCCCCATGCTTAAACCTTGCTCGTCCTCGAGTAAGATAAAGTCAACCTACTCCTCCAATCAATCCCCAAGGTCTCAGGAAGCATAGAAAAATCAATCCCTCTAAGAATAACACCCCACAATAAACTCCAGGCAACCATACAAAAATAAGCACACCATAACACAACACAACATCAAATCAAGAAAATCTCAACACCCCACACAACCAAGCTAAAAGGAAAGCAGAGTACTTCCCCCAAGCTTATCCCAAACATCATAGAGTGAATAAATTCTAATCCTAGTCTCCCATCTATCTTCTTATCTCTCCAGAGTGACCTACCCGAATCCTCCTTATAACTCCTCTTCTTATGACGCCTCGCCAAGTAAAATGAGGATTCCTAAAAATCACTCTTCTTCTTTTCACTCATTTTGCCAAGGCGCCCTTTCGGGTTTTCACCAAGCCACTCATTTCATTTTTCAATAGATGGGCTCACAATATGCTCACATCACTCTTGACCTCATATTACCCCAGCCTAATGCTGGTCCAAGCCACCTGCTTATTACCTAGGCCGCCCTTTCGGGTTTTCGACCTATCCCAGGATTTCTATGTATGCCTTTTTTCAATTTTTGGCTTTTTCAATTTTTTTTTTCTCCTCAACAACGTAGCAAGTATAGAACTCTCCCACATGCTTAAACATTGCATTGTCCTCAATGTAATGAAAGACAAAAGAATATAAGCACAGGGAAAAGCAAAAAATAACTCATAAACGTCGCCAAGCTGCTTGGACACTTTCGTTGTTGCTGGCGGTATACTCAGTAACGCCCAGGTCTCTAGTGTTGGGCGGGTGTCTTCATCAACTCCATAGTTTTCTCCTACCGTGCAACCAAGAGGAAACCACTTTGGTGAGTAGTGGCTTTGCAAAGATGTCGGGGCTGCACGGCCTTCAATGAACACATGGTGGAGCCCAGATGTAATCATGGTGGGGGCTCTAGTGTTCCTCCTCCTCAGCTGTCAATTGTACGGCAATCATTGTTGCCAAATAATGTGTAGGGCTAATGTCTCCTCCTTTGACAACATGATGTGCACCGTCTCTCCATGGGGAACTCTGGACAACTGCCTTCGGTACAACTTTTTTTTTTTTGATTTTTTTTTTTATTTTTAAAAAAAAAATCCGTTTAAGGTTTTTTTGGAATTTTTTTTTATCCCCGTTTAAGGTTTTTTCGGGGATTTTATTTTCAGTGCAGGGCAAAAGAAGACTTACAATGGTGTGGGAAACACCTTCTTCAATTCGCATAGGGTCTCCTCCTTGCAGGTTAGTTGGAAACAAAAATAAAACAAAACACACCAAAACAAGGAAAGAAAAGCATACCTCGGGTTGCCTCCCGAATAGCGCCTTAGTTATTGTCATGGCTTGGCATTGTGCTACTATGATCATGTAATATCACTCAATCCAGAACACAGCACAGACTTACTATCAGGAGGGTGTTTCTTATGATCAAATATCTTAAATGTCACCCTGTCACCCCCATGCTTCACAAACACAATACCTCTACTCATAATGATTCGGATGTTAGCAGTCTTAAGAAAAGGCCTACCTAACAGTATAAGGGGCACATGCATATCATAAACAATGTCTAACACCACAAAATCCACATGAAAAATCATCTTATTAACCTTCACAAGAACATCCTCAACTATTCCTTTCGAAAAAACTTTGGATCCATTCGCAAATTGAATAACTAAATCAGATTCAAGCAAAGGTCCAAGATCTAGCAATTTATACACAGAGTAGGGTAACACATTAATAGATGAGCCCAAGTCTATCATGCAATGATCAAACCTGGAGTAACCTATATCACAAGGAATACTAAACATGTCAGGGTCACTACACTTTTCAGGCAAATGTCTTCCGAATGCAGCAGACACATGTTCATTCAAATTAATTTCTCCTGTCAATTTCTTCCTCTTCCTAGGCCAGCATAAGCATTTCATGTATTTAGCAAATTTAGGCACATCATGCATCAGATCAAGTAAAGGGAGATTTACCTCATGCTCACCTATGGAGTTGTGCGGCTCCATATTGAGCTTCAGCTTCTTCTTCACTTTTAGCCTCTTAGGAAGGTGAGGAGGTGGCTTCTTAGGATCACAAGGTGGAGGAGTGTAATCAACAGGAATCGCTTCCAAAGGGTATACTCCAAA
Source organism: Rheum nobile (assembly GCA_027886185.1). Taxonomy (NCBI): domain Eukaryota; kingdom Viridiplantae; phylum Streptophyta; class Magnoliopsida; order Caryophyllales; family Polygonaceae; genus Rheum; species Rheum nobile. The sequence continues at coordinate 446,624 of WOAB01000571.1, forward strand.
AATTGATCCGCAGAATTTTGTCCAAGCCTGCGGACGCTGGTTCTCGACTTTCCGTTCTCGCTCATCCGTGGTCAGGGTTCCTGAACAAAAGGGATCCTCCGTCTTTTCTCCTTTCAGTTGTGATATGCCCCTCACATTATCCACTGGGGTCGGTTGGGGTGGTGGCCTTTCAAAATCCTCCTTCATATTTGCCACAACTTGAGTCAACCTTCCAAGATGAGTTGCCAAACTTCCAACTTGAGTTGTTAGAAGTTGGATGTTGGAGTTTGTCGCCTGATGAATAGTCAGCATGCCCTGCACAAGTGACTTGAAGCTCTCCTCCATTGACGTATATGAACTTTGGCTCGTCTCTTGAGGCTCAGGAAAGTACTGAGGCCAGCCTTGCTGCTGATAGTAAAAATCAAATGCTGCCATCTGTCTGGATTGAGATCTCAATGAAAACAATTAGTAACACAGGTGTGGACCGTAAGATAGGTCCACACAACAGTTGGTAAACAAACACACAATTAGAATAGTAAAATTGACTCCCCGGCAACGGCGCCAATTTGATAGGCGTTGTCGTGACACCTAAACAAAATAATCCTAAACAAACCCAACTAATGTAGTCTGGTAAGTAAGGGTCGAATCCCACAGAGAATCAAATACTATTCCAATGATGTAATTGTATACCAACAAGTAACCAAGGGGGTTTGCTGATTAAAACCAAAATAAATAAACAAAATAAATAAAAACAAAGACTTGAAATCAAATTGGGAAAATAGCTCAGCCAAACAAATATCCACACTTTAGATTGATAGATCGATCATTGATTACTCATAGTCCTTAATACTCATGAAAGTCTTAATCCCTGTTTTGAATTAGTTACCAGTCCAACCAGTCCTGATAACCCTAACTATTAAACAAATCCCTACTAACCTTCACGATTTAATTCAATAGCAGCAGGAAGTTCAGGAATAGATAGGTACATGCAAGTGTAGCAACCAGTCATACAATTGCATGCAATTAATTCTCTACACAAACTAAGGGATTTAGATTCTCAACCAGTATCCTCCAATCCTTAGTAATATGATCAATAACAATCTCAACAGGTTGTATGGAAAAGGGGAATCAATAGCATAATACTAATTTTTCTAGGTTGTCAATCTGGAGGGAACTATTATTAAAATCTAATTGATTTCCTAATCAACAAATCAAGGGGAATCGATATATGATCAATGAGATTAAGCACGAGAGAAAATTAATACAATCATAGAAAGAGTAAAGGAATAAACTCACAATCCAATCAATCCAAAGGCTTCAATTGTCTGCCTGAGCAAAAGGGAAAAACAACGATGAATGAAACTAGGTCTAACTATTTTCTGGTGGCAACTAGGTTAACTAAAAGTGATTTAACCTAATTCTAAAAGTGTGTAAAAATAATAATTAAAACAATAATAAAATAATAACGAAAATAAGCAAATCAAATACGGGTAATTAATCCCGCAATTTCGCTCCATCTTCTCGTCCAGCAGCTGCTCGGCTTCTCCATTCCAGCTTCGGCCTAACTTCGTTCAGCAAATCTCGGCCCAATTCATTGCAGCTTTCTCGCCTCCTCTCGCAAGCCATCTCGTCCGGCCCAACAAAGCATCAGCGGCCCAACTCCAATAACATCAGATCGCTGACGTCGTGCTGACGTCACGCCTCCGCTTTAGCTTCAATTCGCGCTTCCAATTCTTCGCTTTCCTTCACGCGGCCGCTGCTTCTTCATTTTAATTGGGCTCCAGCCGTCATGGGCTTTTCATCTTCAGCGGCCCAATTTCCTCAAATTCCAGCTTCACATGGGCTTGCTTAATTAAGCTGGCTTTGCGTGATGGCCGCGGTCGCGGTTTGTTCTCGAATTGGCCCATATTAATTCCCGAAATTAGCCATCTCCTCAGGTGGTCAACTCCTCTTCCTCTGGATGTCTCCAATTAGCTCCTTCAGACCACCAAAATCACACTTCTCCGCTCTAACTCCATAATCTCCAATTGTGATCTAAATTCCACCAAATGGTGCCTCAAACCTGGTAACAACCCCTAGAAATACACTACAAAATAGCACCGATCAGTCAGTCTAATGAAATACTATGCAAGGGTGAAAAACAGAATGGTTCTTGTAGTCGTATAGAGTCACTACCCTTGTTTCTCGAATAAAACTCGGTAAACGGTATATGACAACTATACTCCTACTGAAACGAAAGAAAAGGTATTCTTTAAGAGAAGATTCCAACGAAATGAATCTTATGGGAAATAAATGAGTTTGTTTGGGAACATTATATTTATCACACAAAGTTTTGAAAATGCCTCATTGATTATTTGGGTCCTTGACCAACCTCACCACATAATGTGAATCCATATTTGAAAGGGAACTTACTTTCGACAAGAGACCGGGCGGGTTCCACGTTGTACTTCTCACCCGAGGGTATATTAAAAATGTGTAAAATGGCACTTATCTTATTTAATTGAAAGATGTGCATTAACGTTAGAGCTTTTCATCCACACCAATCTCGCAGTGAGATATATATATATATATCATGAGACGAATCCCGAATTTCAGCACTAGCTAAGTGCACCACCACTTATATTCGAATAAGGGTAGGTCATGACCAAAAAGTATTAGGGCAATAATCCTCCTAATACCAAGTTATAAAGAAACAGCTAAAACTCGCAAGATAAATAGTGTTTCTACGAATACTCATGCTAACTAAGCATACAAGTCCACACCAAATCTACACCAAAGTTCATCTAGCACCCTATGATAAAATATATATATATATATAAGGGTCATTGCTAGCAAAATATATAACCTAATATTTAAGGTTCATTTTCCACATCAAATTAACACATAAGTTCCTAAACGAAAATTAAGAATATTTATTCCAACTTAATTAGCACATTTAATTAATTGTCAATTAAGATGAATATGGAATAAATTGCAAGAGCGGACCACCACTTGCCTTGAGTTACGAAGAAGTTGAACGGCGTAACAGAGATGGTTGCTTTCGCAAAGCAAATTGGTTCCCTGCTTTGTTTCCGTTCCAAAAGCGATTCCGGGATGTACCCAAATCACACAAAATAAATAAATTATAATTAGATATTTTATTCAAATTGAAATTTCAAGGATACAAGTCCCGATTTTTAATTAAATTTATTTAACTCTAAATAAATCAATTTCAAGGCTTTTCGATAAAACGATTATTTATACGATACTAGAAATCAATTAATCGTATATTCTAAAAAATCATATCATAAATAAATTGATCCAATATTATAACCCTAATGATTTCTCACCCATCATATTATCTAGATGAAGTGTTATAATTTAACAATTCATAATACAAGATAATATCCCCAAAAATTATAATTAATTTTATTTTAATACAAATAAATTAATTTAGCCTAACATACCTTTTATTTAATCTAGATTAGTGTAATTAATCAAGATTAATCAAAAACAAACCAAAAATCAAAAATCCAATCGGTCGAACTCGTTACCGGAAAATTCGGATGAACACTCGCCAGAAAAGAGGGAAATCCGCCTTCGTCGGAGCACCATCGGGGATAAGGTTAGAGGGATTTTTAAGAGGACTTCTCGGTGGATCTAGGGATGGGACCAATTGAACAAACGATGCAAGGAAGTGGTTGAAATTCAATGTTGAACAGTCGCGGTTTCTCTGCTAGGGTATGCAAAATTGGATAATTCTAATCCATGGGTGAAAAGGTATTTATAGGGCTTCAATATCTCTCTCAAAAACCTACAGATTTATATAAAATTTGGCCCAAAACAACCCCGAATCAAATCTCAATTTCCATAAAAACGTGTAGCTCGTTCGAAAATATCGTATTGCCTTTCTATGTAAAATTCAATCTTGTTTGGGAATGAATCTATCCAATTCTAGTGTGTATGTGAATGATTTAGTGTTACCTGAATTGCCCAATGGTAATTCCCAAAAAATGCACAAATTTTGTACCCAAAATCCTCCATTGAAGGAAACTTACCATGTATGAAGGTGGGAGGTTGAAGACAACCCATATTTTGGGTAATTGGACACGGCCCCCCATTATTTAAGCCTAATTGCACATTTTTGCCCAATTTTCTAAATTTGTGGCAAAAGTGCCCTTATTTCACTTTTCAAAAGTTATAAAATTTATCCAAACTTATTTATTTTTTATTTTAAGTTTATATAATTATTTTAACCCAAATTTATGAAGAATGAAACTATAGATTAAGTTAATTCTAAGATTTAGGTTATAGTTTATCATACTTTAACCTTATCTTACTTAACATTTTGTTATCCTTAATTTAGTACTCTATGGTAACTTGACAATTTTATTTAAATGAATATTAACATAATTTAAATATTTTATGACTTGAAAAGGTAACCTACTTAGGTTAATTATTTTTTTATTTTTTGATGAGGAAAGAATTAGGTTGGTCTTAGTTTCTATTCGAAGACCAACCTAGAGCATCCTTGTGGATGAGAACACGAAGTTCTGAATCATTTATGAAGTTAGACACAATTGGTGAAAAGCTGAGTTTAACAATACGATCAGCAGTACAATTCACCTCTCTGAAAATGTGTCTAAGTCGAACCTCTTGGAAAGAATGAATGTCGACTAGGATATCAGCCACAATCATTTCAATCTCCCAAGGACAATCCCAAATGCCTTTGATTGAGTTATAAGGCAAAGATTGTCACCTTCAATTTGAAGATTAGTTAAGTTTTGTGATTTTGCATATTTAATTCTATGTTTTAGAGCAAGGGCTTCTGTCATGAGAATATTGTTAAATCCACAGTGTTTGTTATCCATGTGAATAACTTCTGCTTTGTCGTTTCTAATGATGTAACCAATACCGACTTCACTAGTATTTTGTAAGGTTCCATCAAAATTGATTTTGTAGAAATTTTGGTTTGGTTTTTCCCATTTCAACAATCTTGTCTTTTTGGGTTGGGGTGGTTTTGGTTTTTTATTGTAGTCATCATCCAACTCAGTTCTTTTTGTTTTATCCCAATTATTAATTAGGGTGGAAATGTATTGTTTTAAGTCCTTAATTTCGTCATCTGGGTTTGTGTTAAAAATGAGTTGGTTTCTGTTAATCCAAATGCCCCACCAGATAGTAGAAAGGCAAATGAATTCTTTTTTGGTAAGAAGGGATTGTAATTCACAAAGAATATCCTTTGGTTTTTATTTGTTTACATCTAGGTTCATCACTATGTTTCTGGTAGTGATATTTTGATTTTCAATTTGTTTGATAGTACTAGGGCATTTAGTAAGGAGATGAGTTAAATCTTCAATAGGATTGTTGCAAGAATCGCAAGCTAGTGGGATAAGTATGTGATTTTGGTATAGTCTGGATTTTGTTGGTAATCCATCGTGGCAGATTTTCCAGAGAAAGATTTTGACTTTTGGGTAAGTGTCCATTTTCCAAATCCAGGATAGGTTATTGCTGTTTGGAGATTAATTCAAAAGCCGATTTAGTAGAGAACCAACCATTTTTATTTGGTGTCCAATATAATCTATCAGAAATTGGGTGTTGGGGGATAGGAATATCAATAGTATTTTGTATAGTTTGACCGTTGACATACTCTTCAAGTTTTGCTTGGTTCCGAGTGCGATCATTGTTTATGAAATCACAAACTTTTAATGAAGGGATAATTGTAGTGTGCGGAAGTATGTTGTTTGTAAGTTTGACGTTTGGTAGCCAATTATTAGTCCAAAAATGAATGGTTTTCCCATCACCTACTAGCCATTGAAGACCAGTCCGGAAGTCTGATCTCAGCTTTATCAGTTGGGACCATTGCCAAGAAAGGTTCCCTTTTTTTCCGGTATTGGAGGATGTTGACATCTTTAAGATATTTTTCAGTTATGACTTTAAACCAAATGTTATCTGGTTCAGCGAGGATTTTCCATAAGAGTTTCATTTGTAGTGCCTTGTTCATATCTTGTGTTTTTCTGATACCAGTGCCACCATTGTCCTTGTTTCTACAGATTTTGTCCCATCCTATTAAGGGTTTGTATGAAGTGTCTTTGTTCCAAAGGAAAGTTATGTTGATGGTGTCTAGTTCTTTATGGATATAAGATGGTAACATGAAACTCTGCATAATAAAATTAGGTTTTGCAACCAGATTAGACTTTATTAGGGTACTTCTTCCTTCTTGTGAGAGGGAGTTTGCTTTCCATTTTGTTAGTTGATTATAAGTAGATGTTATTGTATCTTTGAATGTGTCATGGTTAACTTTACCATTAATAATAGGACATCTGAGGTACTTGTCCAGTGAAGTAGAATTTGGGATATTAAGAACCGATTGAATCAATTTTTTTGTAGAGTTGGTTATATTGTTTGTTGTTTGGAAGGCCAATTTATTGAAGTTAACACATTGACCAGAGATAGAGCAATATTCTTCAATGATATTTTTAATTTTTGAACAAGCAGTTTGATTTGCTTTTGCAAATATGAGAATATCATCTATAAAGGCAAGGAATGGGATATTAGTGCCTCTTCTGGTGATCATGAAACCAAGTTGATTGGCGGTTTGGTTACTTTCCACTTGAAGTTTTCTAGCCAGGATTTCTGCTCCTAAAATAAATAGGAAAGGTGATAAGGGATCGCCTTGACGTAGCCCTCTTTTCGGGAAGAAGACATTTGTTGGACCATTATTAACTAGGACTGAGAAAGTCACGGTTTCTATGCATTCGTTTATCCAGCCGGTGAATTTGGCTGAGAAACCAAATTTTTCTAAGATTTTGAGAATGAACTCCCATTCTATTTTGTCGTAAGCTTTTTCCATGTCAAGTTTAATCGCAACCCAACCTTCTTTGCCCTTTTTGGAACGGAAGGAGTGGAAAATTTCATGTGCAATAAGCACATTATCTTGGATAGCTCTGTCAGCAACAAAGGCTCCTTGTAAGGGATGGATAAGTTTATTTAGAATGGGTTTCATTCTTTCAGTCATGACTTTTGAAATCACTTTATAAATTGTAGAACAAAGACTGATAGGTCTGTAATGGTTAGTGGAATTTGGGTTATTACATTTGGGAATAAGGGTGATAAAGGTATGGTTTATTTGTTTCAAAAGTTTCCCAGAAAGGAAAAAAAAAATTAACTGCTTTGATCATAGTTGGTCCTATAATATGCCAGTATTTTTTTGTAAAAAAGGGCAGACATACCATCAGGCACAAGGGATTTATTACTACCAATAGAGAAAACAACATTTTTGATTTCTTCATTAGTAGCATGTTTTATCAGATTGACATTATCCTGACTTGTAATTTCATTATTAATACTTTTGAGGTACTCTGTGAGAGTATGGTGGTTTATGTTGCTTTTTTTGAATCTTTTTTCAAAGTCGGTTCGGATTTCCCGACGGATGTTCTCATGACCAATAATGATAATACCCTCGTTGGTACGGATTTCACGAATGATTTTCCTACTACGTCTCCCAGTAGCAACATGATGGAAATAGTTAGAGTTGGTATCAATTGAATTAATATGTTTCATCTTAGCTCGTTGGCTCCAGATTTTTTTATGAAAGGATAAGAGTTTTTCTTTTTTAGATATTAATCTGTTTTGTTTGAGAACCAAACTTTGGGTGGGGTTGGTAATAATGTCTTTTTGGATTATTGTTAAAGTATCTTCAACTTATGTAAGTTGTTTAAAGATATTTTCAAATGTAGTTTTGTTCCAGTGTTTTGCACTGATTTTAAGCGCATATGTTTTCTTTGTGAGATTAAACATATGTGAACCTTGTGTATTTATCCACCAAGCTTGTTTGACAATATTTTCAAAATCTTTTCTATAGGTCCACATTTTTTCAAACTTGAAAGGTTGGGCTTTAATATTTGTTAGGTTCTCTAGTTCAACAGAGATTGGGTAGTGATCCGAAGAGGTAAATGCATGGTTTCTAGTAAAAGTACCTGGAAACCAATGCAGAATTTGGTTATGAATTAGGGTTCTGTCTAGTTTGGAGTATGTATTATCAATCTCTGTTCTATTTTTCCTCTATGTAAATTCACCCCCTTGTGTTTGGATATCTATTAAGTCACAATTGTTTATAAAATTGTGAAGTCTTTGTAACCTTGAAGTAGGGGTACGAATGCCCCCAGTTTTTTCCGAGTTATCTTGGATTTCATTCAGATCTCCTATTAAGAGGCATGGTAAATGTGCTTGTAGGATAAAGTTTGTTAATGTAGACCAGAAGAGGTCTTTTTCATTATTTCTATGAGGAGCATAAGCGAATATAAGCATAAAGCAAATATCCTTATCAAGAACTTTGTATTTAACAGCAATGAATCGGTTATCGATATGGATAAGATCACAAATTTCATTTTGCAATTGGTAAGATTTCCACATTACGCATAGCCGTCAGAGAAACCAGTAGCATGTGAGTAATGGAAATTGTCAATGCCAACCTTTCTCCAAAGGTGTTGGTTGGGTTCTTTGTCTGTCCTAGTTTCAACTAAAGCCATGATTTGGATTTTTTCAATTTTACAGAAGGATTCTACATCAGTCCAGATGTTTTTTCAACCGATGCCCCTATAATTCCAAAGGCTTATCTTCAAAAAAAACGAATGAAAATTTTACAAGTATTTTTGTTCTTGCTAGGGTTAAATAGATATAGTGTGTGATATCTTTGGTTGATCTGTTTATTAAATTAGGCATATTGTAAAAATAACGGGTTGGTTCAGTACTTAATTTTTTATTGTGCAGTATTCTTGAGATATTGTGACCTTTTGTGGTCAAGAGAGGAAGGTTTAATATGGACATGTAGAACCTCATATAATGAAGAAAGAATGAGGGGTCAGTCTTAGTTTTAAAGTTGCAATAAGTTGTATTTTTTAACAAATTAAAGTGGATGATTATTCTGCATAGATGAGGTACTAGTGTTCTGTTAAGGAAACCAATATACATAGTCCATCCCATACACAGAGTATGCAGAGAGGAAGGTGATAACACTAACTAAATGAGATGCCAAACTGTGGAGATAACCACAAAAGATGGAGTTTTAGAGTCCAAAATACATTCATATCTTAAGAAGTTAAAGAGTTTATTATCATAAGTTGATTTTGGGTAGGACCACCCTTTGAGGGTTTGTATCTGGTTGAGCGAATGGGTATTATAACTCTTGTCACAAGCAGTATTGTTGAGGTAGAACCTGTACTGATATAGAAGATCAATTAGAATAGGGAAAATCCCTATCAGGGATGTTGGGTGAGTAGAAAATATTAGGGTACTATTCAAGTATAAAATATTAGGGAAAACAGCCTTAGTTGGTTGCCAGTTAGCAAGCTTGTGTGATAGAATGTTGTTAAGCCGTGAAAGTATACAGGTAGTATATACAAAGGTTGATCTATTGAATAGAAGGAGTCAGTTATGCATCCTTATACCTGCAAAATGAAAGAAGCAAAAGTAAAGATGCAAGCAAAACCGAGGAGGGAGAGTGATAACACCTATAATTAAAGAGGCAGTTTGAAACACGAAGGATCTGCATCTGTCAAAGAAGAACCAACTCACTCTATTGATAAAAATCATTTGGTAAAGCTGACCCTGATTTTGATGGTTGTGGCCACAAATAAACCATGAACAATTCATCCAATTGTTGTTAGGCCATGCTATAGCATTAAAATGCTTGTAGTATCTGTAGTTATTGATATCATTAGTATTGTCTAAACATCGGTAGTTAAGGGAGGTGGATAGGTGGGGTATCATCTGCAGGAACATAAACCCCATATAAACTGCAGATTCATAACCGAGATGGATCGGTAGGTCAGTTTTAGGTGGGTTAAACTCCATATATTCTGTAGAATCAAATGCACCATCCGGTAAGGATAAAGGGTTGAGCTTGGATTAATCTTGTGAAGCTCCAATACAGAAATTAGTGGTGATTAATTTTCTTTCTTTTTCCATTGACCGGAAAATCAAAGGAAACACACCATAACATGAATACATCACATGGAAAATCATACAGTAGAGTGTACAGATAAGAACATGGTAAGAAGATTTATTCAAAAATCTAGGTTTAAGAGAGGGGGTAAAGTTTACAGAATATGAGATATGATCTTTATAAGCATGGGAATAAGCCATAAAATTATAATAAGAGTAGGGATAGAGACCGAAAAAGGTGAGAAAACACCTGGAAACTCGACCATCGCCTTGATGGAGGAACAAGTAGCCTTTTGACTCCAAAACGGAATCGAATCCAAACTAGCTTCACCCGGAGGCCGATCAGAGCACCACTGAGGAAGAGTCATGCACTTAAGTCTCGAACGAGCCCTTCGCAGAGGAGGGGTAAAACAAACCGTCTTCAATCCCATCACCATATTCCCGAACCCCAAACGAAGAGAGATAGAGAAGAAGAAAATGCCCATAAGAAGTGGATCTATGAAGAGAGGGGTAAAAACTCTGCCTCAACCCTCTAAGAGGGCCACCAAGATGCTTGTTGTTACCAGATCTTCGAATGCAATGAGAGATTTTTGAAGCAAAGTAAAATCTCCAAGTCACAATCAAGAGAGGGGTAGAGTTTAGGTAGAAAACATTTAGAATAATGAGGATTATGGGAGTAAATTTGCAGATCTTGGTGGTTAATCCCATCACAAAAGGAGGTGGATGAGCGCGCGGCACCGATTCTGATGGGGTTGAGGCCGGTGGGGAGAGGTAGGGGCAAGTAGTGGCGGAAATTTGGAGAGTGCAATTTTTTTAAAAAGGGAGCATTTTAGGTTTACAGATAGGGGTTTACGTGGTTAATTATTATTTTATTCCTACAACCTTTATTATATCTAAAGTTTCCAAAACCACATTCATGGTTTACTTAAATATTTATTTCTACTTATACTATTATAACAATTTGATATTTTGTACAAAAATTATCTTAACCTAACTTTTGAATTTAAGTTAATTAAAATTTAAATTACTCCTCTATAATAAATAAGATAAATTTCATAACTTTTATTTTTATCTAATTAAAATTATCATATTACCCCTTCTAATTTAAGTGTGATATTACAGGGGCTCTTTAATATGTCACTATAACTCGCCCTGAAATTTCTTATGTCGTCAATCGTGTTTGTTAGTTTATGCATAATCCAACGGATCATCATTGGGCAACTAACAAACGTATTTTGAGGTATCTTAAGGGTAATCTTTCTCAGGGTCGTGTCATTTAGAAGGCTCTTGACTCTCGGTTAGTAACTTTTTTGGATGTTGGTTGGGAATCTAATCTAGATGATTGTCGTTCTCATCATGGTTTTACTATTTATTATGGTGGCAATCTTATTAGTTGTTCTTCCCACAAACAGAAAGTGGTGGCTCTTTCCAGTCTTGAAGCCGAATATAGGGCGATTGCCTTTGCTACTGCGGAGTTGATTCGGCTTCGACAACTTTTGTAAGAAATGGCAATTCTAGTGTCCAATTCGCTTATTTTGCTCTATGACAACTTAATTGAGTGCCACTTTCTCTCACCCAACCATGTCTTCCATCAACGGTCTAAACATATTAAGATTGACTATTATTTTGTCAGGGAACAAGCACTACTATAAAAACCACCTAATATATCGTAGAAAATTACTCGGGCGGTTAATTAACGAGTTATAAAAGAATTGAAATAAAAGTGATATAAATTATAACCCGGCCATTTCTCCATCCGGGTTATATAAACGGATAAGACAGCTACATAATCCGTAACAATACACGCCCGGATTATTTAAGAGTTAAAAAAGCGCACCTGGATTATATTTCCGCTTGCTCCTTCCTTGTTCTTTAATACAACAATGCCCTAGCGCCGAGATAGAATTCGTCCCAAATTGAGCACCATCGATCTGCCCTAGCACCAGGTAAGCCTCGTTCGTCGGGCTCTCTGCCTCTGTTCGCCGACCTCTCCTCTTCTGCTGGTGTCATTCGCCTCTGTTCACCAGGTAAGATTTCTTCAGTTTACTTATGTACCCTATGAAGGAATTGTGTCCTTTAATCAAAGGTGCAATTACTGATTATGAAGTGGGACCATTTATGGAGATATTTAATCCGGTGATTTTAGGTAGTCATAGTGCTTTGCTAGAAGCCAACTATGATTTATAGACTATATGTTATAGAGTATGTCATAAAGTCTATTGTTATTATTACCGGGTCCTACGAGGTCATACCCTTTGAGTTTGGACTAGATCAGTTTAATGGGAGACATATTATATAAAGTATATAATATAAAGTTATATAAGATATAACTTGGGAGATAAGGCTTGTTAATAATAAAGAGTTATTATTAATAATAAAAGATATACTTATTTAGGAAATAAGATATCTACACATGGTAATATAAAAGGTGGGCTTTCTAGGAGAAAACCCTAATCCATCTTTTACCCAAAGCAGCCGTACTCCTCCCTTGCTCTCTCCTTCGTTCCTCGCTCTAGCAACCAAGTCCCAGACGATCCAGATCCAAGCTCGGGTGGACCAAATAGAGGAGTCACACGTGAGGCTCTATTCTCTCCATTCCAGCAGGTTGAAACACGCATCAAAAGGTATTTGATTCTTCCTATCTATGATCTATGTGGTTTATGCATGAGATCCTTGGTTAGATGTTAGGAAAACGTTTCCTGAAATTCCGCTTTACGCATCTAAAATCCCAACAGTGGTATCAGTTGCCTCTTGCATAAATTGATTAGATCAAGTTCAAAGTTTTAAATTTTGATGCATGTTCATGATTGTCTTAATTCGAATTAAGTGGAAAATTAATATATAGGTTAATTCGCATGATTAAAATTATGATTTTTATTGATTGGAATAGTAAAGTTGAAGAACTTTATGAACAAATATGCATGTAAAATTATTTTACCCATACTTGATTCATGTGATTTAATTATGCAAGAGATATGATTTTTTGACATGTTTTAAATCATTAAATGAAGATTTGATTTTCATAAGATGGATCAACTACCCATATTTTGTTTTCGTTAAATTCTGAATTTGTATGAAAATTTTCGATGACGCAATCACCTATTTCCGAATGGTTCGGTGAATTTTTAATGAAATTGTTCATTAGTTGAATTAGTCAAGTTCTGTGGTCTACGAAAGTATGAATTGTTCGGTAGATTCATAAGATGGATTAGCTTTAATTGTTAATGCACTCTTGACTTAATTCTCTGCCTTAATAACCATCTTGGAAAGCGCACATGATTTATGAATTATTTGGATTGTTTCGATATCATGTGTACAGTGTACTTGATTTTCATAAGATATCATATACGGCTTTAAATGTTGGGTCTATAGGCACGAGTTGGTCCGGGTTTGAATCGGGCGCGACTCGGTCCGATTGGGTAGATTTGACGTTTTAGAATTTTTTCTAAACTATAAGATAAGATCTTATTTATTTAATTGGATAATATTTGATATTATCTAAATTAGATAATTTCCTAAAAGTTGTTAGGATAGATTCCCACTAGATTTAGATAAGGATATTTGATATCTTATCTTGTTCATGCATATGTTATCCAATAATGCATTTTAATGATTAATTATGATTAATTCTATATATTATATTTTAATTTGAATTAAGAATTTGATATTAAATTATTTATATCATGAGATGATTTATTTAATTTGATATAGTTTTATTTAAATTAGTTAAATCGGTTATTACTATTAATTAGATTAATATTATTTATAATATTTGATATTATTATTGCATGCATGTTTTATGATATTATTTCTTGCATGAGGTGACTAGTATGGCCCACAATAGGATACATAAATACGGTCTGCGTACCGTTATGTTTTTCTTGTACACGATTTGCGTATCGTTATGTATTTTTGTAATTTAAATTTCTACAAGAGAGTTTATTTCAATTATATGTAAGACAAGAAGAAGAAGATCCTAAGAAGACCAAAGGATGGAGATCCATGGAGAATACTAAGGATGGAGATCTAAGAGTAACAAGAGCCGTGAAGATTAGATCTTTAATTTTGGTTTTTATGGGCCATACTAGAATCACATTTAATTACTGCATTACTTGAATGCTTTATTTCCCACTTTACATGCTTACTTGTTTGTTTATGCTATTTTGTTCACTAGTAAATAAACAACCAATGCATGCTTAAGTCCCTTAACAGAATATTGAGATCATGCCTTTCCATATCATAACCATGAGACCCTTGGGATTCGTTGGATAGTTTTCGCCCTAGCGAGGTGTCCTTCCTTGACCTTGGGATAGTGCGGGTATGTCTAATAGGGGCATGCTGCCTTGGTATGGTTACACTCAACAAGAGACCAAAAGGCTCAGTTTTGGATCTTGAGGCATAAGGATGAGTCTTACATAAGATGTGATCATCAACCAAGAGTTATAAGGTGTTATAATTAGTAAAGGAGTTTACTTACCTTGATTACATGAGACTTGGGGAAGTGCCCTAGTACGCTCGAGTTTCATCTAAGATAGGATCTTGGAATCATTTTACTCATAAGGGACAATTTAATTGAGTAGAATGTGCAATAACTTATTGTTTATAGTTTGTCTAAATTTTAAGTTCTTGCATGTCAAGCATAATTTATCTGCATGTTTTTATTCCGTTTGTAGTTACTATGTCTTCTGAACACCTCAAATTCACTCTCCGCTCAATAGTTGAGAAAAACCGTTTGAACGACACAAATTTACTTGATTGGGAAAGACATATGAGAATCAGTCTCAGGTCTGAGGGACAGGAGGATGTCCTTGAAACCCACATCCCAGAGTTGATTGCCACCTCATCTGATGAGGATAAGGCAAGTCACAAAAACCTGGAAGAAAAGAAGAGGAGAACAGTCTCCACTTTAGGTATTTACGTTACTGAAATCTTATCAACCAAGTCCCATTCTTGGATATTACATTCAGGATGTGGTTCTCACATTATTTCGAATGTGCAAGGACTAAGAAATAGGAGACGGTTGTGGAAGGGTCAGATAGATCTCCGCGTTGGAAATGGAGCAAGGGTTGCTGCACTTGCCATTGGAGATTATAATCTACCTCTACCTTCTGGCTTAGTTTTAAAACTTTATAATTGTTATTTTGTTCCTTCTATTACTAAGAATTTGATTTCAATTTCAGTTTTGAACCTTGAGGGTTATGAATTTGTCATTAAGGATTGTTTTTCCATTTATAAGAATGACATTTTCTATGCTCGAGCCCATGTGAGTAGTAGTGGACTATACATGTTGGATCTCAAATCTAAAATTTATAACGTTGATACAAAGAGGCAAAAGTCGAATATAAGTGAAGCCAATCTATGGCATTGTCGCTTGGGTCACATTAGCATCAAACGCATGAAGGAACTCCAAATGGTTGGTAGCCTAAAGTCATTTGATTTAGAATCATTTGAAACATGTGAGTCATGTTTGATGGGCAAGATGACAAGGTCACCTTTCACTGGTACGAGTGAGAGGACTACTGAGCTCTTAGCTCTCATACATACCGATGTGTGTGGACCTATGAGCACAGAAGCTAGGAGAGGCTATCGACACTTCATTACATTTACTGATGATTTTAGTAGATATGGGTATATCTACTTAATGAAGCATAAATCTGAGTCCTTTGAAAAGTTCAAAGAATTCCAGAATGAAGTTGAGACACAGACTGACAAGAAGATAAAGGCACTTCAATCAGATCGAGGGGGCGAATATCTGAGCCAAGAATTCGACCATCACTTGAGGAGTTGTGGCATTTTGACACAACTGACTCCACCAGGCACGCCACAGTTGAATGACGTATCTGAGTGGAGGAACAGGACATCGTTAGACATGGTCCGCTCAATGATGAGTTTTGCTGATCTTCCTACATCCTTTTGGGGATATGCCCTCACCACTGCTACGTTCACACTAAACAGGACTCCGTCATGATCAGTTGACAAGACACCACATGAGATATGGTATGGAAAGGTTCCTAGCTTGTCATTTCTGAAGGTCTAGGGATGCGAAGCTTATGTAAAGCGTTTACTATCTGACAAGCTAGCACCAAAATCAGACAAATGCTTCTTTATAGGTTATACCAAGGAAACAAGGGGATATTATTTCTACAATCTCGCTGAGAACAAAGTGTTTGTTGCTCGGGATAGTGTCTTTTTGGAAAAGGACTTCTTTTCCAAGAAGCCAAGTGGGAGAAATGTTCAGCTTGATGAGATTCAAGTTGAGCAACAAACCCAACAAAGTGAGGACATAGACGATGTCACTGAGGAACTTGATTTTGGGGGCGTACCTTCTCAAAGGGAAACTGTCCAGATTCAAGATGCAATTCCTCAAGTTGATGAAGCACCTGAGGTCCCGCATACAGATGTGGTCAACCCAGCAGCTGAAATCTCTCCTATTGTTGGACCACATTGGAGATCAGACAAGCTAAGGCAGTTGCCTAGGCGTTATGAGGATTACGTCTTGACTGCTAGCATTGACGTTCTACTTTTAGAGAACGGTGAGCCTGCGACCTATAAGCAAGCGATGGCGGACCCCGACTCCGAAAAATGGCTGGAATCCATGAAATCCGAAATGGACTCCATGTCTGAAAATCAAGTATGGGACTTGATAGATTTGCCTGATGGGGTAAAACCTATTGGATGCAAATGAGTCTTTGAGATCAAGACAGACAAGGATGGAAACGTTTCTGTCTATAAGGCAAGACTAGTTGCCAAAGGATTTAGACAGGTTCATGGTACTGACTATGATGAAATGTTTGCACAGTCGTTATGATCAGGTCCATTAGGATACTCCTAGCGATTGCCGCTTATTATGATTATGAGACTTGGCAAATCCTAGGAGAATATGCAAGCTCAATAAGTCCATCTATGGAATTAAGCAAGCATCTAGGAGTTGGAATCTTCGTTTTGATAAAATGGTCAAAAAGTTTGATTTTTGTCAGATGCGAAGAAGAGCCCTGTGTCTATAAGAAGTTTAGTGGGAGCAAAGTGACCTTCCTAGTTCTATATGTGGATGACATATTACTCATTGGGAATGACATTCCTATGCTGGAGACAGTTAAGGAGTGACTTAAGAAGTATTTCTCAATAAAGGACTTGGGAGATGCTGAGTACATACTAGGCATTAAGATCTATAGAGATAGATCTAAGAAACTTATTGGTCTAAGTCAGGGAACTTATGTAGATAAGGTCCTTGATAGATTCAATATGATGAACTCTAAGAAAGGGTTCCTGCCTATGCAGCATGACTTATATCTCAGCAAGAGCCAATGTTCTAAGACACTTGGTGAGGCTGAAAGGATGAGCAAGATTCCCTATGCATCAGCCATAGGATCCACCATGTATGCAATGACTTGTATTTGCCCAGATGTTGCATATACTTTGAGTATGTATAGCAGGTACCAATCAAACCAGGGTGATGCACATTGGTGTGCAGCCAAGAACATCTTGAAGTACTTACGAAGGACTAGGGATGATCTCTTGATATTTGGAGGTGATGACGAGTTGGTCGTCAAGGGATATAATGATACAAATTTTTCAGACAGACATAGATGATTTTTGAATCTCAGTCTAGATATGTCTTCATTCTGAATGGAGGAGCCGTCAGCTGGAAGAGTTCCAAATCCAGACATGTTCTACGGAATTACCACATGATCATACACTATATTGATAGTGGAGATGTGAGGATGTGCAAGGTGCACACAGATGACAACATTGCAGATCATTTGACCAAGACTATGTCTAGGCCCAAGTATGACAGTCACACTAGGGCCAAGGGACTCACGCACACTAGAGAGTTCTTTTGAGACATTGTTTGTTTTATGATAAACATTGTTTATTGTTATTACAGACATTTATGCTTGACTTATATATATGAATTTCATATTATTATTTAATCATTTCTTGGGATTAAATAAAGTATCCAAACAATTTAATAGTTGTCAAATGGGCTCATCAAAACTGTTTTGGTGAATGAAACCCCATTAAGTGAACTGAAATTATAAAATTGTTAGAAGTCCATGGTCTAAGTTGTTAACTTGGATACAAATGACTTAATCAAAAGACCATATGTGAGATTGATTGATAACACCGGGTTTCATGTGTTATAGGGACATGGAGATGTCTAATCGATTACATAGATGTGTATACCGATACACACCGGACAGACCTACCTTAGGACTCCTCAAGGTTTTATTGCGGAGTTCTAGGATTATTCATGATTAGTGAGTTCCTTAGACATGAGTATGATATAGTTATCATTTGACTGCTGGTATGTCTTTGACGCTGTCAAACGCTAACCGTAACAGGCAGTTATAAAGGCAGTGATTGGGATTGCCAAAAGTTGAGTGGGAGTTGTAGTCGTACAAGATTGAATATGTCCTCCTATTCTGTGTATACCACGATACATTTGGAAAGGATTGGTGTCTCGGCCACTTGAAGAGAGAGAACTGTGAAAACGCATGGCCATGCTCGGATGGATTATTAGTAATCATCCGTACTGATAGTTTGATCTCAAGAGTTCAAGAAACGTATTTGGCGGTAAAGATGAGTTTCATCATATAGTCAAATAAGACACTAAGTGACAAAGGAATTTTAACATTGCACACTTGTTTTAAGGACAAGTGGGAGATTGAAGGAATTGTGTCCTTTAATCAAAGGTGCAATTACTGATTATGAAGTGGGACCATTTATGGAGATATGCAATCCGGTGATTTTAGGTAGTCATAGTGTTTTGCTAGAAGCCAACTATGATTTATAGACTATATGTTATAGAGTATGTCATAAAGTCTATTGCTATTATTACCGGGTCCTACGAGGTCACACCCTTTGAGTTTGGACTGGATCAGTTTAATGGGAGACATATTATATAAAGTATATAATATAAAGTTATATAAGATATAACTTGGGAGATAAGGCTTGTTGATAATAAAGAGTTATTATTAATAATAAAAGATATACTTATTTAGGAAATAAGATATCTACACATGGTAATATAAAAGGTGGGCTTTCTAGGAGAAAACCCTAATCCATCTTTTACCCAAAGCAGCCGTACTCCTCCCTTGCTCTCTCCCTCGTTAGCCTTCGTTTCTCGCTCTAGCAACCGAGTCCCAGGCGATCCAGATCCAAGCTCGGGTGGACCAAATAGAGGAGTCACACGTGATGCTCTATTCTCTCCATTCCAGCAGGTTGAAACACGCATCAAAAGGTATTTGATTCTTCCTATCTATGATCTATGTGGTTTATGCATGAGATCCTTGGTTAGATGTTAGGAAAACGTTTCCTGAAATTCCGCTTTACGCATCTAAAATCCCAACACCCTATACACCAGCCTTCGCTTAGCCTTTCACTCATTTAGGTATTTCTGGCTAGGTTTATTCAATCAATTTTCGACTGCATATAGATCGATTGAGATAGCAAATTAGGCACATGTCTTCCAAGTTTGATGGTCTTTGAGTTATTAATTACGAGCGATGAGGTAGATAATTTTCCTAGAGATATGAACACAAGAAACTCAAGTGTTGTGCAGACAGGTACCACATCACCTATAAGAAACTCAAATGTTAGGAACGTGATGTTTAATGTGCAGACAGATTCCGGATCCTTGTCATGTTTGGAAAGTCGGTAGTTTGCTTGTTCTGAAGATATTAGCCATGTTTTGATCAGGTTTATTATCTTCCAATCAGATTTTCTTATGCCTTTATTATTTTGGATCTACACTTAGATTTTCTTATGCCTTTATTTTTTTGGAGCTTAGGCTAAAGACAGCTCTGTGTAATGCTTTTATGGAATACCAGCATAAGCTTCGTTTTAAATGAGTTCTTAAATATGATTTGTAAGTAAGCGCTAACTCATGTATGTCATTTAAAAATTGTTTCACAGTTGATGAGGCCGCGCTTGGAGGAGCTATAAGCTATTAGGCAAAACAAGGCCTCGGAGTTTGCCCACATGACTGCAAAGCTATCCATAAATATGCAACAATGATATAAGTGCACTATGATCTATTCTTTCTATTCAACCATTTAATTCTTTCTCCAGTTATTTCTGAATCCGACCTGTGATAATTATTTTATGCAGGGAGATTTTTTGAAGTACTGATTGGGAAGAGACCCGAGCCTATATGGCATTTGCTTACTAAGATTGGTTTGTTATATGCACTCCAACCTATTTTTATCGTCATCTTTGTTGTGAACATGAATACGATTTGGGAGAAGGTTATGTCCGTTTTGAGAGCTCAGATATTCAGAAGCAGGTGCCCTAGTACTTAATTCTGATCTGTTCATTACAGTTGCTTGAGTTTTTTTAACCTCCTTGTAAGAATTTGCTTATTAGTCTTAATTATTCATGTACTCAGATAGCATTGCAAGGCAAACCAAAACATTTGCCTTTCAAGGAATTGGAAAGCTTGCTAAACGCATGCCTCAGCTTTTTAGGTGAGGTCCGCATCTTAGCTTGTGCAAGCTCTGGTTCTGGATGAGTTTCACAATAATGTTCATGCCTTTCAGGCAATGTTTTTAACTCAGAAAATTAGAGAACATCTTATGCATGGAGAACATCTTATGCATGTTAATAGGGAGTAGGGACAACAAAACCAATTATAAAAGTTCCTTTGTTGTTAATAGATTGCCTTGTTTATATACTCTTGTCTTACAATTATATATGACTACCTGAAAGCTGCAACAGTATCTCCTCTTTTATTAGATTTACATTTGATGTGTTGTATCTGATCAATACTTTGCTATTTTAAATCCTTTTGGAGTTGCTTCCAGGAGCAGGATGAGGTTCGTTTCTGCGTTATGAGGTGGGCAACATCCGTATTTGGTTTGCAACATTGCCCAAGCCGGTTTTTGTGTATGGTTGGAGCTGCAGATCCTAGATTGGATATAAGGTGCTTCACTTCTAACATAAGTCCTATTGTAGTTTGTTATCTAATTTGTTTTTTTAACTTCTCAATCGTGTATTCTGAGATTCTCCTCGTGGATGTTTTGTACTATATTTTATAAGGTAAGCTGAAAGGAGGGAGACTGCAGTTGGCATATTTTGTTATATTGGCGTAATAGCATATTTAGTAGATACAACAAGGGAGTTGAAGAAAGAGCTGATTTTTATTGAGATAGGATGTTAGCTATGTGCTTTTAATGTTGACCTATTTTATTCATGCTGTAACTTCTGTAAAAGAACAAGTGTTCCTCAGATTGAAGGCTATATGACTAGGGGAGGTTAAATACTTACGTTCTAGCCGAGCTTATTCGTTTGATATTTCAATTTTCTTCGATGCATTCTGGTTTACAGAATTTTGGTAAATCTTGTTTTTTGTAATTGTATAATATAGGATTTGCAACTTCTTTTATATGGTCTCCATGCTAGTATAGCCAGAATCAGCTCTTGCCTAGAATGGAGATACACTTATCCCCTGCTTGAAGAAGCTGGTTTAGAGACCTGGGCAATTGACATTCTTGGTTGGGGATTTTCTGATTTAGGTATCCCATGACTTGAATTACACACTAGCAAAAGACACAACATGTTTTCTTTCTCTTATGTAACAATGCTTCCTTTTGTTGTCCTTCATTTTAATGACAGAAATACTCCCATCATGTAATCCAGTGTCCAAGCGGAATCATCTTTTTCAGGTACTCTAATGTCAGATAAGGAGCTTACTTATTTATATTTGGAGCTATGTTCTAGTAGTGTTACCTAACTATGTAAAAAATGTTCATACATTGAGTCATTGACCCATTAGTCTAAAGATAATGATTTGGTACGTTGTTCATCTACTTTGAGACCTTCTGAGCCGCGAATTAAAGTTACTTTCCACTTTACTTTATGGTTGATCCATGTATAATTCATGCAGCTTTGGAGATCTTGCACCCATCTTAAAATGTCTAATTAAGTCTGTACACTAACTATATACTTCTTCATTTTGGAGTTTGTGTACAGGTACATATTTTTTGCTGATAAAGTAGAGATCCAAGATATCACCTCAGATACATCCCTGTTTGCACTCTAAGGCCCAAAATGTAACCAAGTAGGTGTTCTTTTGGTATTATGGGTCCTGATTCTTATAAATGTTTGTTTTGTATGTGGCATATTAATGATTAAGTAAATGTTGTGACAGGTAATGGAATCTCTAGGTCTCAGTGATCTAATTGGGGAAGCTTATGGCACACATCGACATTATGGAGTAAGTCTAAGCTTCAAAACAATTCTTAGATAACTATGTGCCAGTAAAATTTAGTTTGTGCATATGAGCTTATTCTTACGTGATTTGCCCAAGATAGTTGCTTATGCTGGTGTAAGTTATGTTCTCTGTTTATATTGGTCTAGTTGTTAGTATTATTAACAAGAATGTGATACTGCTTTAATAATTTTTGTTTTAGGTTGCTTTATTGAAGAGTTTCCTACTACGGTTTTACGCGTTAAAGTTGCAATCAATGAGTTACCACTAAGTACAATCTTGGATTGGGTGAATGTAAGAATCTCTTCACTCAAATAGTTGAAAAGTTTGAATTGTTGTTCAGAAGATTATGTTTAAACTACTTGTTATATTTATCAGATTGGTCGCTTGCATTGCCGAATGCCTTGGTAGAAGGAGGCGACAATAAACTTCATGCAAAGTGGGGGCTATAATGTCACTTCCCTGATAAAAACAGGTTTTGAACCAGTAAAAAGGTCTTGTTGGAGTATTTAACTCGTAAATAAGATTGAACCAGTAAACTTTATGCTAGATACTCATGATTCTTTATGCATTCAGGTTTTGAACCAGTAAGGTCTTGTCGGAGGAGGCGACAATAAACATTATGCATTCTGTTCGCACTATCTCCCCAACTTGCACCTATTTTTGGGCTTGCTGATGGTTTGTTTGGTGAGGAATCAGCCCTTTCCGTTATGATTATTTTCATCCTTTAGTATTAAGTCAAAAATCCAAGGTCTTACTTTCCCTTGTTCTAGACAGACAAGGATTAACAAATCCATGTTTATGTATCTAAACTGATAATATTTATTCCCTATATCAAAAGCCCACCATGGCACCATATACAATCATCAAATCTTTTAGATTTCGATCTTTGGCTTGTTTGATTCATTCATTTTTTGGTGAAAGTTTGATTCATTCTTTATGGACAATATCAGATAGTTTTGCCCTTTTGAGGCCAAAAAGAACACGAAGGTGATAGACTCCTAAGGTTATTGTGTAAAGTCTATGTTCAATATTATCCTGAGTTACAAGAGGAATTTGATTTTTCAATATCTTGAATTGACTCCTTGTAACAGTCATTGAGTTCTAAATGCTTGTCATCGCATAGAAGAGTAGATGTTATAACCTGAGAACCGGGTTATAACATCTAGATTTCTTTTAAAAATTATACTTAGTTTATAACCCGGATATTTAAGAAACGGGTTATATAAACTATTTAAAAAACCTGCATTCACCATTATTAAATATAACCCAGAACTTTTAATATCCGGATTATAAAGTAGCAAATAACCCGGATATCTATCCACAATTGGAAACTTTTGCAAAAACTTTTATGACCAAATAACTCGGACGTGTGAATTTTAGATTCGGGTTATATAGTGGATACCAAAATCGCACTAACCTTTAACCCGAACGTAAATCAGGTTATATAATATCAAATATCCGGGTTATTAGGTCATTTTGTAGTAGTCAAGTCATAGTTGGCGATCTAATTATTCATCATGTTCGATCCTTAGATCAAATTGTTGACATCTTCACAAAGATCGTTGGTTCTCATCGGTTTCATGGTTTGAGAGACAAGTTGCATGGTTCATCCCCGACTATAAGCTTGCGGGGGCGTGGTATTATAATATATATTTCTTGTAATTATCCATTAAAGATATCTTTTAGTTATTATTTCCTAGATTAGTTTTAGAAAATGTTCTAGTAGATCTTCTATTGTAATTTGTACATATGCGTTCATCTAATGAGAATTAAAGCATCATCTTCTTCACAATTCAATTGAAAACTTTACAGCTCGAGTGGCTCGGCCGAGGCTCAAACGACGACGGAATGGCTTGGTGCGGCTGGGTTCGTTGCGTCCAGGGGAGTCTCCGTCGATGGGTGGTGGCGGATGGGCACTCTCACCGGCGTTAGATTTTGGCCTCAACAGCTCTCACCAAAAACAAAGGAGGACAAGTGGCTTCGCTCGGTTTTGGATGAGAATTCGAGTGGAATCGACATCAATTTATAGAGGAAAATGATGAGATGGCCTGGGTGAGTTGCTGGATCAATTAGAATCCTCAGCGAACGAACAAATCGAATCAATTTGTTGAAATTCGAATTAGTGTGCCAAACCGTGTCATTTTGGATTTTGACTAAATTGGGATGAATTTGTAGATAATTTCAACAGTTAATAGGGCTTCACTAGAAAACCTCATTGGTAACAATCTGGTTGTCCAGATTAATCAGAATGGGTCAATTTAGTTCAAAACGTCCGAATTTGGCGGATTAGTACCAAACCCTAACCGAGAAAATGGAGAAGAAGAAGGTTGATGAAGAACAACCCAATTTTCACGTAATTACACACGTCCCGCCCACACTATAGAGTAAATTACAATTTGTGAACCAACTTCATAAAACAAGGTATTTTCATCCTCAACCAATTACAACTAAAGTAGAAACTTTCAAAATGTAATTATTGCCTAGCTTAATTTACCAAATTATATGATGGTCAAACGTATTATAAAATAACATTCTGTACTTACTTTTATGTATCTCTTTTATATTTCTTTTAAGAATATTATAAGAAATAACTTAGCATTAACTTATAATCTCGTTTACTTTTATTTCTTTCAAAATAAAGATAAACCATTAATTCTATTTATCATTAAAGTAAAACATCTCCTTGTTAAAAATTAAAATTTTTAGGATTATTACATGTACATGTTCTTATACGCTGCATCACTGATGTATATATTTCGGATAAATACAATTGTGCGATTTTTCCCCTTTAATAAAAGAATATTTAGACCGTAAATTTTTCAGATATATCTAGACTGTGATATGTTTGTCCGTCCACATATGATAATTTATCTGTGCTTAGATATCATGTAGAATGGTAAAAGGGTGGGGGGGGTGTAATTAATCTGGGATAGAGGAAATAAGTTGTGACATTGTATTCAATTTGACATTGATAAAAAAAACACCACCACTAAAACGCCCAACACCAGAGCCCAAATATCCAACACCATATCTTCCTCATCAACTACCTAATCAAACCCTAGGTTATCATTAAAAGATTTGCAGGATTCATAAATCCAAAGAAAATCATATAGGTAACCCCCAAACAAAATCACATGGATAACCCCCAATATTCAACAACAACACTAGCAAAACCAACATGAGACTTCATATCTGAGTTCCATTCTCAATTGTTTTACAATTTGAAAGTAAACTCAATCTATTACAGTCTAATTCCATAATACTTTTTCATTTCTTTTCGTTTGGCCTGTAAAAACTTCCTTTTTTCTGAAGTTTTTCAAGTCCAGATCTAAAAGGATGGGAAAAAGGGGGAAATGGAGAAATGAAATTCAATACTCTTGACCGTTTCACCTCCCACTTGTGTCGTGCTCAATCTTGGTCACCCAGATCCAAGTCACACCGACTCACACATTTGCTTCTTCTTCGTTGTCTTCCACATTGACAAAATGAGATATTTTAGAAATATTTATAAGAAATTGAAAAAAATTAAATAAAACTCATTGAAGATCTGCAAGCTTCCATGGCCATTGTGTACTCCAAATCTCCAGCTCTTCCTCTAGGCTGAACCGAAACCACCACGGCACCATACAATCGCCAGTCCCACCATCTTCTTCCCTCTACTCGAGTTGTTTCTCTATCTTTCTTTGCAAGATAGATATTTAGGCTTTAATAGTATAATAAATTAAAAGCTTTTTTTATAAGTTAGTTTGACCCTTGGCACCGATGGCATTCTCCATCGGCCAACCTGCTCAACCGGTTACTAGCCCACCACCATTCCTCTGTGTCTTTTGCTTGTTTTTTTTTTTTTTGATTAAGTAAGAATTAGACCAGAAATCATAGAAAGATCGGTTTCTCAGTCTATAGCATCTTTGCGGATGAGAACTACAAGTTCTAAATCATCTCTAAAATATTCCGAAAGACTTCGCTGGGCCAGCTTCGCAATGTGGTCAGCAACAACGTTAGTATCTCGGAAGACGTGGAAAATCTGCACTGAAGAAAAAGTTGTAAAACACAAAGGATATCAGAAATTAAGATTTCAATATCCCAAGGACAGTGCTAGATTTTGTTCAGAACGTTTACAATTGTAAGGTTATCACATTCAATTTGGATGTTGTTAAAGCCTAATTCGTGTGCTTTAAGCAGAGCATTTTTTAACGCAATTGTTTATGATTTTAGTGGGGTTGATAAACCACATTTCTCACCAAAGATAAATAAGGGTTTTCCTTTGCTATTCCTGAGAATATAACCATAGCTAGATTCTCCATTAGACTTAGTTGATCCATCCGTATTGAATTTTATAATATTGTCTGGTGGTTTTTTCCATTTTTTCTTTTGGCGTCTATCATTGTATCTACTATTATTCTTTTTTTTTTGTTCTGTTTCCAAGCAGTCGGGATTCCATTTCTTTGTTCGTTTCCAGTTATTGATTTGGTTTTTGATATAAATAGGAATATCCTTAATAGGGTCCAAATCGTTGTTTGAAGTTCCAAAGCTATGTTGGTTTCTGTAGAACCATATTCCCCACCAGGAAGTCAGTAGTTCTAAGAATTGTTTTTTATCTGTCTTTTGTCGGATTTCCTCAATCAATTCGTGAGTCTTTTTGTTCCCAATGTTTATTAATCTGATCATTCCAAGAGTATGGGGATTTATTTTTTCAATGATTTTCAAGGTATGGTTGCAAAGGAATAAGATATGGTTAATATCTTCAGTTGATGCCCTGCATCGGATGCAACCAGGGGGCAGAGATGCTCCTTTTTCAGCAAGTCTTGCTTTTGTTGGGATACCATTTTTCATGATTTTCCAAGGAAAATTTTTTACCTTTGGGAAGGTATCCAATTTCCATATTCAAGACAAATCTTGGGATGTATATTGTTTATTTTTATTAATCATGTTCATGGCAGACTTGGTTGAGAACCATCCGTTTTTACTAGCTTCCCAGTACATCCTATCCTCAATATCATTGAACGGGATTGGAGTAGAGGTGATTTGTCTAACTAGATCAATCGGAACATGTTGTTCAAGTTTTGCTTTGTTCCATGTCTTATCTGGCAAGATAAATCCGAGATCAAGGCATCTATATTCTGGATGTGTTGTGTGTTTATGCTTTTGTTTAAGGGACTTTTTGATAACCAAATATCCGTCCAAAATTTAATTGTTCTCCCGTTTCCGACCTGCCAAACGAGTCCCTTTTTGAAATCCTCCAGGATTTCAATCATTTTGGACAATTGCCAAGAGTAAATCCCTGTTTTCTCATAGTGCAAAAGGTGTTGTGTTTTTAGGTATTTTTCTGTGACTATTTTAACCCAACAGTTATTAGGTTCCGCAAGGATTTTCCAAAGTAATTTGAATTGTAGTGCTTTGTTCATGTCTCGTGACTTACGCAGTCCAAGACCTCCTTATTGCGTAGGTTTACAGATTTTGTCCCATCCGATGAGAGGTTTATAATTGTGGTCTTTGTTCCAGAAAAAACTTCTGTTAAGTTTGTCAAGTTCATTTTGTGTGTTTGTAGGCAACATAAAGCTCTGCATTAGGAAATTTGGTCTAGATGCCAGATTTGCTTTAATCAAGGTTGTTCGTCCTGCTTGGGATAACGAGTTAGCTTTCCATTTTGTTAGCTGTTTTTGTGTGCTTGTTAAAAGGTCTGAAAAAGTATTTGAGTTGACTCTACCATTTATGATAGGACTCTCCAGGTATTTTTCAAGTGACGTCATGTTTGTTATTGTAAGAATTCCCTGGATCGTTTGTTTATTAATACTGGAAACTTTCTTAGTAACTTGGAAAGCTGATTTATGAAAGTTTACTTTTTGTCCTGAGATATTGCAATAATCATCAACAATATCCTTGATTTCCTTGCAATTTTCTGTTTTCGCTTTTGAGAAGATCATAATATCGTCTGCGAATGCCAAAAAAGGAATACGGGTTCCTTGTCTGCAAATTTGAATTTCGATAGGTTTTCGAGGTCTGTTTGAAGCTTGTTGAAGCTTTCGAGCCAAGATTTCCGATCCTAAGATAAAAAGGAAAGGAGAGAGAGGATCTCCTTGGCGAAGTCCTCTTGTTGGTAAAAAAAAATTCGTCGGTCCATTATTAACTAAGACCGAGAAGGAAACAGTTGTTATGCATTCTTTGATCCAGTTTATAAACTTTTGATGAAAGCCGAATTTTTCCATCGTTTTAAGAATGAAATTCCATTCGATTCTATCATAAGCTTTTTCCATATCTAGTTTTATGGCTATGAAGCCTTTCTTTCCTTGTTTTCCTTTGAATGAGTGAAAAATTTCATGCGCTATTAATATATTGTCTTGAATAGCTCTATTAGCAATAAAAGCTCCCTATAGAGGATGGATTAATTTTTCCATAGTTTTTTTTAATCTTGTTGTCACGATTTTTGATATAATTTTATAAATAGTGGAGCACAGACTAATAGGTCTGTAATGGTTTGTGGAATTAGGATTATCACACTTTGGTATTAAGGAAATAAATGTGTGATTGATCTGTTTGAGTAATTTGCCAAAAAGGAAGAAACTCTTCACGGCTTGGATCACCGAGGGACCTACGATATCCCAGTATTTTTGGTAGAATTCTGCTGTCATTCCATCTGGTCCAGGGGATTTATCTAAGCCAATGTCATAAACAACCTTCTTTATCTCATCATTTGAAACGTGTTTAGCTAGGTTTTCATTATCTTCTGTTGATACTTCATTCTGGATTAACTCAAGATTATCCCTTAAAAGGTTTTCATTCATTTCTTCAGTTTTGAATCTTTTAATGAAATCATTTCTGATTTCATTTCTAATATTCTCTTCTCCAATGATCGTAGTTCCTTCTTGTGTTATGATTTCTTTGATAACTTTCCTATTTCTTCTTCCACTAGCTACTCTGTGAAAATAGCTAGCATTTGTATCCGTGAATTTGATATGTTTTACTTTAGCTCTTTGGTTCCAGAATATTTTTTGAAAGCTAAGAAGCTTTTCCTTTTTCTCAATTAGTCTTAATTGTTTTTGAATAAGGTTATTATTTGGGTGAGAGCAGATTTCAACTTGGATATCTGACAGATCTTTTTCTATGTTTTGTAGTTAGGAAAAAACATTACCGAAGGTAGTTTTATTCCAAGTTTTTGCATGTTTTTTTAATAACTTTGTTTTAGAAACAAGGTCATACATTCTTGATCCATGGAAATTTGTTCTCCAGGCTTGTTTGACAACATTTTTGAAATCCTTTCTTGTCATCCAATTTTTTCCAAACTTAAAGGGTTGATTTTTAAAAGGTGTGGAAGTTGTAAGATCAATCGAGATAGGGCAATGATCAGAGCTTGTGAAGGCATAGTTTTTGGTACAAATGTCAGGATACCATTGTAAGATCTGGTGATGGACGAGAACTCTATCAAGTTTTTCATAGATGTTATTTATTTCAGTTTTGTTTTTTCTCCAAGTAAAGGCATTTCCAGTACTAGGAATATCCAGAAGTTCGCATTCGTTTTTAAACTTTCTTAGTCTCTCAAATTTTGTTAGAGTTCTTTTTCTGACCCCAATATTACTAGAAGGAATGGAAAGCTAAATTCTGCTAGCCTCTACTCTATGCTTAGACCCAGAGAGCAAATGATTCCATGGTGTGCTGTGATATGGAAAGGGCTTCAAGCAAAGAAATGGAGTTTTACTTGTTGGTTGGCTACTCTTGGGAGGCTCCCAACAACAGCTAAACTGCACAGGTGGAGGATCATTGCTGCTCCTAGGTGTTCTCTGTGTTTGAGTGAGGATGAGGATGAGAGCCACTTATGGTTCGATTGCCCAGTGGTTAGAGCTATTACGACTAAGGTCCTGGATTGGTAAGGCATTAGCATAAGGAAGGACAATCTTCTAGCTTGGTGGAATTGGTTTGCTACTTGTGCTAAGAGAGACAACAATATATACCTATCTAAATTGCTAGCTATGATGGCTATTGTGTACTTTGTTTGGCAGCTATGGAATGCAGTGATTTTTGAAGGAGCTATTGTCAATGAGGATGAAGTGGCGAAGAGTATCATTCAAGCTTGCAAATTTAGGATCCTTAACCTTGCTGCTGTGAGTGGGAGAAGAGGAAAGGCTATGAGACGAAGACTTAGGATCTAGCTTCTCTTCTGTTCTGTTTTTCTTGTATTTTGCTTAGCTTTTTCTGTGCTTTCTCTGTTTGTATTGTTTCTGTTGGTTGCTCTCTGTTTTTGTTCTTTTCATTGTATTTTGGTTGTTTGGCTTTCCTTGTTTTGTTTGTTCTTGTTGTCTCGTATTAGTGGTTGTATATAGGACGTTGGGCCTTATTCCCAACCTTCAATAAAACTCTTACCTTTTGGCAAAAAAAAATTGTTAGAGTTGGAATCAAACCTCCCATTTTTTTCTGTATGGTCTTGAATCTCATTTAGATCTCCCATAATGATGCAAGGGTGACCACTATTTTTGATGTATGAAGTAATGGCCTCCCAAAATTCGTTCTTTCCTGCTTCATTTGGTGGTGCGTATGTCAGGATCAATAAGGAAATAATGTTTGTACCAAGATTTTTATATTTAATGCTTA
The DNA here is from genome assembly GCA_027886185.1 of Rheum nobile. Taxonomy (NCBI): domain Eukaryota; kingdom Viridiplantae; phylum Streptophyta; class Magnoliopsida; order Caryophyllales; family Polygonaceae; genus Rheum; species Rheum nobile. The sequence continues at coordinate 477,318 of WOAB01000571.1, forward strand.
CAAAACGTAAGTCAATTTGATCGATCTCAAGGATTTCATTTGTAAGCTGAAAAGATTTCCACATGATACAAATACCACCTGAGAAACCGGTTGCCGGTATGCAATGAAAGTTGTCAAAACCTGCTTTTCTCCATAGTTTTTCGCTGGGTTCTTTATTTGTTCTCGTTTCAAACAATGCTAGTAATTGAATCCTTTCTATTTTACAGAAGGCTTCAATATCCACCCAAAAGGTTTTTTTTCAATCCCTCTGCAATTCCAAGTTGTGATCTTCATAAAAAAACCATTATTTTTTTTTCCCCTTGTCCTAAGACTTTGAGGGGTCTTGGTACTAGAAATTTGTTGTTCCAACTGTGTTCTAGTAAAATGAGTCATATAACACATTTACAGAATTCTTTAGGCATCATTTTGGGAGGATTTAATGATTGGGTTTATCAACCTCTGATTTGAAATACCAAAGGTAATATCCCATGTGCTTGGCTTGGTAAGAGTCAAGTTTCCTATTTTAGTGCTTACTGACAAATCTGAGTTTGACTTCTTAATAGTGGCTTGATTCAGCCTAGGTTTCGATCCCTCCTGGGAGGCATAATAGTTGACATAGGTGCCCTTAAAAGCCATCAACAAATCTGAATAGTCAAGAATCAGTTGTTCAATTTTTTTTTAATATTTCTCAATTTCACCTGGGCATACACTTTGCTCAAATGCAGGCAGTGAACATATAAAGATTGAGGAGTGCCCTTTCTCAGGGGAGGTCTAGGGACTACCATAAATGGTGTCCAAATATTTTGTTCGTGAATGTTTAGTTGATAGTTGAAACAGAAAGAAAGAATTAAGATAGACAGATGAGGATAATTGTTCAGAGCAAAATTGTTCATTAGAACATAAATGTTCAACTTGTTCAGTTTTTGGTTGAGTTGTTGGGGGGTTCCTTTTTGTATGCTCCTTGTCTTCAGCTGGGTGCATCTATGGTCATCCTGTTCATCACAGACAGCAGCCAGGAAACCACAAGTTAGATATAGGATCCAATAGTTGAGACCAAACATAAAGATAGTATCAACCTGGTTGTGAATCCAACAGCGGGTGGTAGATCACCAGATTTATATGTCTAAGGTTGAAATTGCAAAGCTTCAGAAAGCCACCCAGATTTACTAGCCAATAAAGGCTGATAAGATAAGAGGAGGTTAAAGGATAGTCCACAGAACCATTCCACATCTCAGAATTTTCAGAATAAACAGAGTTCATCTTCATATAGCCAGAGTAGATACAAAGTAGAGCACATAAAGTCAAGAGACAAAGCAAAACAGAATAAATGCAATGCTTAAAGTACTTCAGAAAAATCAAGGCAAATAAGCAATTTTCATTAAGGTAGTAGAGTAATGCATACATGAAGCATACAAATTCATACCCATACATTTCATAGGTCCTAGCAGCCGAGGCTAAGTCTAAAGGCCAATCAAATGGCCAGTGACTCACAAAAGCAGACCTAGAAGGTTGATAAAAACCAATTATCAAGGTGGTTCTACTCCAACAATAAAGAGGAGTCAAAAGGCTAGAGAAGGGAATGACCCTAGCAACAACATTTTCAACATAGTGTTCAGTAGAACATAAGGCTTGATAATTGTAGAAATACATAATCACTTTTTCAATTTTTTGACACCCTTCAGCACAGAGGAGGCGGTGGCTACCTCACAATTCATGTCCTTGCGTTTACTGGACTCAGAAACCACAGTAAGGGACAGTTCTGCAACACCTTCATACCCAGGGAGCTTTGGGGAGACTACCATGGGTTTGATGATGCTCAGAGGCAGTTTAGGTTCTTCAGGATCCTTCAATTCAGACACCAGATTCTCCAAATCCTTTTGAGGAATTTCAGAGCACTCCATAAATTCATCCAAGAGATCATCTTGGTCCAGGAGATTCTGCAGCTCCTTCTCATTAAGCACATGCATCTCATCCTTGCCCAACACAAGGACATGGTTCGTGGGAGCCTCCATGCACTCATTAGTGGTATCATCATTAAGATGGGGGAGCTCAAAGGGGGGAATCAGACTCTGAGGCAGATCAGATAAAGAAGGTACCTCAATAAGAGAATCCACCACAACATTTATAGTTTCAGGGGTAGAGTTAGGGATGGACACCTTCTTCACAGCCTTATCCTTCAAAGGCAGGCCCCCAGAGATGCCAGGGACCTTTTCTGGATAGGAGGTTCAGAGGGCAGAGATCATGGGTTGTCAACCTCAGTAATGCTCTTATTCTTGCTAGAGGTTACATGTTGCCATTTGTTCTTGACATTTTCAAGGGAATCCTTCACCTTCAGTTTTTGAAAGGAGAGTTGCAGGGACTGTGGCTTAGCAATCCTCAGAGGACATTTTTCAAAGGAATGCTCTAAAGCTCCACAATTTCCACAACCCTCGGGGGCCTTTTCATACCAGATTTTGAAGATTTTTTCAATACCTTCTTCATTAGGAATGACTAAGGTATTGAAATCCACTTTTTTTACATCGATATTGATGCACACCCTAGCATAGCTCACTTTTTGTTTTCAGTAAAGGGATCAAGTTTTATAAGAGTGCCCAAGTTATTCATCTCAATGATTGTGCTAATGACATCAAAACTGATGTATTCCACAAGCAAGTGAGGGATTCGGATCCACATGTCAACAGTGGAAATAGGTTCAAAAAAAGGGTCAAAGTCTGAAAACCAAGGTTTTAGAAGCAGGAGTTTCCCAAACACATGGTAAGGTCTCCCATCCCAAGTCTTTGGTCGATCGAATTTACAAAGCGGATTTCAAACCACAGATTTGGTTTCTCAATGATTTCAAAAGACCCTTTCACAAATCTCCAATCATTTTTGAGTTTAGTTTTCATTTTGGAAAAATCCACAGGGTCTCCAATAACATACCCAAGCAAAGAAGAATCCTTTAATTTTAGAATATTTTTCCTCACTCCAGAGAGTTTTGACAGATAAAGCTTCATATCAATAGCTGGTTTAGCAATAGGGTCAGACATGGTTTTAGCCACAGGAGGAGGGGTCACCTCAGATTGTTTTTTAGACGAAGTCTCAAGGTTCTAGATAGGGGCTTTTTCAGAGGTGTTAGTCTCCCCCGGAGAGGAGCATAACATCTCCTTAATCGTTCACTTCCCTTTATCCATTAAGTTGGTAAAGGAAAGGAAGATCTCACAAGCACAACCACAGCAGCACAAATAACAAGGGCACAAGCGAGAAAAAAGAGAGAGTAGATAGGTAGGATTCAGATGAAAGTGTATCAGGTTCATGCAGTCAAGGTGAGGATTTATAGGACAAACAGAAGAAAACACAACACAGCAGAAAAACAAAACGAGAAGAAGGGAAAGAGTACACCTGGTATTCCGGAGAAAGGTTCTTCTAGGATTTAGGGTTGAGCAGGGCGAGGCGAAAGCAAGCCCATCACTCCCTACAGTGCAGAGGACTGCAAGGAGAGCACATCGCCACCTCCAATCCGTCACGCAACTCTGGAGGAACTGTTCCTGAAGGATGAAAGCCACCCTAGCTGCGAGCGAGACCATCTGACCATGGCCATACCCATTTCGGCCTTTGATCTTCTTCTGTGATCCCGAATCCCACGAAAACCGCAAGAAGGATCCTCTGGGAGATATAACGAAGAAAGAGGCCACCGGAGAATCAGGAGATTGAACAGTCGGGGTTAGGTGATAATTCTGAGCCTCTTTGACGGGGAAAGGGGGGAGAGATTTCCCAGATTTTGCCCACGAATTATTATCTGGGCAGGTACAAAGCCAGATCTGAGTCTGCAGGGTTTGAGTGTTAGAGCGAACAAGGTTTTCAAGAGATTCAAGGTCACGATTGAAGACAAAGATTTGGAAGATGAGCTCAAGGAGGCAGCGCAGCAGTGGCGGCCACCCATCATCTAGGGTTTCCGGTTTAGGGATTCTGGTTTGAAAAGATAGCGTTTTCAGGCTCGGGTTCAGATTCATTTTCTTTTTGTCTTTTTCTTGTTTTACAAGCCTTAAACTTTTAAAAAATATAAAAGAAAAAAGAAATATCTTGAAATAATTGCAAGCTCGACATTCTATAGTCAGGCGTGTAGAGCTTCGACCTTTGCACAGACTTTTGCCTTTTGGTGAATTTTGAAAGAAAACTTTTATTAAATTCAAAGGTTTCTTCAATCAATTATTTTATTTGGAAGTGCTTATTTGGGTCTTCTAGCCTGTGTCCTTATGGGCTTTTTATGTGCTTGACCAGCAAGTCTTAATTTTTGTTGGATGGGATTCCACAAAAATACAACTAAAAAATATCAACCCGTATACTAATCTTGTTGACAACATCTACCAATTAGCAAGACTAATTGATGATCCATTTTTAAAACCAATTTTCACTCTTGCTTATCTATTGTGGATCCGTTTGTTTCGAGTTTGGGTGTCAAATTTTTCGCTGCAATTGTGGAGCTGAACTAGGGTGATGCCTGAGTGTCCGGTCGTGGTCGTGGTCGTGTATGTGGCTCAATGAAGATCCCTCTTGTACGGGGGCAACGTCATGGTTGAGGCTCCTGAAGATCCCTCCTAGAAGAGAGGGCAACGTCATGGTAGCCCGTTCAGCACTTCCGCAGGATTGCTCCTATCTGACTCGTCTTCCGGTGGCGCTTTCTTCTGATCGTGCTTTGCTCTCCACTCGTTCTAGGTCGTTAAGCTCTATGATTGCTTTGTTGTATATTTCATACTTGATTTATTGTTCTTTCTATCCGATTTTGACCGGCGCCGATTTATCGACCTCTCGATTTACCCAAAGTTGTTATGTCGGGTAATTCGAATTCTTTCCTCATAAAAAAAAAATTGACATTGATCATGCACATGTGAAGGATATGGGTCCACCCTATATTATCATCATCTTTCATGAATTAGTACATGGTTTGTAGTAATGATAAGCACAAGTAGCTAGGGTCAATTTGGCGCGGCCAAGAATATATAGTCAGGCCTTATGAGCATGTTAATCTTGAGCTTATGACCAATCTTACTAGTGACTGGCCTTATAAGATTGAACTGATCATGTACTCTCATCTGATTTTGTTGGCTGACTTCCTGATTGAGTAACGAAATCTTTCATTTCTTGCAGGATAACTCTGAAGCAGTTGGAAAGGAATTTAGGGTCCGGAATGACTTCTTCCGCAACCAATATTTGCATGTCCAGACTATTGATGTAGCTTAGCAAGTGCATTAAAATTCTCTGCAACATGCATTTTTTCATCTCCTTAGAAACTTTTATTGGCATCCAATTAGCAATTAACAAATTCAGTGATATCATATATAGATACAATTTTACTAATTTACGTATAAAAAAAGTGATGACAACATAAGAATTTCATATTCATTTAAACATGGATGGGATGCAATTCTAACAAGACTAACGTATAGGTGGATATTTTTATTAACGGTCTTTATATTTTATGCCCTAGGGGAATGTTGTAAGGATTTTACTTTGAAAACTAAAATCCTAAATAAGAAAATATAAATTCCATCAAGAAAAAAACCTAAAAGAATTATAAATAAAACTAAATACATTTTTTCTAAAGTTGATTTTTTATCCTGAAAAATCATTCTATTAATAATTAGCTTAATATTTGGGCCCTATACGGGATTTGAATAAACTTTAAATTAAATTCTCTCTACAATTATTGTAAAATCAAATTGATTCTAATGACTAATAATAAAAAATATTTTAGTATAATAGATTATAATATTTACTATTATATAATATTTTCACAAAATATTCATAATGTTGAATAAAATAACTGGATTTTCAGTCTAAAATATTAATATTTATATGATGAAAAGGACTTCATCCAAAACTAACCTTATTGCGGAACCGACATGTGATAAAATTTGACGTGCTTCATTTCTGGAGATGTCAAGTGATGTTAATTACTCTTATCTAAGATTATAAAATAGATTGTACACTTAATGATTTTTTTTAAAACCATTGTTAGTGATTATTTTATTCCTCTATATATAAATTGTGAACAATTTATATAAGGATTAAGTTTTACTATATTTAAAAAGTATATTTATGAAGTTGCCAAATTTAATTTGATTGATTTGATAACATATTGATTCATTTATAGAACATATGATGACAAACAAATGAAACAATATAATTAGACATACATGTATAATCTGTTTATAAAAAAGTTCTAATGTTGAGGTGGATTTAAAATAGATATGATATTTTTAAAAAGTTTTTGTGTGTGCTCATGGATAATTTTATTAATCGTATAATTTCCTTAAGTGGTGTATAATTTAATAATATGTAATTATTTTAGAGAAATAAAAATCAAAATTACAATATTTAGTGATATTATACTTCCAAAATTAGTTAAGTACTTAAGTTGCATTTCTCTCCTTATAAAGTAGGTTTATCACACATCCTAAAATATGTGGATCGAATTATCGTAAATTAAAATTAAAAGACTTTGTGGCTCGCTAGCTGCTTTCTTAAGGTCTACATGTATCATAGATTCTAATTAATAATCCCATCATTATAATTATTTTTTATTTTAGATTAGTTAAATAAAAACTTCATAGGTCGTTAAGAAACAACTTATCAAAATCCACTATGGAGTTAAGCAATTAACTCATTAAAATATTTTTTCTCTTCTCACATCTATAAATATGCACACTAGTTTTTTTCTAAATGCTCTTGACATAATTATTTGTTTCTATATTTTAAAAATTGAAATAAACTCTATAAATCGCATTTAGATTTTTTATGAAAATCACAATAGAGTTAAGTAAGAAAAAATGGATAATATTTTACAAAAAACTTTCACAATATATTTTAACGTGTAATATCTTTAAAGATAGAAAATATATTATTTAAGGAAAGCAATTCAACTAATTTTAGAAATGTATATCAATATAAATATTTAAATAATGCAAAGGTAAAAGAGGAAATCTTAATTCAAACTTGGTGATAATTTTATATAAGATCTCTACAAATTACAATAAGAAATTACAACAAATTTGATTATAAATTTATTTCCATTCTTAGGGTAATTTTACCCGAAAATTGAAAATATATCAATTAAATAAGAATTGAAAGAAAAATATATACATTTTAATTCTGAATAAAAATAAACAATATGTTAAAAGAAGGTGACAACACATGATATATAGTATCGTGACACTTTTTTAGAAAAATATGTGATCTTAAAATGTTGTCATTTAGTAGTTATATATATAGTAATTGTATTAATGTAGGCAGTGGCGGAGCCAGGGCGGGGGCTAGGGGGGCTCGAGCCCCCGCTTCTGGCTCATATAAATATATGTTTTAATATAGTGACATAAACAATCTATAAATATAGTGCAGTGCAGCTGGTACTGGTTAGGCTCATTAAATCGATGAAAAAGTACCGTGTTTGAATCCCACGAGTTCCCTTTCACCATACCAATTTCTTTTTATCATTTTAATTCTGTGGGTCCCGCTACATTAGGTCTCTTACGTAATTGCATTGCTTCACTTTCTTTCTCTTTGTTCTTTTTTCAATTTTTCTTTGTTTGTTTAAATTAGTTAATTATAGTTAATATAAATTAAAACAAAAGATTAGAAATTTATAAACTACTTTACTTGTCACGTTATAAAAATTATCACATATAATATGTTAGGTTATTCTGCAAAATAAAATAAAATTTACTTAAATTACAGTATAAATTACAAACATAAACTAGTACTAAACTTATTATTTTCTATCAAACAAGGTTTATAGTAGTATGCAAGTCTTATATATCATAATTTATGTTTATAAATGAGCATAATTTTAAAAAGTAATAATATATCTATTTTATTATGAGGCTTAGGTATCACCATGTCGATCTCCTAAAAATGATTGACACGTCATGTCCATTTCATTTACGAATCGGGAGTTATCAACCCAGTTGTCGGGCTACCGACGAGATTATAAACCGGACATTAGCCCCTCTAATAAAATTCAAAATACAACCCTAAATTTTATTAAATATTTTAGCGATTTAGCCCCCGCTTTTAAAAAGTCCCGGCTCCGCCACTGAATGTAGGTAATAATGAAAACCTTAGTTTGTTTTATATTGTTGGGATCCTTTTCTCGAAAAAAAAAATGCTGAGATACGAGGGATGTACCATAGGAGACGTCGAAAGTGAGAGTCTGAGGTATTTGACGGGGTTGTCGGCAATTGAAATTTGCTCCGTTGGACCCACTACGTTTGACAATCCAAAGGTTGCATTTGTACAGCCTCTTTTGAACACATTATTGAACACCTACATCTCAAATATAAAAAAATCATGTGCGCCCGATCCACAAATTAAATGATATCTCACCCTAGAAACAAGGAAAAATAATTTCAAATGATACTAAATATTGAATATCAACTAAAAGTAATATCAATTTAATAAATTACAAATTGATGTATAAATTATACATGATCTGGTTCTAGTGAGAACCAAATTCCATGAGAGAACTGAGAACGCACCAGAGGTGTTCCCGTCCTCACGCGCGTGTCTGTTCCCAGTTAAAACGGATGTTCAATATTTTGTTCGTAAATGTTCATCGCAATATACAACAATGTTCACACTTTACACTAAAAAATAGTAAATTTGCTAGTGTTTTTATTCTTCTTCTTTTCCTTTCTAAACTCTCAAATATTTATAAAAATGATCATTTATTGTTTATTGCATGTTTATATGATGCAATATTAGTAATCTTTAATATAAATTCAAGTTTTAAGTGTGTAAAAGGTATTTTTTTCTTATATGTGTTTTGTGATGCACGTGTAAACATAGTTGTTCATATATATGCTTAAAACAAGTGATGGACATTGAAAAAATGTTCACATCCCCTCACTGAGTACGAATGTTCATTGTTTTGTTCGTAGATGTTCATCACAGTATAGTGAACATCTGGAATGAAAGTAGTGAACATTTATGGACAAAGTGATGAATATCGAAAATTTGTTCACAATCCCTCAATGAACACGGATGATCACTGTTTTGTTCGTAGATGTTCATCACAATATACTAGTATAGAACATCTGGAATGAAAGTGGTGAACATTTATGAACAAAGTGATGAACATTGAAAATGTGTTCACAGCGAGTGAAAACATATTAATTTCCCCAAAACGCGTATAATACGGGAAACATTAGGGGAAATACGAGTAAAATTTGGCTGGAATAGTGAACATCTTGTATGAAAGTGGTGAAGATTTATCATTTATGGAAAAAGTGATGAACATCGAAAATATGTTAACAGCGAGTGAAAACGTATTTTTCCAAAAAAACGCGTATAATACGAGAAAAACTCGGGTAAAATTGGGGGGAAATATAGGTAAAATTCGGTTGGAATAGTGAACATCTTGTATGAAAGTGGTAAACATTTATGGACAAAAGTGATGAACATCAAAAGTATGTTCACAACGAGTAAAAACAGATTTTTTAATAATACGCAAAATAAAGTTATGCAAAAATTCGGCACGACCGAATCCGACGGCCCATGATTGTTCTCATTTCTCTCCTAATTAATGGTTCTCATTTGATTCATTTCAAAATTATACATATAGGAATTATTAATAGTAGTATGAGATTGTTTTTTGTCAAAATTTTCAGCGAGTTTGATGAAATTACACCGAAAAAAGACGAATGTGTGATAATTTAATTACTATTACAATTTTAATTTTACAAAATAATGAAAACCCCCAAGAAAAATGTTGAAACTAATACTTCCTCCATTAAACTTTGATTGTTCTTTTAGCATTTTACACACATATTAAGGAATCATTATTCTTTACAAAAATACCCTTATTTATTTGTATTGAAATTTGGAGTATGCATTAAATATTATGTATTAGAGAGAGAAAGAAAGAGTAAAACTAAATCAATAAATATAAGGGGCAAATTTGGTACAATTGGTACAAATTATCTAAAAGGACAAATAACTTTGAACAAGACCCAAAAAGGTTTCATGTAATAATCATGATCAAGTGGACCGACTGAACAAGACCCAAAAAATTTTGGGGGCCCAATTTAAAGGTTTCATGTAAAAATCAAACTGTTTGTATAAAAATTCAAAAAAATATCACAAGTCTGGTACTTTTGGAGAAGCGCGCTATATTTGATGACGGGGTTCAAAATGTGGAAGCTCACGTATCTCTCAATTTTATTTTTTCTAATTTGCTTGGAAAATCTATAATGTAACAAGTTTTACTTTTCCCAAAATCTCGTTTTTCCCTTTCTTATTTTTTAAAAAACATGTTCTTTTAGAGCATCCATTATGGGGGCTTATTCATGGAGCTTAAACAATTTATTTTATTAAAATATTAACACTTTAGTTTAAGCCTGGGGCTTAAAAAAAGGCAAAAGTTTAAGCCCCAACCCATGGGGCTTAAACTAAAGTGAGCGCCACATGTCGCTCCGTTATTGGAGCCGCGTTTTTCAATGGGCTTTTTAAAAGAAAATTTTGTTTATTTAAAATTTTAAACATTAAAATAAAAAATAAAAAAAATATCATAATTCTAGTTTCATTTTTCTCTATCTATAGACATCCATTTTAGATATATTTAATATAAATATAAATTGGGTTCAAAAGCCACTCCAAAAGCCCCTCCATTAAAATGCTCTTTTGACATGGGGCTTAAATTCAAAAAGCCTCCATTTAAGCCTCTCATTTGAGCCCCCCATAAGGAGTGCTCTTAGAAAACTTATTCATGACTTATTTTTCCTAAAATCATCACATTTTGATTTTACCCATTTATTAATGAAATTTTACAAATCACCTATTTTTACCTTTTTTCAAAACACCGTCATATTTATTCAAAAAAGCAATTTTATTTAAACTATTTTTAAATAATGAATACATTTTTCTTTCAAAATGAGTTAGTCTTTCTAATATATTCTAGTCACAAAATAAGGACCCTATAATTATCGACACGCCCCTGATTACATTAGATATAATAATGAAGAAAATTAGTAAAATTATCGTACTATGATATTGTTTAATTAATGTGGGTTTCTTTATTTTTTAATATTAAAATATATATTATTAATTAAATTCTCATTTAGTCAACTTTTCGTTGTGACAATATTGAATTCGCCATAATTTTTATTAAAAATTAATCTTGTATCATTGTTGATAAGTATATGTATATCAATTTATAATTTATTATATTGGTTTGTCTAATCTATTAAGAATTCCTATTAAGGAATATAAATCCTAAATAGAAAAGAGTAAATTTATTTTAAAAAAAATCTAAAAAATTAACACATAATCAAAACATTCTATATAAGAAATCTTAACATATACCCTAAGGATATAAGTTAGAAAAATCGTTATTATATTTATGTTATTTTTAATTTTAATAATTTTTATTGTTTGAAGTCATTTTCTAAAAGAGTATCAATATCAACGTTCTATACTTCTATATATAGAGTAATTACGGGATGATAAGGTTACATCCTTAATCATTCAAAAAAATTGAACAGTTTTAGATTTAAAAGATATTAAAAAAGAGAGAGAAGATAGGGTGACAAAGACTAGTTAGGGAAACTGCCGTATCGACAATTCCCTTGATACAGGTAATTTTGTTTGGTAGGGTCATCCACCCACCCTCCCTTAAAACACATGTAAAATTAGGAAAAAGATATATACACACGAAAATTTTTCTAAATGTAAATTAAAATATGCGTTAAACCTTAACGTATGGGTGGGGTGTGATATGTCTTAACGCACAAGGGACAGAATAGGCATTTTCGGAAAATTCGGGGGTACCACCTGTGCGTTAAGGCATAACGCACAGGTTGAAATGGGCCAAGGGAGACAGGCCCAAAATGACATTGTATCTGTGCGTTAAGCCTTAACGTATGGCACTGTAGTTGTGCGTTAAGGCTTAACGCACATAAAAAAAAAAAAAAAATTGCCCCATAATCATGTAGAGAATTTCAATACGAGTCCGTACATATAAAATTCGTCCAAAACGGACATCGTTTGCCCCTCCAAAAGCCCAAAAAACGGACATATAAAATTCTGGCTAATACGGCGACCGGAGGTGGGTAATCGGCGGTGAGAGCTTGGGGCTTTGGAAGCTAACTTCCAGACGCAACTTTTGGTGGTAGCGGCGACTCCAACGGTGGACGGTGGTCGACGAATTTCTTCGATGAACAGACACGGCCGCGGAGCTAGGGTTCTTGAGCTTTTGGGATTAAATTGGATACCGAAAACTCATTGAAAGGTGCCCTATTTATAGGGGTTGGAAATGTCTCGGGGATAGCTTCGAAATCGTATAAAGTTTGACCTAAAACGATATCGAATTGGCCCAGATATCGGTCAATTTCCATAAAGCTAAAAACCGAATTTTTCTTTCCATAAATACCCAAGTTTTGAAGTTGTGGAGAAATTGAATGAAAATAAAAAGTTCGGCTTAAATCTGTAATTACGTTAACGATCTAATGGACGGAGAGTGGGGTAGGGTGGTACGTGTTGGACGGAGATGGATATCGAATTGGCCCGGATCTAATGGACGGAGAGTGGGGTAAGTATACTAAATTTAATGAAACACTATAATATATAAGTCTAGGTATACTAGATTTAATTACATACTATAGTACATAAGCGTAACTATATGAAATATAACGAAATACTATAGTACATAAGTGTGACTATATGAAATATAATGAAATACTATAGTACATAAGTCTAAGTATACTAGATTTCATGAAATACTATAGTACATAAGTGTGACTATATGAAGGATAATGAAATACTATAGTATAAAAGTGTAACTATATGAAATATAATAAAATACTATAGTTTATATGTCTAAGTATACTAGATTTTATGAAATACTATAATACATAAGTGTAACTATATGAAATATAATGAAATACTATAGTACATAAGCGTAACTATATGAAATACAATGAAATACTATAGTACATAAGTGTGACTATATGAAATATAATGAAATACTATAGTATATAAGTGTAACTATATGAAATATAATGAAATACTATAGTTTATAAGTCTAAGTATACTAGATTTCATGAAATACTATAGTACATAAGTGTAACTATATGAAATATAATGAAATACTACAGTATATAAGTGTAACTATATGAAATTTAATGAAACACTATAATATATAAGTCTAGGTATACTAGATTTAATGGAATACTATAGTACATAAGCGTAACTGTATGAAAAATAATGAAATACTATAGTACATAAGTGTAACTATATGAAATATAATGAAATACTATAGTACATAAGTGTGACTATATAAATATAATGAAATACTATAGTACATAAGTCTAAGTATACTAGATTTCATGAAATACTATAGTACATAAGTGTGACTATATGAAGGATAATGAAATACTATAGTATAAAAGTGTAACTATATGAAATATAATAAAATACTATAGTTTATAAGTCTAAGTATACTAGATTTCATGAAATACTATAGTAGATAAGCGTAACTATATGAAATACAAAGAAATACTATAGTACATAAGTGTGACTATATGAAATATAATGAAATACTATAGTATATAAGTGTAACTATATGAAATATAATGAAATATTATAGTTTATAAGTCTAAGTATACTAGATTTCATGAAATACTATAGTACATAAGTGTAACTATATGAAATATAATGAAATACTATATATATAAGTGTAACTATATGAAATATAATGAAATACTATAGTTTATAAGTGTAACTATATGAAATTTAATGAAATACTATAGTACATAAGTGTAACTATATGAAATTTAATGAAATACTATAGTACATATGTGTAACTATATGAAATTTAATGAAATACTATAGTACATAAGTGTAACTATATGAAATTTAATGAAATACTATAGTATATAAGTCTAAGTATACTAGATTTAATGAAACACTATAATATATAAGTCTAAGTATACTAGATTTAATGAAATACTATAGTACATAAGTGTAACTATATCAAATATAATGAAATACTATAGTACATAAGTGTAACTTTATGAAATTTAATGAAATATTATAGTACATAAGTGTAATTATATGAAATTTAATGAAATACTATAGTTTATAAGTCTAAGTATACTAGATTTCATGAAATACTATAATACATAAGTGTAACTATATGAAATATAATGAAATACTATAGTACATAAGCGTAACTATACTAGATTTAATGGAATACTATAGTACATAAGCGTAACTATATGAAAAATAATGAAATACTATAGTACATAAGTGTAACTATATGAAATTTAATGAAACACTATAATATATAAGTCTAGGTATACTAGATTTAATGGAATACTATAGTACATAAGCGTAACTGTATGAAAAATAATGAAATACTATAGTACATAAGTGTAACTATATGAAATATAATGAAATACTATAGTACATAAGTGTGACTATATGAAATATAATGAAATACTATAGTACATAAGTCTAAGTATACTAGATTTCATGAAATACTATAGTACATAAGTGTGACTATATGAAGGATAATGAAATACTATAGTATAAAAGTGTAACTATATGAAATATAATAAAATACTATAGTTTATAAGTCTAAGTATACTAGATTTCATGAAATACTATAGTACATAAGCGTAACTATATGAAATACAATGAAATACTATAGTACATAAGTGTGACTATATGAAATATAATGAAATACTATAGTATATAAGTGTAACTATATGAAATATAATGAAATATTATAGTTTATAAGTCTAAGTATACTAGATTTCATGAAATACTATAGTACATAAGTGTAACTATATGAAATATAATGAAATACTATAGTATATAAGTGTAACTATATGAAATATAATGAAATACTATAGTTTATAAGTGTAACTATATGAAATTTAATGAAATACTATAGTACATAAGTGTAACTATATGAAATATAATGAAATACTATAGTACATATGTGTAACTATATAAAATTTAATGAAATACTATAGTACATAAGTGTAACTATATGAAATTTAATGAAATACTATAGTATATAAGTCTAAGTATACTAGATTTAATGAAACACTATAATATATAAGTCTAAGTATACTAGATTTAATGAAATACTATAGTACATAAGTGTAACTATATCAAATATAATGAAATACTATAGTACATAAGTGTAACTTTATGAAATTTAATGAAATATTATAGTACATAAGTGTAATTATATGAAATTTAATGAAATACTATAGTTTATAAGTCTAAGTATACTAGATTTCATGAAATACTATAATACATAAGTGTAAATATATGAAATATAATGAAATACTATAGTACATAAGCGTAACTATACTAGATTTAATGGAATACTATAGTACATAAGCGTAACTATATGAAAAATAATGAAATACTATAGTACATAAGTGTAACTATATGAAATTTAATGAAATACTACAGTACATAAGTGTAACTATATGAAATATAATAAAATATTATAATATATAATGTAACTATATGAAATATAAAGAAATACTATAGTATATAAGTCTAAGTATACTAGACTTAATGAAATACTATAGTACATAAGTGTAACTATATGAAATATAATGAAATACTATAGTACATAAGTATAACTATATGAAATTTAATGAAATATTATAGTACATAAGTGTAATTATATGAAATTTAATGAAATACTATAGTTTATATGTCTAAGTATACTAGATTTTATGAAATACGATAGTACATAAGTGTAACTATATGAAATATAATGAAATACTATAGTACATAAGCGTAACTATATGAAATACTATAGTACATAAGTGTGACTATATGAAATATAATGAAATACTATAGTATATAAGTCTAAGTATACTAGATTTAATGAAACACACTATAATATATAAGTCTAAGTATACTAGATTTAATGAAATACTATAGTACATAAGTGTAACTATATCAAATATAATGAAATACTATAGTACATAAGTGTAATTTTATGAAATTTAATGAAATATTATAGTACATAAGTGTAATTATATGAAATTTAATGAAATACTATAATATATAAGTGTAACTATATGAAATATAATGAAATACTATAGTATATAAGTCTAAGTATACTAAATTTAATGAAACACTATAATATATAAGTCTAGGTATACTAGATTTAATGGAATACTATAGTACATAAGCGTAACTGTATGAAAAATAATGAAATACTATAGTACATAAGTGTAACTATATGAAATTTAATGAAATACTATAGTACATAAGTGTAACTATATGAAATTTAATGAAATACAATAGTATATAATTCTAAGTATATACTAGATTTAATGAAATACAATAGTTTGACCTAAAATTTATACAAAATTATAGTAGAAAAATGCAAAAAAAAACCAAAAAAAATCACTATAATGCTTTATATGTCGGGCACCAAATTGTAAAAAAAAATGGGTAGAAAGGCTTTGTTTTTTGGGCTTTTGGAGGGGCAAACGATGTCCGTTTTGGACGAATTTTATATGTACGGACTCGTATTGAAATTCTCTACATGATTATGGGGCAAACAAAATTTTTTTTTTTTGTATGTGCGTTAAGCCTTAACACACAGCTACAGTGCCATACGTTAAGGCTTAACGCACAGCTACAGTGCCATTCTGGATATTTTTTCCACTTTTATTCCAATTTTGTCCCTTGTATGTTAAGCCTAAACGCACCAGCCTGTACGTTTAGCCTTAACGCACAAAATAGTTTGCATATAGACGATATTTCGTTTGCAAATAGACTGACCCTAAAATTATAGTTAAAAATTAAAATTAAAATTTGGGGTTTAAGATTTAGAATTTAGGATTTATAATTTGTAATTTAGTGTTTAGGATTTATAACTTTTATTTAGGCTTTATAATTTTGAATTTAGGATATAAAGGTCAATGTAAAAGGAAGAAGGTTGGTGATCCTAAAGGTCACTCAATCATCCTCCAAAATTTTGTTATATGT
This sequence comes from Rheum nobile, assembly GCA_027886185.1. Lineage (NCBI taxonomy): Eukaryota > Viridiplantae > Streptophyta > Magnoliopsida > Caryophyllales > Polygonaceae > Rheum > Rheum nobile. Next base: position 494,298 of record WOAB01000571.1, read on the forward strand.
AAGAAGGGGTTTGTTTATGACTCTTATAGTGTAAAATAAGGATTATTATGGGCAGTAGATTTTGGAGAATGGAGGACTAAGATTAAAAGGTATAAGTGGCACGGTGACATTTTCGTAGTTATCGAGTTTTTTTAGTTTTTTTTCCCTCTTTTGAACGCAATGCGCTAATGTATCTAGGTTCATAAACATTATACTAGAGGTTCACAAACTTTAAACTAGAGGTTCACAAACTTTACACTATAGGTTTACAAACTAACTTTATACTAAGGTTCACAAAACTTATGCCGGAGATCCACAAACTTATACTTCGATTCACAATGTGTTATTAAAAAGCATGTTTACTCTGTTTATTAAATATGAACATTTAATATATTAAGCATGAACCTTTGTTATACTACATATGAACCTTTAATATATATGAACCTCTAGTGTACTAACTGTGAACCTCAAACATAGTTTAAAGTTAACAACCGTGCACCTTTTTACGTTTAGTATGCGCATTATCAAATGTAAATCTTTAGTATATTAAGTATGAACATTGAATAACTAAATATAACCCTTGGTCTAAGTAGTTCATATATACAATTTTGAGCATGTTCATGTTTGAGCACATTTTTCATCGGTCTATGAGGTTCATTTGTTACATGTACAAAATTCATATAAAATCATATAAGGTTTATATTTCTTCTTCTAAAAACTACATCTTATTTTCTATATTGTGCACCCAAAAAATAAATTAGAGTTCATATATTATCATCTGATGTTCATAATTAATAACATCAAGGTTCATATTATAGAATATAGATTCTTAAAGACAAATCCATAATTAATTTGGATAATATATAAAAACTAAAAAACTATAATTATTTTAGACCCAAAAAAAAGCGTGCTTCTAATTGTAACTATTGAATATGTATGTGTGTTTGAGTATTAAATATAAGGAAAAAGCAAGAAATTGAAGAAAAAAAAAATAGGCGTGCTACTCTTCTTGAATGTCGAACTAAATACCTCTTCTTTCTCCACAGGCTTCTACCACTAGGCTACACGCTCCAACTTAAACAAACAACATCAATTTCATTTTAATCACACGCACGTGTTAAACACCATAAGCTCCGTCTGCATTTCATCCGATCTCATACAAAATACTCTCTCCGTTCATAAAAGAGTGTCGTTTTAGCTTTAATATTTTGTTAAAAAAATGTTTGTCATTTTAATATTTAGGTAATGGTTTTTTGTGAATTACGAGATTTGTTATTGAAATGCTAGATATTGATTCTTTATATGAAAAATTTAATAATAATTAATTTTATAACAATCGTGTCGAACGTTAAATCACATGTATTATTGAACAAAAGAAAGTATATATTAGAGTTGTCTTCAACTTTCAAAACAGAGGCCGAACTTTATGAATATGATTCTTGTAGTAATCATGGACTTCATCGGCTTTGTGTTTGGCGTAACTGTTGAATTAATTGAGTTTTAATAGTAATAAACATCCAATTAATATGTTTGTTGAGTGTTTCAGAAAAATATAGGTATGTCACATGGAACAAAGGTTATGTCGCTTTGTGAATTGAGAGGGAACGTAAAGTCTGTCTGATGTAACGTTACCACAAAAGGAACAATGGCGTTGATTCTTTGACAAAGGCAATGATAAAAAAGACTGTTGTCAAATTGATAAGATCTCGTGAAGATAGGATGATGATTATGATCTGAAGACTTGGGAAAAATGAAGGTCGTGATCTTGGTGGATTTGGTTAAGAGGAGAGATAAAAAATTGTGTCTTATCTTTTGATTGTATTTTAGGATAAAATCCCTCGGATATGATCGGTTTTAAAAGAAAGATCTTTTAGGATATAGGAGATCTTTTTCTTGCTGGAAAGGAAGATAAAGATTTCATTTCGTGCTATAGTTTTTAGGAGTAGACTATATAATGGATGAGATTTCCATTTAGAAAGTTGACAACAATGAACCCAAGCACCGATGCGAGTTGCGAGAAGAAGTCTTCAAGTCTTTGCCGTTGAGCTCGTGCATTCGAATTGGTAGAAGTGATTTAAAGATGATGAAAACGAACAAGAGATGAATAAGATAAATAGATTCTTCTAAATTCTCTACGGTGAAAACTAGAAGATGGTGATTTTTCTCTAAGTAGCTAGTTGGCTATTTGGAGTTTTCCACTCTAAGTTGTGTGTTTAAAGATTTATCTTTCTTGTGTTTATTCTGATGTATATTCTGTGAGAACAAAGATTTTGCTTCTCTAGAGGTAACATTAACGATCCAACGATAAAGTGTATCTGGTGAAAAAAAAAAAAATAATAAATAATGTAGTAATAAAAAAATTAATAATTTTATAACACTCTATCGAAGTTTAAAAAATTACTTTAAAATAAAATGTATTTATAAATAATAAAATATTTACAAAGATTTGACCTTGTATAAGGCTATGTTTGGCAAGATATTTAGAAAGACTTTTTTTATAAAAAGTACTTATTTTTTACCTATTACAATTTCACATACCACTCAAATTTCAAAAATTATAATTTTTTTTAAAATACATTATATATAAAAAAAATTGTAAATACAATTATCAAACAAATAATTCACGAATAGAAGGTAGAGAAATACCTTTTTTGTGGGGAACAACTTGGATTGGGTCTTAACAACGGGCCGCCGCGAAAAGGTTTGCAGGAGGCGAGCCAACCCCTTAATGATACATTATAATATTCTTGGCGCTATATATAGTTTGCTTTGATATTGTATTTATTCCTCCTATATAATATTAGTTAGGCCCTTCATAGTGTGTGCTTATGGGGACACAATAATTTTTTTTATGTTTAGCAATAATATTTTTTAGCCATCAATCTTACTTTAAAAAAAAAAGGGTTTATCATTTTTACTTTAGGGAATAACTTAGAAATAATTTTCAAAGTTAACTTCTTAACAAGTGTCCATAGACACACATTAGAAAAATTGAGTTAGGTATCCTACAAATGATAGTTATTCAAAATTCATTTTGTCTCTATTTTCTTCATCCTATGTCATATGTCACTCTCATATTTTTCAATTTAAATAAAGAAATATTTAGAGTGAATTTAGATAATCAACTTGCCCTTTTAGTATATACATGATCTTGATTTTCTATAAAATTTGTATGTCAATTTTTTTTTTGTGATTCTAGATAATTACTTGCCTTTTTCGCATATGATCTTGCTTTCCTAAAAAAATGTCAAATTTTTAGTGTGACTATAATTTTCATAAATTACTTTTTATTTGACTAAAATAAGGATATATATAATTTGGTTTATCTCTACCTACTTAAATATAATATTTATATTATAATTCATATTATTATATTTATATTATGATACATGCCCGCACCTCATTAAGCCACATCATCTATGTCATTTTCATTTCCATAATATATCATGTTATCTGATGTGTCAATATTTTTTGTATTTCAATTTTAAAAATATGCTTCCTAATTAATTTATATTATATAAACATTGTATAATATATGATTGGGAAAAATACTTTATAAAATATTTTTGTTAATCAACGATATAATTATGCCATAAAAATCCATATCATACTATCAATATACTTAAATAAAGTAATTTAAAATACTTATTCTTATATATATATGAGGAGAAGACTTAGGGTGTATAGTTAGGAACAATGATGACCACTAAATCTAAGGACTAATGAATGATAGCTATGATTAGAACACATAGAGTGATAAAATTGTACAACAAACTTGAAAATAAAAATTCATTTTTTTTTGGAAAATATTTTTAGAATTTTTTTCGTAATTTTTATTAATATAATACTGATAAGTGCTATTTTGTAGCGCATATCTGGGGGTTATTACCAGGTTTGAGGCGCCATTTGGATGGATTTAGAGCACAATTGTGGATTATGGAGTTAGAGTGGAGAAGTGAAGAAATCATGGGATTTATAGAGGTTTGAAGTGTATTGAAGAGTAGAAGAACAATGTGCTGAATTCAAATGGTTCGTTCTCTCTACTCAGATGTCCAAATTAAGTGATTCTAATTCTAGGAGTTAGATCTTGAAGTCTACTGCAAGTCCTCAAAATATGAGCGCAATCCGAGTTGGGAATCAAAAGTTATGGCATTTTTACTAAAGTATCGCAGAAGCTGAAAAAGGCACCGCCGCCCCGCGGTGGATCTCACCGCGACCCGGCGGTGGATCTCAGAGAAGGCTGACGCCTCACGACCATTACGCGTAAAGAAAAGCAGCGCTGAATTGAAGCTGGAGAAAGCGGACGATGACGGAGGATGACATCAGCGCCTTGATGATTTGTTGAAGATGGGCCGCTGATGTGAAGAGTGGGCCGATCAGCTGGAATTGGAGATGGGCAGACGAGAGGCTTGCACGAGAATTACGGGATTAATTCCCTATTTCGTTTGTTTATTTTTGGCTATTAGTTTTATTATTATTTCCTTTTATTATTTTTATTACTTTTAGATTTAGGTTAAATACTCTTTTGTTAACCTAGTTGCCACAAGTTACAATTCTCCTCAGGAGACTTAGTTCGTTCTTCATTCTGCCTCCAGGGTTTTCAACCCATGGAGAGCTAAACACCTTTGTTCTGCTAGACGTTTGAAGCAATACAGTTGATTCGATTGTGAGATTTCTATTCCTTGTTCTTATTCTTATGTGTGTTGGTTTGATTCTCTTGGTTATATTGATTATTGATTTATCATTGTTCTTCATAGTCTGGCCAGCTAGGTTGAGTAATATCTATCAATTGCTAGGATTGCATATAGGGGTTCCGAGTGCATATCTAGTAGCAAACACAATTGTGCGTATAGGGGTTCCGAGCGTACAATTGTGAGTGAGAATCAGTTGCATGCGAGTATTAATATGTCTTTCTATTTGCATGTATCCTATATCCTTGTGTGCATTGCTATGCTTTGTTGGTGGTAAAGTACACCGACAACTGTGAGAATCGGAGGTGCTTTACCATTGGCATAGTAATAAGTCTATTGGCAACTGTGAGAATCAATAGTACTTAAGATCAGGGTGGGAACAACCATAAGAATAGTAAAAGAACTTGGATTGAATAGATTTCAGTGATCAACTTATATCTCTGTATTGTGGATCTCGTTCTAGTGGAACTACTTTCCCCATTCATATTCTCAAGTCAACTAAACATGTTACTTTACTGTGTTGATAATCAAAATCCCCCTTTTCTGTTACCTTGCATGCTGATTAACATTTAGAAAGATCACTTTCTCCCTGTGGATTCGACCCTTGCTTGCCTCTACTATTTGTGTAGGTTTGTTAGGATTATTTTGTTTAAGGTGCCACGACAACGCCTTATCAATTGGCGCCGTTGCCGGGGAGGCAAGTTTTGATTTTTCCGTGTGTTTGTTTTGTGTGCGTGTTACTTTGGTGTGGACCTATCTTACGGTCCACACCCGTGCTACTGATTTTTGTTTTTCTATTTTTGCTTTGATACAGATATGGAGTTCGGGGGAGAACCGCACGAAAGACCATGCCCCTACTCATTCTCGCCAGAGAGGGGATACGACCCAACTCCCAGTGCAGCAAAGCCAGTTAGAGCCTGCATAATCTGTCGCGAAATGCTGCATACCACTGACGATTGTCCAGGACTTCCCGCATTCAGAGCAGCAGTAAATGCACGTCGAGGTCTGAACTCGCAGGGACCGAAACAGGAGCCATATCCGGACACTTACAGCTCAGGGTGGAGGGAGCACTATAACCCAATTCCATATGGAAATCAACCACAATGCTCGCCTGCACCCAATGCTGATGTACTCAGCACTCTGATGCAAAGTATAGCAACTGTGGCCCAGAACGTGATCTCAATGCATACAACCATGGCCCAGAACGTGTCCTCACTGCAAGCAAACCATGGCTCAGAGTGTCCAACAACAACAAGAGGCGATTTCCAGTCTCCAAAGCCAAGTTAACCAGCTGAGTAAAGCGTTGCTTGAATCAAAGTCAGCACAACCACAAGTCCCTGCAGCAAAAAATACACAAGAGGCTGAGATTGGGACCAGTAAGGTGCTCGCTCTTCTCTTTCATTGTTCGCTGCAGTGCCGCTGCCTCCACTCTGCAGTCTGCGCCAGTTGCCTCTTCTCTTCACACCACAACTCGAGAGCGCCGACGCCGAATCACCTAGGCTGGGCACGCCTCACCGGCCGACGACTTCGCTCCACGCCCCTGCCGCAACTCCGCAAGCACTGCTTAGCGCCTCAGACAGTACTACAGTAGGTTAGTCTTCAATTTGAAATTGATTTTAAAGCTTTTCTTTTGCTAATTGTTTATTAAGTCTTTGAATTTAGTTGATATACTTAATTAGTTGGTTGGATTTGGTTGATTTGTTGAAATGGATTTGTCTAGGGTTTCAAAATTGAATTTTAGTGAAGCTCATTGAAATTCTATTTATGCTTCTACTTTTTGTTGTTGTTTATTGAAGTCTTAGTTTGTTTATAGTTAATTAGTTGATTGAATTTTGTTAATTTGTTGAATGAATTTTTTAGGGTTTTGAATTTGAACCTAAATTAGGTTGTTTACTAGTTTTAGATTAGTTACTTTTTGCAATTAGTTAAAAATTTGCTTGAATTTATATATTAAACTTAATTTATTTGATTGTTGTGTTTAATTGAACTTTTTAAAATTGAATTGTTTTGAGTAGAGATATGGATAAATTTGTTGTGCGGGTAAGAGAATGTCGGTTTCAAATGTTGAAGTCTTAGTTTGTTTATAGCTACTTTTGTTATATTATATAGTTGATTATCTATTAGTAGTCATGAACTCTTTTATAGTCATATTTATTTATTATAATATATATTATTTTGGATTTTCTCTTTGAAAATTTTCTGGTTCCGTCACTAGTTCCAGCTATAAGAGGCACGTATTAAACCTACGTACATTTGATTCAAGTAGGATACGTGGTAGGATTAAACTGTAATTCTTGTTGAAACATATTACAGGAGTACAAATTACTAATGGGTATCTATTCTCTTAGTTTTTTACTTAGTCTTACAACACAAAACACAACCAAACCGAAAAGAAAACTCCCAATAAAAAAAAGATATCATAATTTGGTAAGTAATTAAACATTAATCTGCATACCTTGATACCCACAAAGTGGATAAGCAAATTCCGTAGCTTCAAAATCAAGCGTGGCTCCATCGTCTGCTTCTTCCTGTCCATCACTAACTTGGCCTTGCTCACGTAGTCTAATGGATTTACAACGTTTTTGATGTATAAATAGGCAACAAAAAAACCCCTGTTTTGTTTCCCCACCACGATTCCAAACTGCTTTCTTTAATTAATTTGGACAACTCCTACAACATAATATATTCAAATATTTGTCAAAATATATAATACATTAATTAATTCAACCTGTAAATCTGTTAATCAAAGATGAACACGTACGGACCAGAAATTCAGATTGCGGTCTCAATTAGCCATAAGCATGCCTGTAATCTGCTGACCCTCCTTCAATTCTATTCATAAATTATATACTCAATTGGGCAGATCTTAATATATGATCCGATCAAATTAATTATAAACGGAAACAAGAAGTATAAGAGATATTTATATAAGACAGGGTTTAGCACATATATATATATTAATTAATTTTACCCGTAGACGATCGAGCATTGATATATTCATGAATCCGCCCCATATGATGCCGCACAAAATGTCATTGATAGTCTGCATACAGAATTGTTTTCTTTTATTTTCTATTTTTAGATTAAAAAAAATCACCAATCAAGTATATTAATAGAGGGAATTCGAATTAAATTCTTTATCCTCTAAATATAGTCTAGTATGATATGATTGGTCAATAAATTTTCGAACCACATTAAAAAGTATTTATTCATCAATAATATAATAAAAAATCTAAATTTGTCGATTAGTTTATTTAAATTTTGATAAAAAAAAGGACAGAGCAGACTGTGATTTCTCACAGCATTTGGAATAGCCGTCTTGACTAGCTTGACATCTTCCAATTTGAACTTTGCGGTGGCAAGCTTTTGGGGCCAATTATGAACGTAGTCCCTGGCATTGAGCACCGTCTTCTTGTCTCTTAGGAAAAACAGTTTGAGCATGAAAAGCAGCAAAAACACCATGGAAAACCAAGCGTAGTTGAGAAACCCTAACATCCCTCCACCCGTATTTGACCTCCATTTCGCAGGCCTCGCCGCCGTCTTCGCATCAGCGACACTGATGCTAATTTCCTCGGTCTTCGGGGGCTCCCGATCTCCCTTATAAGCGACGCCAGGGACGAGCCGTCGCCTATCGCGTGATGCACCCGCAGCACCAGGCACTTCAAATCCACCAGCACGTGTATCTCCCACAAGGGCTTGTCGGTGTCCAGCGGCGGGGCCAACGCCAGCTCGGCTAAGTAGGCGTTGACGGCGTCTTCGGCCTCCTCACCCTTGAGGTCGGGGTTGTGGCGGAGGGTGGTGAAGTGCCGGTCGATGTCCACTCGAGTCGGCATCCAGTATTGCTGGCCGCCGTCCTGCTTCACCAGGAGGCTTGTGAACCTGGGGAGTTGGAGCATTACGGAGCTTGAGAAGAACTCTTTTACGGCTTCCACGTCGATCGCCTTCTCCAATCCGATCGCGAAATGCTCCACTTGGTAGGATCTGGGCGCGTCGTTAAATTGTAGGGTTGTGGGTGTCGCTGTTATCACTTGTTTGCTTCTTTCATCCCCCATGATTCAACAAATTAAGCCAATCTTTTATTTTTCGGACGCACATTCCTACTATGTTATGCTTCATATATACTTTTCCAGTAGGGAAGACGTATGAAACATTCCTTCATTTAAATCCTCTCATATATACTTATACTTTTATCGGTTTTTCTACTGTCCACACATCACGTGCTAAAAGTTTATTTTAGAAATCATTTTTAAACTATTTTTCAATGTAAAATGATAAATCCTTTAAAATAAAGTTCAATTAATAACTGCAAATGATTATTGTTAAGCATCTAAAAGTTATTGTATACCCACTAGCGCACACACAAAAAAAAAACCTAGATTAATTTCAAAACTGGACATATACAAATAATATAATACCTTATAACTATTAGGTTATGAGTCCAAATTCTCCTAAGACCTAGTATATCCTATAGACAAAAAAAGAGTTAATGACCGAGCCTATTACTATACTCCGATCCGTATATGTTTAATTTTTTTTTTGTACATGTACGTGATCGGTCTTTGTTCACTTAACATCAACGCCTTTCATGTTAATTTTGTCAAGGCCGGCTCACTATTATAGCGCTTGGCTGATAAATATATTTTTAACTTCGTTGTAACATGTTTGTTTGTCGTATACTTTTCATTTGAATTACATGCCATCTATTATGAATTGAAATACTTAGTTACAAGATTGGCGAATATTGTATAGCATGAAGGTTGTCAGTTAGAACAACCGATAAACTTGATATAATTAAGGACAACTGACCAACAAATATAATTTTGGTTCGAATATATATCTCACTATAAAATGAAGTATATTTTATCATTTGACTAGTGAAATATATCGATTATGAATTGAAATATCTCAGTACGTACTTCATTAGCTAGAGTGGATATGCAATTCAAGTTACCAGAATCACCTAGTCCTCACGTGTACCACAAAGGTATAGTCAGTTAGAAAAAACCAGAAAAATGATTCAATGAAGGACAACTGACAAACGAACATTCATGCACTTTTGATTCATAAATCTACTATATATCTATTAAGCTAGAACCTAATTACGTTACATGTTACTCCTTCATTAAAACCGTCATATAACTCCCTCATTAAAACTGACATATGTTATTTTTTGTTTTTTTTTTCAATTTTTTCAAATAAATCTAATTATAAATCAAAGTTTATTTTCCTAAACCTATCACTTATATTTTCCTAATTTAAATACAAATTAAGCACAAAGATTACAAGTTAATCACAAAGATTACAAATCCAAAATTTCCTAATTATATACAAATCCAAAATTTCCTAATCTACTATATATCTATTAAACTAGAACCTAATTACGTCACATGACACTCCCTCATTAAACCGCCACATAACACTCCTCATTAAAACCGTCACATGTCATTTTATGTTTTTTTCAATTTTTTTAAATAAATCTAATTATAAATCAAATTTTATTATCCTAAACCTATCACTCATTTTTTCCTATTTAAATACAAATAAAGAACAAAGATTACAAGTTAATCACAAAGATTACAAATTCAAAATTTCTTAATTATATACAAATCCAAAATTTCCTAATTATATGTAAGATTGAGATACGAATTTATGATCCAAAATTGATTTTAATATCAATATTATCTAGATTTATTTTGTAATACATAGATTGATTTTAATAATTATTAATACTTTGATTCAATATATGACGTAAAAATCCGTGTCTGGCACGAGAATTACACTAGTTTAAATAAAAACACTACGATATATCTAATTAATTAAGTTTTTGCTATGAGGGTCAAAAACTTATAATTGATAAAATAATGTAGTCAATTAGGAGAGAAATTTCCAAAATTCACGGATGCACTTGTCTTGTGAGTAGGTTAAACACAAAAAGCATGTCATTTTTAGGTCTAACAAATCAGTAGAATGGAAAATAAATGTTTTGGAATTTTGCTGTTTAAATTTTCTTTTCATTTGGCATAATATATATAAGATATTCTCAGCTAAAGAACACTAATAAAAAAACTAACGGTTGGAATAGTATACAGTATAACCCAAGTATTTAGCAATACTACAAGGTTCAAATCATGGCGTTATGAGTAAAGCATTTTTTTTTTGGAAATGGTAAATATATTTCCAAAGGGCAAAGAAAATCCCAAAATTTGTACAAGGACTAAAAGTTTTGAAGGACAACATATCAGCTGAAAAGCTCTACAAACAGAAATTCAAGGGATGGAGATGGAGAAATCATATCTGGGTAAGGGGTCCGAGTGGAATTTAGTTTCTCAAACCACTGTCTCTCTAATAGTCTTCAATCTGATCTTGCTTCTTGAACGAAGCTTGGTGAGTGAGATTGCCTGCTTAGCACATTCAATGGGATCTATGGTAGATCCTTGAAAGATTTTCATGGTTACGGGCCCTCCAAATAGAGTATACTGTGGCAGAAAAGGCGAACCTAGCTTGAATATGCTGGAGTGCTTGGCTTTGCTCTCAGCAAACTGATTCAACCATTCACTGATGTTCCTGGCATTAATAATAACTCCGGTCCATTTCATGACTAAAAACAAGACATGGTGAGAAAGGGGCATTCGAACCATATATATATGCTCATCAGTTTCTGGGGCTGAATTGCACATCGGGCAAGTGGGGGATGTTGGAGAATATTGAATTCTCTAAATCAGGATTGATAATATAGATTTGCTATAAATGAAAATAGTAATTCTATTCTTGGAAACGATTAATAATCGTTAGAAATGAGAGATTAGAATTTAAGAGGTAATTCTATTTTTTTCTTTTGAATTCCTATATAACCTTATAAGTTTTCATTTGTAAACATCCAAAAAAAAACACAGAGAGAAAAGCTTAGTTTAAAGCATTAAACAGAGAGAAGCTTTCAGGAGAATTTTTTGCATAAAATTCCAGTGTGTAGTTTTGGTGTGGGTATTAAGTAATTGAGTTGTAATCACGTTATCATTCTATCAAAGTTTTGCGGCAGATTAGAAACATCTCGTGTGTGTGTTTTCTATCATTGTCATTCTCATTATTCTGATTTTCGGGAAAGTTGAGTGTATTATTTTTTTTCTATCAATTGGTATCAGAGCGTTGATTGTAAACAATTCACATAAGTCAGATTTGAGTTGGAGCAATGGCTGCAGAAGATAGAAAGGTGAAACTCGACAAGTTCGATGGTGCAGATTTCGGATTTTGGAAGATGCAGATCGAAGATCACTTATACCAAAAGAATCTTTATCAACCTCTGTCAGAAAATAAGCCAGAGAGTATGAAGGATGAAGATTGGAAGATTCTTGATAGACAAGCCCTTGGAGTTATACGATTGACGTTGTCATGCAATGTTGCTTTCAATATAGCAAAAGAAACGACCACGGCGGGTCTTATGGCAGCACTCTCAAATATGTATGAGAAGCCATCAGCCTCCAACAAAGTTCATTTGATGAGGCGACTATTCAATTTGTGAATGACAGAAGGCGCATCGGTAGCTCAACATCTCAATGGACTCAATACGGTTACAACCCAATTGAGTTCAGTTGGGATTGAATTCGATGAAGAAGTACGAGCCTTGATATTATTGTCTTCTCTTCCAGAGAGTTGGAATGCTACCGTCACGGCTGTGAGTAGCTCATCAGGAAGCAATAAGTTAAAGTTTGATGATGTTTGTGATCTGGTTCTCAGTGAAGAGATCCGACGAGGAGCGTCGGGTGAATCATCAACCTCTTCAGTTTTACATACAGAGTCAAGAGGAAGAAACTCAACCAGAGGATATGGACGTGGAAGATCAAACCATCAAGGTGGATCAAGGTACAAGGTCAAAATCAAGAAATCATAATAATTCCTCTACCTCGAAAACCATCGAGTGTTGGAATTGTGGGAAGACCGGGCACTACAAAAATCAGTGCAAGAGTGCACCGAAAAACCAGGAGACGAAGGCAGAGGCGAATGTTACATTTACCTCAGAAGAAGATGATGCATTGATATGCTCTCTTGAGAGCAAGGAAGAATCTTGGGTGGTAGATTCAGGAGCATCGTTTCATGCTACTTGGAAGAGAGAGTTCTTCGAGGAGTATGTCTCAGGAAACCTTGGAAAAGTGTACCTCGGTGACGATCAACCTTGTTCGATTGTCGGTAAAGGTGTAGTGAAGATCAAGTTGAACGGTCTGTTTGGGAGCTGAAAGATGTCAGACACATTCCCGATCTCAGAAAGAACTTGATATCAGTAGGCCAGTTGGCAGATGAAGGTTATGACACCAACTTCCGTGGAGATACGTGGAAGGTTTCAAAGGGTGCAATGACTATAGCTCGAGGTAAAAAGAACGGTACTCTTTACCTCACAGCAGGTGCGTGTTGTTCCATTGCAGTCGCAGTGGGAAATGAAGATTCCAATATGTGGCACCAGAGACTTGGCCACATGAGTGAGAAAGGGATGAAGCTTATGCATTCAAAGGGAAAACTCCCAGGTGTACAGTCAGTAGGGATAGACATGTGCGAAGAATGCATACTTGGAAAGCAAAAGAGGGTGAGCTTTCAGAAAAATGTTAGGGCCCCAAAGAAGGAAAGACTAGAGCTTTCCACTCCGATGTTTGGGGCCAACGACTACTTCATCCTTTGGCGGGAAGCACTATTATGTGACTTTCATCGATGATCACTCTCGGAAGGTATGGGTTTACTTTCTAAGACACAAGTCAGAAGTTTTTGAGGATTTCAAGAGATGGAAAGTGATGGTTGAAAACGAGACGGGTGTGAAAGTTAAAAAGATCAGAACCGACAATGGTGGTGAGTATGTAGACACCATGTTCAAAAACTTTTGCTATGAGCACGAGATTCGGATGGAAAGAACAGTGCCGGGAACTCCTCAGCAAAACGGTGTAGCTGAGCGTATGAACCGAACGTTGACAGAAGAGCCAGAAGCATTCGTATACAGTCAGGTCTACCGAAGCAGTTCTGGGCAAGAGCAGTCAATACGGCATGTTACTTGATTAATCGAGGTCCATCGGTTCCGTTGCAGTTCCTACCAGAAGAGGTATGGAGCGGAAAAGCATAAAGCTGAACATTTGAAGGTTTTCAGTTGTGTCGCATATTAGTGATCATGGAAGGAATAAGCTTGATCCTAAATATAAGAAATGCACGTTCATCGGCTACGGAAGAAGATGAGTTTTGATATCGCCTTTGGGATGATCAAACCAAGAAGGTGATCCGTAGCAGG